>OZ012740.1:652750372-653072872 GCA_963859935.3 Lathyrus sativus
CCTTCCACAATTTTCACACCTAAAACCTCGGTCCTGTACCGAGTGCATTTTCAAATCTTTTCATAAAACTTGAATGGTCGTGGAGTGGTTAGGTGTAGGCCTTCTCCTATCCCGAATGTTGACGTTTACCGTAGGGTTCTCTGTCGCAAAACACTTACCATTCAAAGCCAAAAACACTTTAATAAGAGAATGAAGTTCTTTTTGTGTTGAACTAAAGAGAGAGGATTGGGTGTAGTCTTCTTCCTCTCCGAGTGTCAGGATACTCACTGTAGTGTGTGTGGTCTTGATACTCGTCTTTCAATACGAAGACACCTCGTTCGCCACACCTTGTAATAACAAAAAACTTTGAGACAATGAATTGGGTACTACCCGTAGGGGTTACTATCCGAGGACATGTCTCGCCCCTTAAAAAACAATCCAATCAATCAAACGAGACTTCTAGCCCCGCGTGGCGAAAACTAATCAATCTTTCAAAAAGGATATGCTACGTCCGTTCTACCGCAAACAGGTAACGCCTAAGTCTCCAACGAGCGAGCAGCGAAACACCTAACTGCTAGAATGCGCACGATAGCATCATCCATAAAAACATCAACACACCGTAGGCCGAACTACGGCTGCTCTGATTCTTTACTTTTTCAAGTAAAGATACGTAGGCACAAGGGCCACAATCCTTGCCGAGCACATTCCCCCTATATCTGTAGTTCCCCGAACTACGTCGACTCTGACTTTCTCACATCTATTGAGAATACGTAGGCATAGGACTGCGAAGTCCTACCGAGTCTGTTCTTTCTCTTTTTCCCTGTTCTCTCTTTCCTCCTAACTTTCCTATTTCTAACCTTTCTTTTACCCTGTGGAGCACTTCTTATAGCATAATGTTTTAAGCAAACAAATTCACACATCGACAAACAAAAGGTTCCCATCGAGTACGATGGATGCGAGGGGTGCTAATACCTTCCCCTCGCATAACCGGCTTCCGAACCCGTTCTTGGTCGCGAGACCATCTTATCCATTTCTTTCTTAAGGTTTTCTCGATATTTTCCTTTCCCCTCATGGGATAAATAAAGTTCGGTGGCGACTCTTCTGTCTATCCTTTTCGCCTCCCCGTCGTTGCGCGATGCATTTTTTCGAGTAGCGACAGTGTTATCACAAAAAATTTGAACACGATCAAGTTTTAGGTTGAAGTTGAGTAATTATTGCTTAAGCCATAAGACTTAAGCGCAACAACTACCGGCCGCAATGTATTCCGCTTTGGATGTTGACAAAGCAACGGAAACCTGCTTTTTTCTATGCCAACTCACCAAATAATTTAAAAACAGATGACACGTGTCACTCGTGCTTTTCCTATCTAATTTGCAACCAGCAAAATCAGAATCAGAGAAGCCAACCAAGGAGCAATCATTTCCCTTAGAATACCAAAGCCCATACTTTGGAGTACCAGAGAGGTATCTAAGTATGCGCTTTATTTCTTTTAAGTGAGATTCTTTAGGAGATGATTGATACCTCGCACACATACAGACACTAAACATAATGTCAGGTCTAGAAGCAGTGAGATAGAGGAGAGATCCAATCATACCTCGATACTGAAAGTATCATAAGCTCGCTAGGCGAGATCGTAGCGAAGGCTTCTCTAGTTGCTCGCTAGGCGAACAAGACAGATCCTGAATGGGTTATTTAAGTGTTTTTAGTGTTTTTTAGGATATAATTCCATTTTGTAACATTTGGGAACATCAGAACTTATCTTTCTTCATTTTTTTGAGAGAGAAACACAAAACCCTAAGAGGGAGGAGGTAAGATCTTCGATCTCTTGTTGGGGTTTGGATTGTAATCTTTTGATACCTTATGTATTTCATCTAATTTATGTTTGTGAACTAGTTTCGATACTCTATTGATTGATTGTCTTTGATTATGTATTTGTGGGTCTTGACAAAACCTTTTCACATCTTTGATCTCAAATTTTCTTCTATCAATGAACAAACTTTTGACATGGTTTTGAAGTTGATATTCATTGTATCTTTTATGGTGTTGTTTTGATTAAGTAGCATGGGTAGGATCAACATGATATTGTGTGGGTATGTGATAATAGTGATGAAGAATGATGTTCATAACCATTTGGAGGATTAGATGAATACATGTAAAAAGGGTTAAGCGTGTATACATATTCTGATCATTGTGTTTTATATGAAACAATCGTTTATCCGATATGGGTGTCTTCTTTGCTTACTTGTTTATCTTTGATTTGAACCGTGATAGAGATACACTTTTCAGATCTGGATCTAGGATGATTACCTGTTAGGTCTTAAATGCTAGAGATAGTTTTAGGCTTAGCATTTGCTTGAGTATCAGTTTGTAATGCTCTGTGTTTTGTTTTCGTTGGTAGAGAGATCACCAATGAGACAACATGGTTGTTCTCTCGACGTTGCATTAGAGTTAAGCCCTATCGTGAGTGATACGTGAGGATATTAGACGAATGATTCCGTTGTGTTTAATTTGGTCTGAAGAATGCATATGTTATCAATTGATGAAATCCAATCCCAACAAGGCTCCGTTTATATTTCAGTCTTTATTTTATAATTTCTTTTTTTATTTATGGTTCCTAGAAATTTTAAACCAAAAATTTTAAACAATAAGCTTAGAAATGTAGAGGCCGTTGAACGATGTTCATATCGCACTAATCCCTGTGGAGACGACAAAACTGGGTACTTAATATTTTTTGCTTGCTGCTTTATTGCTTCAACATTCCTCTTGCATTGATAGGAACCAATGTTCATCGAGTAATGCCTCTTTTGGGTTTTTAGGTTCTACTTGAGAAACGAAAGCGAAGTGATAACATAAGTTACTTATCTTTGATTAAGTTGTCACTCCCTTTGAGATATCACCAATAATATTATCAATGGGATGGTCTTTGGAAGACTTCCATGCTGGAGGGAGATCATCGACGTTGGACAGATGAACTTCCTCAATTCCGTCATGGTGGTGACCTTTTTCCTCCTCAACTTTGACTGAGTCAGGTTGATCAATTCCTGTCTCAGCACCCTTGAGTATGTCTTCAGAAGATACACCTGTACCATGAAATGAACTACCTTTTCCGACACTTTTCAGATAAGACTAATCAAATGTGACATGAACAGACTCTTCAACAGTAAGTAATCTCTTGTTGTATATTTCATAGGCTTTACTTGACTGAGAGTATCCGAGGAAGATACCTTCATCTGCCTTGGAGTCAAATTTTCCTAGACTTTATTTTCCATTGTTTAACATAAAACACTTACAACCGAAGACATGAATGTGAGACACATTTGGTTTTCACCCCTTTAAAAATTCATACAGAGTCTTGTTTAGAATAGGGCAGATGAACACCCTATTTAAAACGTAACAAGTCGTACTAATGGCGTCAGCCCAGAAATATTTAGGAAGCCCACTTTCGTTGATTATGTCCCAGAAATATTTAGGAAGCCCACTACATGAAGCGGAGAAGTTATGATCAATTCCGTGTCTACCACAATATTCCTCAAAAAGGTAATTCTCAAACTCACCCCAATGATCACTTCTAATTGATATGATGTTTGTGTTTAACTTATTTTGAGAAATTTCAGAAAAAATTTCAAAGGTGGAAAATGTATCGCTCTTGCTAGCCAAGAAGATAGTCCGGCAAAATCTAGAACAATTGTCGACTATAACAAAACCATAGTAGTTACCACCTAGACTCTTAATTCTAGATGGCTCAAATAGATCCATATGAAGAAGTTCAAGAGGTCTCGTAGTTGAAACAATGTTTTTAGATTTAAACGAAATCCTCGTTTGCTTCCCCATTTGGCATGCATCACATAAGTGATCCTTGGTAAACTTGATTTTGGCTTTAGCAAGTCAAAATTGACATGCACTAAACGTCTATGCCACAACCATGAGTCCTTACTCATTGTCGTGAGACATTTATCACTACTCAATGATACTTCACTAAAATCTATCATATAGACATTATTTACCCTCAAGCCATTAAACACATCCTTCTTTTTATCATTGTGTTCAATTAAGAAACAATATTTTGAAAAAGATACTTTGTATCCCTTGTCGCATAATTGACTAATGCTAATGAGTTTATGTTTAAGGCCCTCAACTAGTAATACATCAGAGATAGTACTAGACAAGGGATTACCTACACTACCTTTTCCAAGTATTGCCCCCTTGTTGTTGTCTCCATAGGTTAGAAATCCCTTCTTCTTTGCCACAAAGTCAATGAACAGAGATATGCCTCCTATCACATGTCTTGAGCATCCACTGTCGAGAACCCATCTTCTCTCGGTAGTTTCAAGACTTTGTATCTATGAACATAATTAACGAGAATAGGTACCAATTGTTTATTGGGTCCTTGGTTGTGAGTGAAAACATGGTTGCATTTAGGCAACCATTGATAAACCCCTTTAGGAACTAAAAATATCCTAAAGCAACATTTAGCAATGATGTGACCCTTCTTGCAACAATACAAACAAGTAAAGTTAACTCTTGTATCACTTTTGCTATCTTAACTTTTGACCACATATGTATATTTTTATAGGGATTAACCATACTCTTTCTAGAATGTGCTTTATCAATAGCAAATATGATTTTGGGTTCTAGAGCCTTGTTAAGTTTGGCCTTTAGATTTCTAACCTCATTTTGCCAAATGTAACAATTATCACACCCGAAGTTAACCATTCTTTTTCTTATTTACTCACAATCCACCTTTGTTCCTTCCACTATGGAAGTCTTTAGAGCCTCTACTTTCCTTTAGGAATCGAGAATCTTTTGCTCTAAGTGAGCAAAAATTTGTTTGTTTGAGGCCAGCCGTTTAAAGACTTCCTTGGCTTCATGGTGTAATGTATCAAAGGAAGATCATAATTCAGAGTGAGAAAATCTAGTAGAGTTTTCGTATTTTGAATTTCGTACCTTTTTGTTTTTCTTCTTTTGATGAGCGGAGAGACAAAGGTTGACGAATTCTTCTTCGTCACTAGAACTCTCATTCTCGGATGATTCGCTATCGCTTTCCCATGCGATGTAAGCTCTTCTAGGCTTAGCTTGCTTCTTGTGTGACTGATTACTCTCCTTTCCTTTATCCTTTTTCATCAAAGGACAATCCGGTTTGTAATGTCCAGCTTTTCCATAATTGAAACACGACCATCTAACTCTACTCCATTTGTTGTCTTCATTCTTAGAAGATCTTAATTGTTTTCTAAAATTGACTAGATTCTTTTCAGAATGTTGGATACCATTTTTCCTTACATAGCGATTGTATCGCTTCACAAACAGCCTCATATCCTCATTCTTTTCGTCATCACTCGAATCGTAATCACTCAGCTCTTTTCCATAGGACTTTGAGCAAGAAGCCTTTAGAGCTATAGACTTCTTTTCCGCATTTTTGGTCTTCTCCTTCTTTTCCCTTTTCTCAAATTTCTCGAGACTAAGAAGCACTTGCTCGTGTTTTTGAAGCTTTCCAAAGAGTGTTGTAAGGTCCAAGGTCATAAGATCATTTGCTTCCTTTATGGTGGTGACTTTTGGTTGCTATTCCCTAGTAAGACATCTTAAGACTTTGTTAGCAGCAACATCATTGGAAACTGGTCTACCAATTGAATTTAGTCCATTGATTAGGTGAGAAAATCTCTTTTGCATGTCAGCATTGGTTTCCCCTTACTCCATGTGAAAGAGATCAAACTCTTGTGTCAAAGTAACGATTCTAGCTAGTTTGACATCATTTGTTCCCTCATGGACAACTTGTAATGAGTCTCACATAGCCTTAGCAGTCAAATAATGGGAAACTCTATAGTATTCATCAACTCCCAAAGAGGAGATCAGAATACTTTTAGCCTTCCAATCGTAATTGTACTTTTTCTCGTCTTCATCATTACATTGTGCTTCAGGCTTAGGCACAATCATGTTATTTTCTTCGGTCATGGTTATTTCCATAGGACCATTCAAAATAACATTCCATACCTTCCTGTCAATGGAATTTATATGCACACGCATACAGTCTTTCCGGTAACTACAGTTTTCACCATTGAAAATAGGTGCTCTATTATAAGCCTCTTTTGGTTCGTTAGCCATTTTCTAAGAAGTTACATGTGAAGCATGAAATGAACCGGTGCTCCTGATAGCACTTGTTAGATGATGTCGCAGATATAGATGGGGGGGTTGAATAGATCACTTGTTAAAAAACAGAGTCGGCGCTACCAATATTTGGTTTTAAAAAGTTTTTAGGCGGAAGCGGCCGAGGAACTATATTCGTCTAAAACGAACCTTTACCGAAAAACCGGATATGCACAAAGCCTATGGAATCCGATAAGAACGAGATTTAAGAATCACCAATTTGAACACACATCAACCATAATTTATTCACTATAAGGTTTGACTATTTCCAATGCTTGAAAAATATAATCAAATTGAAAAGACAGCACAAGTGTTTGTTGTTCACACAATTAGTCAAACACTTGGTGTGAAAGACACCACAAGTGAATTCCAATATGAGAGTAGTGCCCAGGTGTTCAATTACAATCAAGGATTGTAATAAGCTTCAAAAATGGTTCAGCACTACTCACATCAGAATTTTGATTAACACAATTGTTTGCACTCAAACTCAGAAATTAAGCCATTGAAAAGTAAAGAGAGAACACCAATTTGTTGAGGCAGTTCCCCCGTTGTCCTCGCTCGGGGTACGTCTTCCCTCAATTCTAAAAATAGAATTGAGACCTGTATATAGATATAACATGTTGGTAAATGTTTACAAGAGAAGCAAATAAAAATCAAACGATCAAACACAATTTTTAATGCAAAGCCTATTCCTTCTCTTCCCTTGATTCAAGCTGAATCAAGTCCTTCGAACGCGATGAATAAACCTCTGACTATGATACACCCTTTGAACAACCCCATGGTATTCAAATCTTGCCCGACTGATTTCAATCACCCACGCTTCAAACCCGAATCTTCCTCTCACACTCCTCTGGTTACCGCTACTAAACCGACAGAACAACTCGTTCTTCGATTACCTTCGCCCGGCTGAATCTGTGATGGACTGATTCATGCAAAAACCACCAAAATCCAAGATTCTTGGAGGATAAAATTCTAACGGTTTTATTCAAGAAAAAACTACCGATTTCTCAACCCAAACCTGATTACACCAATCCTATGTTTGGACGTTATCACCTCTAACAAGCAGAATGCACAACAAAAATGATAATGTGTAGTTGTTGAAAAAATGCAAGTAAGAGGATGAAGATGATAAGAACAATCAGTATCTATTTTCACTTTTCTTATTTTTTTGAAGAAAGAGCAAAACTCATTTTATATACAAGACAAAAACAATTAACGAACATAACAACCACAAAGATAGTTTCACATATCAGATTTTTAACTGAAAACACACGAGCGGTCGACCTATGCAGAAAGGAGGGTCGACCTGAGCTTACCCGAATTCCTGATTGTGCAAAAAACAGAACCTTGTGTTGACCGAAGCAGGTCCTGCGTCGACGCAAAGCATGCAGAATTAGACAAATAGAAATGGACACAGTATGAGTCGACCGAAGGGTCGACGCGAGCACTCCTGAGAGTAGACCATTGAAAATGCTTTTTGTATGAGTCGACCGGAACTAGGTTTGAGTCGACTGAAAGCCCTAAAATATGTAAAAATGCATATTTTCATGTATCATGCAACTTTTGAGGTACTCTATCACATAGTAAGCTAGACAAGCTTGACCAAACCTACATGAAGCATAGATTTAACAATTTCTATATGTATCAATAATTTTTCTGACAGATGTTTGACTCACGTGGGATAAGATATGCATATGTGACAATGATATCGTCCAAAGTACATTTTTCTACCAATCTATGGTTTGACATCATTAAAACAAGTGTAGCTACCTATGAGGATTTCCCTCACACCTTGAGTAGTCATCAACACACACACACACAAAAACATATATTCTTCCACTCAAGATTTCTACATGCATGGGCCTCATGAGGTCCATGTGAAGTAACTCCATGACTTTTGAGGTGGTAAGATGTTGTAGCTTTTTGTATGACATCTTGGTTTGTTTACTTATCTGACAGTCTCCATATATTTTGCCTTCTTAAATTTTCAAGTTAGGTAGACCACTGATATCCTTTTCAAACATAATTTTCCTCATGATTCTAAGATTTAGATAGACAAGTTTCTTGTGCCACAACTTGGTTTCATCCTCTTTAATGATCAAGCAAGTTGAAGGTTTATTGTTTATTTGAGAGCTCCACATGTAACATTTGCTTGAAGATCTTGTACTTCTCATGATTTGATCTAGATTTTTGTTGGTAACAATACATTTAAAATGATTTAAGTTAACAGTTGATTTTCTAACCTCTTGCACACCATTTCTTGATGTATTTATGAAAGGATGTTGTTGGTAATGGTAGTGGAGTCTACCATAGTGTTTATAGCAAAAGGGTTAGATATGACATTGTTAACCACAATAGTGGCATCTCTATGATGGTATTATGCATATATTTATGTGTTGGTAACAATGTCGAGCAGGTTGTTGTAACATGTAATATGTCATCATGAACTCAGTTTTCTATTCAGGGGGAACAAACTTATGTTCTGCATTCATGAATATGTAATTAAAGACAATTACTTTCATATCTCTAGCCACTTTTCCGACCCCAAATATTTCATCAAGGGTTTCAGAACCATAGTTTAACTTGTGAACTGACTTGGTTATACCATCAAGTTTAGAATTCAAAAGAATGACTACTTTTTTGAGTTATGAGATGGTTGTGATAAAAAATTTCTTCTCTTGAGTTAGGATTTTAATTTTTGCCTTTTTTTCTCCCGACATACATTATTCTTTCCATTTGAGATACAATTATCTATAAGCTTCAACAAAATCATCATTTGAGAGATTTTTATCATTAGATTCACCATCATTATAATCATTTGGTCTGGACATCATACGAGCAATGAATATAACCATATTATTTGCCTTTTCTTCATCAGTATCATCTTATGATTCTTCATCTGAGAATTTGGCAATGTATCCCTTCTTTTGCTTTCTAAGAAAATTGGTACATTCAACCTAAATGTGTCCATATCATTCACATTCGTGACACTGGAATCCCTTGCCTTTATTTGGGTTGTTTTCATCTTTATTTTTGCACCAGGGGTTGAAACCTCTAGAGTTGTCATGAAGTTTGATTTTTGCATTTGTCATAACATTATTCTTCGATATTTTGTTAAGTCTTCTCATAATTTTCTCAAACCTTTTTGCAAGTAATGCAATAGAGTTAGACAAGTTATCATCAGAATCCTCTTCTACATGTTTCTTATCATTCTCAACATCATCTTTGAATTCAACACCTTTGTTTTTCCTTTTTGATTTGTCGTTGGTAGTCATTTCAAAGGTAAGCAATTAACCAATGATTTCATCCAACTTGGTGGTGCTAGTGTCCTAACATTTTTCTACTGCGTTAACTTTCATATCAAACCTCTTAAGAAGAGATCTGAGAATTTTTCTAGCCATATTTTCTTCAGCCATTTTTTCACCAAGAGAATACAAGCAGTTGGAAAGATCACGAAGACACGCATAAAAGTCAGAATTATTTTGTCTTCTTTCATCCCCAGTGTCGTACCCCAAAATTTGACCAACCTTTTCTTGTACTTGGCTTATGTTTCATTTCATTCTTAGAATTTGCATTTGCATAGTATTGTTCTTAACAGGGATCAGGAGGTGTATTGTGCCATTCAAGAGAAGAGTCTCTTTGGTTTCAAGATCAAGCAAGAGCATTTGTGCAAGCCATTAAGTGTTTATCATCACCAGGGAAGTTTCAAAACTCCTTGAGGGGAGAAGTTTGTGTATTGTATCACCTCTTATCCTGAGGATCATCAGAGGGTTCCCAAGGATTCATAATGTCTTGTTATTGGTTGAGGAATGGTACAAAAGCTCATTTATTACCCTAGGGGTCATTGTGGAGTTTGTTTGGTCATTCAATTCATCTGTAAAGAGGCACAGTCAAAAGATGTGGAACTAGGGTTTCATCTGGATAACCCAAAGTCAACTGTGGACTTAAGAAGGTTCAAGACTTTATTCTAAGTCACTTGAGTCATGGGGAGTCATCTCAAAGCATTTTGGATGCCAGGTTAAGATCAAATTAAAAGGAATCAAGGGTTCAAGAAGTTACTAAATTAGGGTTTAAGAGGTTTTCAGTGTAAAATCCTCTTCTTTGGTGCCTAACTTCAAGGACAATTTACCCTATGATGAAAGCTCAATATCTTTTTCATGAAAACATGAGACTTGTAGAGCATGTTCTTAGATTCCTTTTGAGTACAAGAACTCATCCATTGAGTTTGTACATCTCAAGTTATGATACCAACAAGTTAGGATCCTCAGATGAAGTTATTTTTGGTCAACTAAATGCTAACTCACTTCCAAGGAATCTTTGACCTAGAATCAAGCTTCTCCTCAACTTTAAGTGAACATTAAAGTTGTTCCTCATGATCTTAGCTTGCCAAAAAGTCCTAGAGGTCCTCATTCTCATGTGTGGAGCTCAAGTTATGGTCTTAGCAAGGTAAGGGTATTTTTGGAAAAGTTCATTAGAGGTCATTGGTTTCAATGGTCAATTTCATGAACTCATGGACCTCAAATGCAATTTCAACCAACATGAAACTTGTGCCTAAGAGTCTTAACTCCACATTGAACTCAAAATTCATGAGGATTGTTGAATTATATGGCCATATGGACCATTTTAAGGTGTAAAATTGAGTTTTTGATCATGATTTAAGAACCTTACATTACAAGTCACATTTTGTTCCATTTTTTATTTATTTCACACCATTACATGCCTAAAAGAAGTTTGCAACAAATGGACCAACAAGAATGCCATTTACATGCCACATTTTCAAATTTATTACCTTAAAAGTCATGACATGAAACTTGATACAACTTTATTCTCCATGAACCAAATCTGTACCATTGTTTTCCACACATCCCATATTTCATTTTTGCTGACCAAAGGGGAGTGAAAGAAGTGGAACCCGTGTGTGATGTTAAGTGGAAAGTTTGGGAAGAAATTTTGGAAACACACTTTGCAAGCATCATGGGCCTGCATGATCAATACAAGGCCCTCACATAAAAGCCAGAAAGTATGCCCTAAGTGGAGGAGGGTCATTTTGTGCGTGAGAAAGGAGAAAAGATCTCAAAATTTCAGAAAATTCCCTTCTTCGAATCTGACTGTTTTGAGGAGATTTCCGTAAGCTTTGGGGTCAATCATCATCAGTGAACTTCAAGAAGAATATTTGAAGTGTAAGGTTGAAGCTCAGCTGTGATTTCAAGAGCCAGCAGAGCATCTCCATTTGGTAGGATTCTTCACTTTTGTTCTCCCATTCTAGACATGTTTTAGGATTATTTTGGATTGCATATGAAGCCCTATGTATCATAGGCAATGTTTGATGTGTTTTCGTGGCCGTTTATTTAGATTTCAGTGAGAGTGTTCAAAAATCATGTCATGATTTCATAGGGTTAGAAGCACCTTTTTATAAAATAAACACCATTTTTGGATTCCTCGTGAAAAACCCTGCGAAATGATGTAGAATTTTGGAGTTTTTATTGTGTTTTGATTTTCAGCTCCGGCGACCCCTTACTAGAGAAGACGATCGGAGCCCTAGCTCCGGCCTCTGGTTCAGCCTGAGTGGAAAGCTGACATGGCTGGTTTGACTCTTTGACCCTGATTTCTTGGCACCATCCCATTTGCTTGACCAAGCCACGCACGCGCGTTGACTCCACATCACTTAAGTGAAACGGTGTGTTTCACTTAAGTCTGAGCCATTAGGTCATCTGGGCCTCAATTGATATTGGCACCCCCTCTTATTTGGCCCAGTGCGCATTTGTGAAGTTTTCAGTGCAAATGGTTTTTACCATTCATACCCCCCTTTTCTATTTCAATTACTTTATTTCATTTATTTTCTTTTTTCATTTTATATTTTTAAAAAATAGTTCCATTCATCAGAAAATTCCCAAAAAATATTTTTCTAACACCTTGAAATGTTAATTAATTTTGCTATATTTTTATTTTCATTTTCCATTTGTTTTGATATTTTATTTG
The DNA here is from genome assembly GCA_963859935.3 of Lathyrus sativus. Taxonomy (NCBI): domain Eukaryota; kingdom Viridiplantae; phylum Streptophyta; class Magnoliopsida; order Fabales; family Fabaceae; genus Lathyrus; species Lathyrus sativus. Next base: position 652,762,469 of record OZ012740.1, read on the forward strand.
GAATTTAATTTTCAAAGTGTTTTATGGTGTATACCCTAGCTTGATCATGGCCATTGACCTTCATTCAAATACCCCATATGACAAAAAAAATTATCCCACTTAGGTGATGGATTGAAGGAGTGTTTAAGGCTGGTTTGGGTCATGGTTGATCAATTTTCATTTAGTTTTGAATTGGTTTTTGTTTCCCCTCGATTTATGCTCGATAAGGTGGAGTACCATCAATTCTTGAATTGTTTGGTGATGCCTTGAGATGAATTGAACCTTGAAACTTTGGCTTCTGCTTGCCACTTGATCAAGCTTGCTTGACCATTTTATTTGATATTTATTGGACATTCCTTCTATTTTTGGTGAATCTTGTAAGTCAAGCCATCTTTGAAGATGTTCATACAAGCTAGTTTGACCTAGTTCCTTTGGGAAATGATCTCTATTGATCCCATATGCATCTTGTGAGCTTTGCTATATGTTTCTCACATACTTAAGATGTTGTTTCACTTGTATTGGGTCATATATTTGTGTTACTTGGTTTGCAAGCTACTTTGGAATCATGTTTCTCCACTTATCTTAGGTGTTGAGTTTGTGTTGAAACTTGGTTTCTTCCATTTACCATGATCTTGTTTGAGCTGTACTTTGTTTGTAGCTTTGATTTAATACTTTTCTCTTATTGGTTTCACCTCTGACCCATGTGCTTTGATCATCATTTAAGTTGATTTGGTGTTCATGTTTATGCTTTGAGTTTGTCTTGAATGTTGCATCACTTTTAGCACTTGTTTGTTCTTTTCTTTGGCATGATCAATGTTGGATGTTTGGTTGAGATAATGTTCATGTACTTGCCGCCCAAGCTTATTTCTTACATCTTCTCTTTGATCATGGCCTTTTGGTTTTGTTTTATGCTTAGTATTTGTGCAAGTGATGGATGTTTGAATGGTTATAAGAGTTGTGACTTCTCCCATTTCATCTCACTCTTCTTTGACTTGTTTAAGTCAACTTGTTTTGATCCTTTGTCTTTGTTGCATCATTTGATCTTCATATCTCCTCTTTGCATCTTTGCATATCATGATTGCATTTGCATTGACTTGTTTAAGTCAATTTCTTCTCATCTTTCATTTCATTTGTGATTGGATTATCTGTTGTTTACTTGGTCTTTTGCCATGATCCCTTAGGATTCCTAGTCCCTCTGTTTAAGATGGGAGTAGGAGAGACATTAGGTGTTCAATCCTTTGCATGATAACATTAGGATTGATTTCTTCCCCTTTTAATCCCAACTTTAGGAGCATTTTGCATGATAACATTAGGGTTGATTAGTTTCCCCTTAGAGTTTGTGTCTTTCTCTTCTCATCTCATAATCTCTCAAGACACTTAATAAAGGATAATAAATGTTGTACGCTACGAGCCTTAAGTACTTGAGGAATGATAGTTGGAAGGCCTCCTCTCAATCTGTCTAGAGTGTTTAGTGTATGCCCTTTAGGCGATATGCAACGCATTCGCTCTTAAGTCATAGTCTTTAGTGCAACATGAGTTACAGACTTAACTCAATTCACTTCTTCATAAAAAACACAAAACAAAACATCAAACCTTTTTATCCTTCAGGATTGTTTGAAAATCATTTTCAGAAAGAGTGTGTTAAGTCTTGGTTCTACCGCAAACAAGTAACGCCTAAGTCTCCAATGGTCGAGTAGCAATACACGTAACTGCTAGAACGAAGGTTTAACCCTGCTCAGTTAAAACACTTGAACCAATCTGTGGTCGTGTCAGCCCGAACTACGTTTACTATGATTTCTCATACCAGATGAGGATACCTAGGCACAAGACGGCGATGTCTTGGTGAGCAACCTTTCCCCCCTTCACCCGTAGTTTTCCTAACTACGTTGACTTTGACTTTCCCATTGCATGAGGGAATACGTGTGCATAGAGCGGCGATGCTCTATCGAGTCTCTTTTCTTTTCTTTTGTCCCTGTGAGCCATCCTTTTGATAGATTAACACCTTTTTTAGACAGACAACAAGTGTGGATCCCGTTGAGTACAACGGGCGTGAGGGGTGCTCATACCTTCCCCTTGCGTAACCGACTCCCGAACCCAAGATTTGGTTGCGATGACCTTGTCTTCTCCCTTTTTCGTAGGTTTTCGCTGATCGTTTCCTTTCCCTCTCTTTAGGATAAATAATGAATGGTGGCGACTCTTCTGTCTTTGTCGGCCCCTCTTCGCAGCGATGTGACACCTAGGTTCTCAAATTTAGTAGTAAGAAGTTAAGTTTTGACATATGGAATTTCAAGGTGCCTTCATGAGAAGTCTTCAGTGTCTCTCGAGCTTTTTTGGTGACGAGCATGTGTTGATGAGTCTAAAGACATTTTTGTCAACTCCATTAAATATAGTATTGAGAGCTTGAAAATTTCCAAGAGATTCTTCATCTTCATATTTGGACCAATCTTCTTTTGGCTTTATTGATTTTGTATCATCCCGTGTAGTAATCATTGGGAGTATCCATCCTTTAATAATTGCCTTCCATGGTTTCTTGTTCATTGATTTGAGGAAGGAAACCATGCGCGTGTTCCAATAATCATAGTTTATGTCATCTAAGATAGGTGGTTGATTTACAGATCCTCCTTTTTTTGCATTGTACATTTTGAACAAAGTGTGTAAATCCCCTAGATCTCACCTGACAAGAACATGGTGCTTGCTATGGTTTCAATTAAAAGTTTGTTAGTCTACTAGAAAGATGCCAAACACAAGGTGTGGAACAATATGTATGACAAGAGTAATGCAGGAAAAAACAAAATGTGAATATAAGTTAAATGACATAAGGAACTATTAACCTAGTTCATTGCAAAGTCACCTACGTCTGGAGAGCGTTAACCCAAGAAATGAAATCCACTATTAATAGTAAAAGTGCAAGTTGGTCTTAGTTAAACCCTTATAGTTTAAAGCCTATTTTCTTAGTACCGATGAATTCTCGGCAAGTATACCGATAATGTTGCAGTAATAAAAAGATTGAACCCACACGGATTGTGTTCGAACAAGACAAGAATTATGCAATCTAACAGGAAATAATAAATAAGGGGGGTTTGCAAGTTTCAGTGTAAAACGAAAAGAGTAAACAATGTCATGACAATGATTAGGTTGTGTTGTAGAATCCCTTATTCCTCTATTGTTGATGTTTAATGCTCTATATGAATGAATTAATCACTATAACCCCACGACAAATTAACAAAACCGTTATAGTCAACCCCTCACGAAATAACTCATTAACTATTACTCGGAGCTTCCTATGAAGGTGAGAAAAATACACAAGAAGGGGGGTTGAGTTGTGTTCTCCAATTCATGTTGCTTTTGAATAGAGTTCAGAACCTAATTAACAAGTTACAGCAGAATAATAACAGAAGCAAGTAAATGTTAAATGAACACACATAATTTATCATGATTCCTTCCAAATAGAGAGTAGTCTAGTCCTCTTGCAGCACAAGATATTTTTCACTATAATCAAAACATGATTACAATTGCTTATGCTCTCGAGCATAAGACTTTCCTCCTCAGACATGCATCCTATGACTTTCCTACTCAATCAACACCTGATCAAGACTTTCTTCTTAGATCCTCAGATCCTAAGACTTTCCTGCTTATACCTGTAAGTACAAGACTTTCTGCTGAGACTCACAACCTAAGACTTTCCTGTTTAAATCCTACGGATTCAAGACTTCCTGCTCATACCCACAATTACAAGACTTCCTAATCATACTGTAACACGGTGGGAGAACTGACTTTAAACAATGTTGCGGATAGCAAGAGTCGCCACCGACTTTTATTTTATCCATAAGGAAAGGTTATAAAAGAACAGGAAAGACCTTAGAGAATATTTTGGGTCCGGGGGGTAGGTTATGAAAAGGGAAGGTATTAGCATCCTTTTCATCCATGGTTATCCATGGGCTCTTAGGTACTTAAGCTCACTTTTGAATTGTTTTGAAATTGTAGTGTGTGAATAGAAAATTTTCAGAATAGTTAATAAATAATCCATGTAAGGATGTGTTAAGAACTTGTTTGAAAACTTGTTGAAAATTTGTTTAAGTGCGAAACAATTTTGAAGTGAGCAAGCACCTAGGAGTAACCTACCCTAATGTTTAAAGGTCTTTCTTATTCTTCATTCTTTCCTTTAGTAAGACTATCCCTACTATAATGGAGTAGGTAGTCCTTACTTTGGATGTTAAGGGGTATGTGAGGGACAATTTGATTTTGAAGGCCATTGTGGGATGTAATAAGCACATATAAGGGACCATCATCATTTTTCGAAAGGGACTTGATTCGTAAAGGCAACCATAAGGGACTTTGATGATTTTTTTATTTGAGGGACTTGCTTTATACACCCCACTTAACCATTATTCGTAGGCAACTTGAGGGATATCCTTAGGAAGTGAGACGGCGATTAAAATCGACTTACGTGTGTGACGTGTTTATTTTAATTATCTTTATTTAAAAGTGATCTAAATTTATTTTAATATTACATACATGTTGTTACACTCCCTAATTACTAACCATAATAATAATTAAATAATTAAACAACTTTACATCCAAGAAACAATTACAAAATAATAAGCAAAATAATTAAATAGCAAAGATAAATAAAATATAAATAAGCAATAATAAATAATAAAGGGGGTTAATTCTAAGTTTACTCGGCAAGACATCGCATCTTGTGCCTACGTATCCTTACGGGAGTGGAATCAGAGTAATCGTAGTTCCCCTCAATAGGGAGGTTAGAAACTTCTTGACTGTGGTCAAGGTCTCAAGGGGAATAAACGCATCTTAAGGACACGCTTACGTGGAGTGTAGAAACTCCAAATCTCTACGTTGAAATGTTAAGTTGTAATTAGGGTTAAATTAGGGATTCTACGGCGGGAAACCCTAAAATGAGCGCGGCGGCTCTTTGACCTAATGCTAGGGGTAAAAATTGGTAATTGCGCCTGCGGCGAGGCATTTGTGAAAATTAGGGTTTGGAATTAATTAAGTTACTAATTATTAAGCTGATTATTCTTAGGGAGGTCCTATTAAGTAAATAAAGTTATATTACATGAAAAAAGTTTTTATTAAATAAAAAAGGTTCTATTATTGTAGATGGGAAAAAAGTTATTTTATATAAAATATAAAAGTGTTTTTTAGAATATGAACAATTATTATAAAAAGATTAAGTTGATGACATTAAAATTAATAAATTAGGTTAAACAGCAAATTAAAAAAATAAAAAAAGGTTAATTCACATGCTAATTAAATAGAGAAAAAGATTAGTTACACAAAACGGGTTATGAGGTTAATAAAAACGGTTGATTTAGGCAAATGACTAGGTCAATGGTTTAATTAGTTAAAAAAAAAAGTGATTAGGTTCATGATATATTAGTTAAAGGGCAGATTAAATGTTAATTAGTATTTAAATGGCAGATTAAAGGATTATGTGTGTGTGTTAAGTGAGTGATAATGACATAAACGAGGGATTAGCAAAAATAGGGTAAAGCTATGAACCCTAATTCCCAACGAATCCCAAATCCCCTTTCCTTCTCCGCCGTCAATCCCACTCGGTTTCTAAACCGCTCTCCCTCATCTTTGAATCCTTTTTCTTCTGAATCCTGAAACACAACAAAACAATCAGCAAGTTCAATATCTTTGCAAGAAAATGAGGGTTTACCGAAGGTTGGTGAAACGGTGTTGGAGACGATGCTTCGTCGATTGGAGTTCGCGGCGGTCGGAAGCAATTTCGCCGACTCACTAAGATAAGTTACTTTGCTCGATTTCTAGGTTTTTTAGTTTCAGGATTTTCACGGCGCTTGCCCCCCTTTTGCGATTTCCAAACTTCTCTTTATATAGAGGCTCCACTCTGATTTCTCGATTAAAATTGCTTTAATCCCAATTGAATGTTGATTGATTGTTTCCAATTTGGTTATGATTTGATTTGAAAACATTCCCTTTCTGTTCCCATCTCCTTAAGTGCCTATTAATCGAAAATCAAATCTGGATTCTGTATCAGGTCCATTAAATGTTCACGGTTTCGAACTTGGATATTGATTTTGCTAACTCTGATTTTTGCGTTTTGTAGGTGACATGATCTGAAGGATAGCAGAACCTATACATATTGGGTTGCTAAGAGCTTAGCCTTGATTTCCCAACTGCTCAAACTTTATCGAGTACCAGGTTGTGATGCTACTCCATACAAAGAGATGTTGAATTCATGTAAAATGACTCATTGTAAGGGCAATTTGGTCGTTGACAGTCCAGGCGAGGCAAGTGATCATTGGCTCAGACAACATCCATGTCGGCTGTTTGGTCATCCATAACTAATGCAGGCATTTGTATGAGGATCCTTCTCTAACTTCATCATTTGTGGCCTTGGTGGTTGAAATTGGTTTGTTGTGAATCTTGATGAGAAACCTCTTAGCGGAGACCGTTGTTTTGGCTTGAAGAAGAGGTTGTGCTTGGAACTTTTTGAAGAGGGTTGGCGTATGGAATTCAATGAGTGTCTTGGGAAAGTTTACAAGTTCTGGCGTAAATGCGTTATTAGTTGTGAAAATGGAATTCTGGTTTGGCACAAAGGCGTCAGCACGTAGGTGTTGTGATGGAAAGCTATCAGAATCAGAAGATAGGGCAAGTAGTGCTGCTTAGTGCTGAAGTTAAGTCTTTCTCTGTTTTGCTATTCTCTCATGTTTTCCTCAATTAACTTGATCATGCTTTATCTATTGTTTAAGTTGCTTCAAAGACTTATTGGCTTCATCCATTCCTCTTGACAGGTTGCGAAGAGAAGTGCGCCCAGGTGAAACAAACTTCCTTTCGTACGAGGACTTATAGAGGACATTTGAGAAGTGTGACCGGGAAACTGATGCAAAGTGCTCATTGTGCCTCATAGTGATACGATTAGTATGCTGCTGTCATGACATTGTAGTGTTCGTGATCTCTTGACCATCTTCTGTTTTGACTACCATGCTCAAATAGCTCATGTTGTAACAGGATTTGATGAAGCGACAAGTTAGGGCCGGGATTAGCACAACCGTGGGAGTTTGTTGTAGTCATGATGAGGTGAAGTTCTAACCCTTCCTTGTTTATTAACACGACCCAGACTAGTGGCAATCTCTGAAAAACATCCCAATACTCTCAAATTTCTCAAAATAGTTCAACATAAAACAAGTTGCATCACTTATAATCTTCAAACCAGCCTAAAGTGTATGTTGGCTTGAATGCAGGTATCGAGTTGAGGAGCCAATATCAGTTACAGCAACAACTGCATCCGTGACTAGAGGCAGAGAATGACTTGTACTACCATGTTGTATACATAATTGTTGCTTGCCAATTCTATCATCCTTGCTACAGCAAAGCCCTTTGGGCATTACCGGAGTTGTCTGTGCTGCCAAGGAATCTCTAGCTATCGAAGGAGGTCAAGGGTGACGTATGCTGTTATTTTCTGCCACTCTAAGACATCTGCTTGGAGTTTCTGATAAGTATTGTGTAAGCTCGTCAGTTGCAGGACCTAGTGTTTATCCTACGTTTCCTTTTTCGAGCTATTTCCTCCATCTTCAATTTCTTGAGCAATGTAACCAGAACCCCTTTTTTTTACCATTTCTTCTGCAGCACCTCACTCGTGCAGACATTGTTTGCGGTTTTGTAGAATAGCTCCAGGTGTTGTTGTGAGATATTAATAGCGTTTGTCTTTAGAAGAGCTCAGGAGCATCCCGCTACCTGGTGTACCTTCAAGTTTGTGAACAAGATCAAGCCTTTTGGTGGGTTAATTCTGGTGGCTGCTCACGCGAGAAGTGTTGCTGCTGGGTTTGATAATATGTTATTTATGACAGAGTCTTGGTTTGTGATTTGGAGCAAATGTTGTTGGAGTTTAGCGCACCACCTTGAACGATGTAACGCGGGATCGCGGGATCCTCGTATCTAGTATTGATATATTGTTGTAATGGTGTAGCTTTTTACTGTTTTTGAATACTCTTGTAATCCATCTTTGTAACATTCTTGAAATATTTACTAATTTGCAACATACATACATACTTAAGGGCTTCTCCTTGCTTGACAGTCATATGTGATGAAAAGATTGAGTACAACAATTGTTACCACTTGAATGCATATAAAACGTCCCCTCCAAGTAGTTTAGGATATGAGAAATTTTCTTTCCTTGAGCTTGTACTTATCACACGTACCATACAACTAAATTCTTGTAACCTTGTAGTTTAGCGTAATACAACTTGTGACTTCTGATTTCTAACGATGAACCCCCAAATAGACAAATCGTTCTAATGCTTCAAGATACTGAACTTCAAGATTTCTTGCACATAATAATCCTCGTAACTAGGCCTCTTGAGTGATGAAAGCGTTATAGTGCAAACTCCAATAATCTTGTTACAAAATAAATGTATTCAAGAATGAGACCCTCGTATCTTGAAGGAAAACTAGAATGGCTTGATGTTTCCCTTAAAATTCTCTGCAACAAATGAACTTCATAAAAACAAAACAAACAACTAGTTAAACGGTTAGTTGAAGCAGGAAAGATAGATCTAGATGATATACACGAGGGATGCATGAGGAGGTGGGGTCTTCAGGTCAAAAAATTAGGGTGCAACATATGTGAACCTTGTGAATCTTCTTAGAACACAAAGTCTTGTATTGTGAGGGCAAATTTTGGGGTGCAACACATACCCACAATTATAATACTTCCTTCTCAGACCTCCATTCCAAGACTTCCTGCTTAAATCTCACAGATTCAAGACTTCTACTCATACCCTTGAGTACAAGACTTTCCTGCTCAGATTTCAGGAATCCAAGATTTTCTGCTTAGACCTATAGTCCAAGACTTCATTTATTAATCAACATTTTAATCAATACTTCAATGCTCAATCACATAGAAAGAGACTTACTTGGCTCAAGCTCATAGCAAGAGAATTTGATGCTCAAGCACACAGCAAGAGACTTTCTTTCTAAACTACCAAACAACATGTTTAGCAGAATAGACACCAAGGCGTACTTGATATACAATCAGAGGTACATAGTAATAACTATAACAAAGATCATATCTATTAAGATTTCTAAGATATTCATTGTTTAATAAATCTTAAAGCTTTGTATAAATTATAACAGATAACAAAAAACTCTGTGTAGATGCTTTTGATTGGCTGCATTTTGTGGCAAAACATTGATGGATGTATGAATGTCATGACTGATGTTATGACATACATAATGAGTATTTAGCAGGGTAAGTTTGAATAGCTAAGAGTCAAGTATGTTAGATGTCATGCTGAATGTTATGACATCAAGCGTATGATATTAGGGCGCGCAGGTTTTAGTTTCTGGTATTAGCTCAGGCTATACTTCCGGAAACATTTTAGGAAGCCTAGTTATCTAAGGCGACATATCAGGCATTGCTAAGGATAACATGGAATGCCCCTGACTCAATTGGACGTGCGCAGATTCATGAAGAGAGGTTTGTCTTGGGTAAACCTAACTTCTGCACGAAGGCCCAAAGACTATATGTTGCCTATATATACAGAGGTAGTAATCCTATTTGAAGAGAGTTCTTGACAGGGTTTTAGAGAACGTGTAATTGTGAGTGAAGAATTTTTTTCTTCACATATTTTTGTGTGTCTTAGGAATACTTGTAAACCAAGCAATTATCTGCTGTATGATTGCATTGGTCTAGAGTTCTCAAGCTGTCTATTAAGTGTGTCACTCTAAGCTTTTAAGCAAGAGTGTTGTGTCACTTGATCAAAGATGTGAAGCAAGATTAAGGTGTGTTTGAGGTGTGACTTCATTGCCATTTGTAACTTTGAATTGGTTGATATCATTGTTGTGATTGAGGGGGAGTGAGTTGGTAACTCTGGTCTAGTGTTAGGCTGAAGTGTCATTGGGTAGGTCTTAAGTGAAGAGTGCAAACTGGCTGTTTGACTCTGAATTAATTACACTAATAATGAATTTCCTCCCTGGCTTGGTAGCCCCCAGATGTAGGTGTGGTTTACACTGAACTGGGTAAACAATTACTTCTGTTATTTACTGCTTTCATTTACAGTTCGCCATTAAGTTTTGTTGTCTGTGTTACAATGGATGTCACAACATCAGTCATAATATCTATTGTTGGGTACCTGGAATTTCATTTGGCATCAGAGCAGACACCCTGCCTGTTATTTTCTTGGTGAGATCTAGGGAAGATAAATTCTGGTACTATGGACAAGGATATAAGATTCACAAATAGACCACCAATTCTGGATGGCTCAAATTATGACTATTGGAAACCTAGGATGATAGCCTTCTTGAAGTCTTTAGACAGCAAGGCATGGAAAGCTACAAAGTCAGGATGGGAACATCTAGTGAAGTGTGATGAAGATGGAGTATCTGTGTTAATACCTGAAGAGGAATAGAACAAAGAGCAAGAGGCATTGGCTCTTGGGAATTCTAAGGCTTTGAATGCCTTATTTAATGGTATAGACAAGAACATTTCCAGACTAGTGCATCATTGTGAACTGGCCAAAGAGGTTTGGGATACTCTCAAAACAACTCATAAGGGAACCTCTAAAGTCAAGATGTCAAGATTACAAATGCTGACCACCAAGTTTGAAAATTTGAGAATGAAGGAGGATGAGACTATTCATGAATTCTACATGACTATTCTTGAGATTGCCAATACCTCAGGAGCTTTAGGAGAAAAGATGTCAGAAGAAAAGCTTGTAAGGAAGATGCTAAGATCTTTTCCTAAGAGGTTTGCCATGAAAGTCACTGCTATTGAAGAAGCTCAGGATATAAGCAACATGAAAGTGGATGAACTCATTGGTTCTCTCCAAACTTTTGAGATGGGAATGTGTGGTCAGAATGAGAAAAAAACAAAAGCATAGCTTTTGTATCAAACACTGCAGAGGACCCAGATGAAGACAGTGATGGGAGCAAGGAGAATCTCTCAAAAGTTGTAGCTATGCTTGGAAGACAATTCAACAGACTCATGAAAAAGGGTAGATAAGAAGGGTAGACTTAATGACAAGAACATCTCATCTGACATTAACAAAAGAGCTAAGTCTGAAGATAAGTCTAACCAGGGCAAAGGAGTTCAATGTTATGAATGTGAGGGATATGGGCACATTAGAGCTGAATGTCCCACCTATCTCAAGAAGAAAAAGAAGGGCCTAACAGTCACTTGGTCTGATGGAGATTCTGAGAGTGGATCAGAAGAAGAATCAACCAAACATGTCACTGTTCTGAACAGTTTATGCATATCTGATGGTGACTCAGGTGAAGATAAGATGACCTTTGATGAACTTGCAGCCTCATATAAACAGTTATACATCAGAAGTGCTGAAGTATGTCAACTAGGGGAGAAGCATAAGAAAATCATCAAGAAGTTGGAAGCTGAAAAGAAGGAGAATCTTGCAACCATTGACTCACTCAACAATAAGGTCAAAATGTTAAACTCCAAACTTGACCAGATGACAAAATCTGTCAGGATGTTAAACCCTGTGACTGACACTCTAGAAAAAATCCTACAGAGTGGTCAGAAAGCAGGAAACATCTCTGGACTGGGATTTGTTGGTGAAAAGAAACCCACCTTGGGATTCAAGAAACCAAAGGCTGCAAATCATAGACCAAACCGAATGTCACGACTGATGTCTCAACATCAAAAGAACAAAAACATGAATCAGGCAAGGAGAAAGTCCCAAAGGTGGAGGTGTCACTACTGTGGTAAATTTGGACACATAAAACCATTTTGCTTCAGTCTGCATGGATTTCCTAGTCACACTCATCAAGATGATCATGTCAAGAAGCAACAATGGGTGGCAAAGGAGGTTGGTCTGATAGCTCATACTTCTCTGAGAGTGTCAGCTAAAGAAGACTAGTATGTTGATAGTGGCTGTTCTAAGCACATGACTGGAATAAAAAATCTATTGGTGGACATCAAACCACATTACACTAGGTATGTGACCTTTGGTGATGGAGCAAAAGGGGAAATCAAAGGTGTTGGGAAACTAGACTGTCCTGGAGTTCCTAACCTAAATAATGTATTGCTGGTGAAAGGACTGACTGCCAACTTGATCAGTATCAGTCAGCTCTGTGACCAAGGACTCAATGTCAACTTCACAAAGGGAGAATGTGTTGTCACAAATAGAGATAAAAAGGAAGTCATAAGGGGAGCTAGGTCTAAAGACAATTGCTACTTGTGGGAGCCTCAAATCTCAAGTAACTCCACTATCTATTCTATGGCCAAAGAAGAAAAGGAAGTCAAACTGTGGCATCAAAAACTTGGACATCTTCATCTAAGAGGGATGAAAAAGATCATATCCAAGGAAGCTGTGAGAGGAATTCCAAAGCTGACTATTGATGAAGGTAAGGTCTATGGTGAATGTCAGGTTGGCAAGCAAACCAAGATGTCACATCCAAGAATTGGCCATCTTGCAACATCCAAAGTTCTTAAATTGTTGAACATGGACTTGATGGGACTAATGCAGGTAGAGAGTCTTGGTGGAAAAGGTATACTTATGTAGTTGTTGATGATTACTCCATATACATCTGGATAAGTTTCATCAGAGAAAAATCAGATGTATTTGAAGTCTTCAGAGAGTTACGTATCAAACTTCAAAGAGAAAAAGAATGTGGTGTGGTCAGGATCAGAAGTGATCATGGTAAGGAGTTTGAGAACTCTAAGTTTGCTGAATTTTGCTCATATGAAGGAATTAGTCATGAATTATCCTCCCCTATTACTCCTCAGCAAAATGGAGTAGTGGAAAGGAAAAACAGGATTATCCAAGAATCTGCTAGAGCCATGATTCATGCAAAGAAATTGCCTATGCATTTTTGGGCTGAAGCAATGAACACAGCCTGCTATGTTCATAATAGAGTTACCTTGAGAAAAGGAACTACCTCCACTCTGTATGAAATATTGAAAGGAAGGAAGCCAACTGTGAAGTATTTTCATGTTTTTGGGAGCAACTGTTACATCTTGACTGATATTGAACAAAGGAGGAAAATGGATCCCAACAAAAGTGATGAAGGTATTTTTCTGGGATACTCTATCAACAGCAGAGCTTATAGAGTATACAACTCCAGAACAAAAGTCCTGATGGAGTCCATTAATGTCATTATTGATGATCAGCATGAAGAAACCAATGTCATAGATGATGTTGGAACATTCCTTGAGACGCCTGCTGAGGGTATGGCCAATGCTGAAGATACTCAAGTTGTAACCCATGATTCTGAATCAGAAACTCCCAATAGAGAACCTTCTATCAGGATCCTGAAAGATCATCCCAAAGATCTTATCATTGGAGACCCCAACAGTGGTGTAAGGACTCGAGCTAGAGAAATCATCTCAAACTCATGTTTTGTGTCCAAGATTGAACCAAAAAATGTGAAGGAGGCTTTAACTGATGAATATTGGATCAAGGCCATGCAAGATGAATTGGAACAGTTTAAAAGGAATGAAGTGTGGGAATTGGTTCTAAGACCTGAAGGAACAAACATCATTGGAACCAAGTGGATTTACAAGAACAACTCTGATGAACAAGGAGTTGTAGCTAGAAACAAGGCTATATTAGTGGCACATGGTTATACTCAAGTTGAAGGAATTGATTTTGATGAAACTTTTGCACCAGTTACAAGACTTGAGTCAATCAGGTTGTTGTTAGGAATTGCTTGCATCCTGAAATTTAAACTATTTTAGATGGATGTGAAAAGTGCTTTTTCTGAATAGATATCTAAATGAGGAAGTATATGTGGCACAATCCAAGGGATTTGAGGATCCTAACTTGACAGACCACGTATACAAGTTGAGGAAGGCACTGTATGGATTGAAACAAGCTCCTAGAGCTTGGTATGAAAGACTGACTGAATTCCTTACCACCAATGGATACAGAAAAGGAGGGATAGGCAAGACCCTGTTTGTAAAGGATGAAGGTGGAAAAATCATGATTGCTCAAATTTATGTGGATGGCATAGTGTTTGGAGGGATGTCAGACAAAATGGTAAAATAATTTGTCAACCACATGCAATCTGAGTTTGAAATAAGCATGTGTGAAGAATTAACTTACTTCCTTGGATTGCAAGTCAAGCAAATGGAAGATTCTATATTTATCTCCCAAAGTAAATATACCAAAAACATAGTCAAAAAGTTTGGGATGGACAATGCTGGCCACAAAATAACACATGCACCCACTCATCTGAAGTTATCAAAAGATGAAAGTGGTACTAGTGTCGATCAAAGGCTATACAAAAGCATGATTGGAAGCTTGCTGTATCTAATAGCCAGCAGACCTGATATTGCCTTTGCAGTTGGTGTGTGTGCCAAATATCAAGCAGATCCTAAAGTGAGTCACATAAATCAAGTCAAAAGGATTCTCAAATATGTGAATGGAACTTGTGATTATGGTATACTTTACTCTCATGGGTGTGATCCTACTTTATCTGGGTATTGTGATGCTGACTGGGCTGGAAGTGCTGATGATAGAAAGAGCACCTCTGGTGGATGCTTCTAATTAAGGAACAACCTTATATCATGGTTCAACAAAAAGCAAAATTGTGTCTCATTATCCACTGCTGAAGCTGAATACATAGCAGCTGGTAGCAGTTGTTCTCAACTCGTCTGGATGAAGCAAATGTTGACTGAATACAATGTCACTCAGGATGTCTTAACATTGTATTGTGACAATCTAAGTGCTATCAACATTTCCAAGAATCCAATTCAGCATAGCAGAACCAAGCATATTTATATCAGACATCACTTTATAAGAGACCTTGTGGAAGACAAAGTGATCACCCTAGAACATATGTCCACTGAATTACAACTAGCTGACATTTTTACAAAGGCTCTAGATGTTGCTCAATTTGAGAATCTAAGAGGAAAATTGGGAATTTGCATGTATGAGGACCTATAGCAATTACTGGCCAGAGGGAGTGTTCAGGATAAACAATGTTTTATTGGAAAACACTTGGTCCAACCTGCGTATTTAATGCATTCCACACCCTTGACCAGTAAAGCTCGGCATTCCACACCAATTTTCTTATTCCTCATCCAATTCACTCAGTTTCCCTACTCTCCAAAATCTCTCTCAGACCTTCATTCTCAGTCTTTGCTCAGCATTAAAATGTCTTTCCATCATGGTTCCTCTTCATCCAAAACCCCTCCCAAATCCTCAGCAGATGCTCCTCCCACTGCTGAAAAGTCCAAGGGCAAGTATCCTCCTCCCACAGCTGATGAACTTAGGCGAATCATCAACAAGGAAAGCTCGACATACGTGGACAAATCCAATAGGGAAATTGTCGATAAGATTCTCCAGAGAGGGTTACCTGTGCGTGTCATAACCATTCCTCTTGCTCGCATTGATCCTCCTCACAGCTCTGATAATGCACATGGCTCCAACAGTGCAGCTAGACTAGAGGAAGATTCTGATGACAGTGATGAGGATGTCTCAACAGATAGTGATGACAGTGACTCTAGCTCTTCTGAGGAGGAAGGTTAATATGGTGTCGGAGACTGATGTGTGGCTTAGGATGTTGTTTGCTTGGGATGATGATGGTGTGCTGCTGGTGTGACTAGTTGTTTTTTTTTTGTTTCCTTGCTTAGATTTTGATCCTTATTTGACAGCTGAAATATTTGTGTTGCTCTTCATGAGCTTTATGTTGTAATGACCCCTAACATTTGTGCTTCCATAATTATTTTAATCTATATTATTTAATTAGTTTTGATCTAAATTTATGGCTAAAAAAGGGGGAGAAGTGGTAGTAACAGCAGGGCTAGATTGATTTGTGTCCCTCACAGGTGGAAGACTTGTTTGTTAAGTGGTAGTAATAGCAGTGCTAGATTGATTTGTATCCCTCATAGGTGGAAAACTTGTTTGTTGTTAATGTTGTGCATGTCTGCACTAAACAGGTTTGCATGATGTGATGATATGTTGCTGCTACTCTAGGTGTGATAACAGGATGTTGTTGCTGTTGTGTAAGTTCCTAATATGTGTAGGAATGTATGTTAGTTATGTGAGTTTTGGCCGAAGCTGCTAAGATGTGTGTGTGTTCCTTGATGGAACCTAGTAGTAGTATAGCTGCTAGATTTGTGTGTGTCTGCAGGGTGTTTGTAGAATGCGTGTGGCTGTGCATCTTTTCAGGGGGAGTAGCACAGGATGTTTCACAAAAAGTTGTGACATCTGTAGTCTAGGCTAACAGGTGATTGTGTTCTTCAGGATGTCATCCTGAATATCCTGACATCCAGAATCCAGAGCAGTATGGATAAATATGTGTGACTGCAGGTTGAGTATGCACTGATGTGTTGTGCATCAGTTGAGGGGGAGTATCACAAGATGATCCACAGATTATTGTGATACCTGTAGTATGGACTAGCAGGTAGCTCTTAGGGTGTGAAGATGACTCTGATATGGTAATGTAGTTGTGTATGTTGTTAGCTAGTAGCTTTCTTGCATATATGGTATGATTTCTGCTGCATGTGATCTCTGATATGGTAACAGAGTATTTTAGCCAAAAATTTGCCAAAGGGGGAGTTTATAGATGCTTTTGATTGGCTGCATTTTGTGGCAAAACATTGATGGATGTATGAATGTCATGACTGATGTTATGACATACATAATGAGTATTTAGCAGGGTAAGTTTGAATAGCTAAGAGTCAAGTATGTTGGATGTCATGCTAAATGTTATGACATCAAGCGTATGACATTAGGGCGCGCAGATTTTAGTTTCTGGTATTAGCTCAGGCTATACTTCCAGAAACATTTTAGGAAGCCTAGTTATCTAAGGCGGCATATCAGGCATTGCTAAGGATAACATGGAATGCCCCTGACTCAATTGGACGTGCGCAGATTCATGAAGAGAGGTTTGTCTTGGGTAAACCTAACTTCTGCACGAAGGCCCAAAGACTGTATGTTGCCTATATATACAGAGGTAGCAATCCTATTTGAAGAGAGTTCTTGACAGGGTTTTAGAGAACGTGTAATTGTGAGTGAAGAATTCTGTTCTTCACGTATTTTTGTGTGTCTTAGGAATACTTGTAAACCAAGCAATTATCTGTTGTATGATTGCATTGGTCTAGAGTTCTTAAGCTATCTATTAAGTGTGTCACTCTGAGCTTTTAAGCAAGAGTGCTGTGTCACTTGATCAAAGCTGTGAAGCAAGATCAAGGTGTGTTTGAGGTGTGACTTCATTGCCATTTGTAACTTTGAATTGGTTGATATCATTGTTGTGATTGAGGGGGAGTGAGTTGGTAACTCTGGTCTAATGTTAGGTTGAAGTGTCATTGGGTAGGTCTTAAGTGAAGAGTGCAAACTGGCTGTTTGACTCTGAATTAATTATACTAATAGTGAATTTCCTCCCTGGCTTGGTAGCTCCTAGATGTAGGCGTGGTTTGCACTGAACTGGGTAAACAATTACTTGTGTTATTTACTGCTTTCATTTACAGTTCTTCATTAAGTTTTGTTGTCTGTGTTACAGTGGATGTCACAACATCAGTCATAACATCCACTGTTGGGTACCTGGAATTTCACTCTACATATTTAGTGTTGTTGTTGATCTTGTTGTTCTTCCATGTTGATAGAATCGTGAGATGCTCATTTCTTCTTGGCCCTCTTTCTTTATTACTTATTGTTGATCTAGATTGAATCTTTAGCTACTTATATAGAAGTTACAATAGAATAGTCGTTGGAAGAGATAACTTTTATAAGTACCTTTGTTGCTCCATAGTACTAAGACACGTTGAAGATAAACACACAAAAATATCTTTATCCATTGTATAACTCGTTTAACCGTAGTGTATTCCTTGTGATCTTGTACTATAAATCCGTTGAGAGTGGATATATGTAAAGCATGTTAACTGTTCTTGAGCCATGTGAACACAGACTCTAGGTGGCAAACTAATTTGACATTGTAGCTTACTTTATGCAATATGGATCATTTAGCTTTGTCTATAGTTCTAAATGATCACCAGAAGCTGATACATTCAATAAGTGTAGAGATAATATATTTCTCTTCTAATGCTGATACATTCAGCTTCAGAGTCTATGTAAACCTATATCATCATACTTCACTTAATAACGTTCTTCAGTTCTAAACCATCAAAAGCCAAGAACTCAACTTCTCTCAAATGTGTTCTCTTATCAGATTCTGAATAGTTTCTCCTTGAACTTTGGAACCTGCATACTTATAACACACATTAGATAACACCAGTGTTCTTTCAATACTTTGTTATCATCAAAGTCTTAAGGAATATATATCATGAACAAAACTTAATAGAATTATAGATCAATAGGTTCATACAATGGTCTAATTAATATATAATCCAACAATATAGAAATAGGTTCATCATAACACAACCTAACCTAGGAGAATTTAGCTACTCATAGAGCAATTAAAATACCATAATTGATAGATGAAAATAACATAAGAAGTCCCTTGAGGAGATGGCCTCCAATGGCTTCAAATGCTCTTCAAATCACCACTTATGCTCTCAAAATCTTGCTACAGTCTCAAAAATCTGTAGCCCTTGTCAAACTGCTAAAAATCCCCTTAAAAAGCACTCTGAATAGGTCAGAATACGTTAGAAAAATCCCATAAAAGTGCCCATTGCACGCATAATATAAGCATCGCGCACGCGATGCAACTCTTTCATCTCTATTGCGCACGCGATGGCATGCGATGGTGCGCGTGAACATTCTAGTAGGTGCGTGAAAATTCACCCCTTTTCACCAGAATTTCCACTAAGTCTTATTCTTCCATAGTTGGTCATTTTCCATTCATTCTTGGGTCTTTCTTCCTCATTTTGGCTCATCTTTTGCTTTATTTCCTGAATCTTTGCCTAATTAGATGCAATGATGGTCTGTCATCACAACCCTAAACTTAAATCTTTGTCTGTCCTCAAGCAACTCGCCTGCAACTGCTCATTTCAGCAGACAACAAATGGTACAATAGTAATTGAACATTCCCATTTTTTTTATTATCTTACCCATTTATTCCTTCTTAACGGTACCAAACATTTGGTCGTTCTTTTTTACTCTTTCTCAATTTTTTTGAAGAAGTGACTTTTCCACTTCTTATTTTTCAATATTTTTGAAATTTTGACGACTTATCTCTAGTACCCCTACTCCAAACTTAGAACATTGCTCACTTCCAACAGCAACCCTAAACTTAACCTTTTTCATTCACTTTAAGAACCAAAATTCTACCTAACTCCAAAGAAAGGGTGGAAATAAAGAATATTTCAAGTCAAATTGTTGTAGGCTATGTCACCGAAAGAAAGACTTAGGCTCAAAGTGGCTAGTAAAGGATGTTCCTGATACTGTGGGTTGGCTACAAAGGCTCAAAGTTATAAACAAATAACTTGACTCAATGTGTGACAATCAAACTAGAAAACTTAATCAGAAATAGATAAAATCAGATAAATTAAAATTGCATGGATACACTATAATGAAGAAAAATGGACAATGGAAATTATTTAGGCTCAAACCTTACCAGATGAGGTATCTAAAGATTGAGTATAAGTCTGTTAATTCTTTTC
This sequence comes from Lathyrus sativus, assembly GCA_963859935.3. NCBI lineage: Eukaryota > Viridiplantae > Streptophyta > Magnoliopsida > Fabales > Fabaceae > Lathyrus > Lathyrus sativus. The sequence goes on from OZ012740.1 coordinate 652,781,958, forward strand.
TCTTCCTTTGCCTTCAAGTTGTTAGTTGCTTTCATCATGATCAAGTAACTTCTCTTTTTTTTCTTGGATCATGTGTTCAATGCTAAAGTTTAGAACTTATAAATCTAGAAGAAGAAGAAAAAACAGCTACAAATAAGGTTATTAAGAACAATATTTATTTGTATGATTGGGTTGTTCTTGAATATATAATTTATCTTGTGGATGGTCTTGAAGAAAACAAAAGTAAATTCTAAAAAACACAAAAAAAAAACTTATTAAAATTGATGGGTTTTCTCCCATCCAACACTTCTTTTTCGTCATTAGCTTGACAGCTCATGCTCAAAACACGTCATGCGCAAGGGATACCCTCACGCCGGTGAAAACTCTTTTTTCATTCTTTTGTCAACTCCACTACCTCTTTCTCCCAATTTGTAGCATGTCTCTAGATCCCCCACATACGGTGTCCATTTATATGCATTAAATACCACCTTCTCCTTGTTAAACTTCAAAATTAATACCCCAGTCTCAACATCTATTTTATCCTTCCCAATCACCAAGAATGGGTGTCAGAGAATCATAGACCCTTCTAAATCATTTATCATGTCAATCACCACAAAGTCTGCAGAGAAGGTTAAACCATCTACATGAACCAATAAAACTTGTACAATACCAAGCAGTTTGGTTTCAGATGAATCGACCATAGTAAGTGTCATGTTGCTTAGTATGATCTTTCATATCTTCAGTTCCTTAAATTTCCTCAGCAGCATAACATTGATGCTCGATCCTAAGTCACTTAAATCATGTGGGACTTTTACACCACCAATGGTTCAAGTGATGTTGAACTCCTCTGGATCCCTCATCTTTGGTGGTAATTCTGACAGTTCTTCTGTCTCTTTTCTATCTGTCAAGTTGACCTATTCTTGAGTCAAATTCTGCTTTTCACCTTTTAAAAATACCTGCATAAACTTATCAAACTTTGGAATTAATTATAAAATTTCATGGAAAGAGATACTTACCTGAAGTTGTTTTAACATTTCTTTAAAGTTTTCAAACATCCCACCGTCATCCTCAGGTACCCGTTTCTTCTTAATAATGAGATAAGGTGGTTTCATGTAATTAGGTAAAGGTGGGTTTGGTTCAGTCAGAATTTTCCCCTTTGTTCTCTTACAAGGAAAGTTTTTGTCTATGAATTGATCAAGGGTAACATCTCTTTTCTTGGTCCTGTTAAAGTTCATTCTCCTTTATCTCAATTCCACCTTCCTTTTTCTTAATTTCATCATTTTGAAAATTTTCAACTTCACTCCCTTTAGTGACTACCCCAACACTAGTCTTCACAACTTTGCATGTTTCATTCTTAGGATTAGCTACGGTGTTACCTGAGAATCCTCCACTCAAACTTGGTAGAGCTGATAGTTGTCTCGACAACTGCCTAATTGCATCTCCAAATATTTGATGGAAACATCATGGTTTCTAATCATTGCTTTATGGTTCTTATTAACATGTTCTAAGTTAATTTGAGTGGCTTTCATGAAAGTTTGTAAGGTCTCTTCCAACTGTGAGGGCTTCCTTTGGGAATTAGAAACTTGTTGATTTTGTTGCATAGCTTGGTTACCACTTTGATTTTGGTTTCCCCAATGGAAATTTGGATGATCTTTCCATCCTGGATTGTAAGTGTTGGAATACGGGTTGTTATTTTGAAAATTTGAAAATTGGACCTCTTCAATTGACTCTTCCAAAGAGCACCTTCTATTTTCATGTCCTCCTCCCCAAAAGTCACACCTTAGTGCGTGTACCTGGATCACGTTATCTTTATTTAAGCAGCTTTCAGCTAGCTTCTTATTTAACAATTCAATTTGAGATAATAATGTAGTTTGAGTATCAACAGTTAACATACCTTTTGGTGTCCATACCGTCTCAACTTTTACTAACCTTTCGCTCTTAGTTCGGTACTCGTTCAAGCACATCTTTTCAATTAGATCTTTGACTTATGATTCAGTCATTTGTCTAATTGTGCATCCCACTAAAGCATCTAGAAACATACGTGTCTGACTCTTCAGGCCTTTGATGAAACTTTACATCTACTCCATGTTATTCATATTATGATTGGGGCACCTGCGTAGATATAATTTGAACCTCTCCCATGAGCCATACAGTGACTCTGCATCTAGTTGCTCAATGTTTAAAATTTCAGCACTTCTTTCAGTAAACTGTTTAGTGGTGAAGAATATTTTCCAATAAGTGAAAAACCAAACAACCGTAACTTCACTTGGTCCTCTATGACATTATCTAGTCTGTACATCAAAGAAGTTTTGTAGAAGTGTGCAATATGGGCCCAAGGATATTTGATAACGTTCCCGTTGAATGGACTGTATCTTAGACTTGAAAGCATATAATGTTTAATATCAAAGTTATCAGGGCCTGCTTGTAGAAACCCTCTACAAACCTGACTGTCTTCGTTATTTTTACATAAATCCCTCATAGTTTGGAGTGGTGGGGCATCCATGTTATTCTCCTTTTCAGAGTCCGAAGAAAGCAATGTTGGATCTACTTCTGGTTGATCTCCTTCAGCCAGAATTGCTTCTCTAACTGCATTTATGAGATCTCTTGTGTTGGAACAAGATTTGTTATTAATATTTTCTCTTTTAGTTTTAATGATAACAAAAGTATTAAAAGAAAAATGATTTATTTGATGTGTGTTTTATTTATGCATATTCTTGTTCATGTACATAAATAATCAGAATTTGTTTACTTAAGATACACTTGGAGTTGCTTCATTGCTAGCTTCTGGTGGTAGAGTCTGAAGAATAATTTCTAGTGTGGTTTGACAAAGACTCTAAGTTGAAGGCCTCAACACTCATACGAGTTTCTACACTTAGTAATTGTATATCAACTTTTGGTACCATTCAGAGTTGGTGATAAAGTTGTGGACTATCTGTACTACTGAAAACATGAAGTATTGTCTTATCATCCTGTCAGCTCAAGTCTACGAGATTGCAAGGCTCAAGAAAAGCTGGTACGTTCTATGGATGTCTGCTCCCAATGGCTCTATTAGTACATAATCTCTTGAAGACTCAAAGTTTAAACGTGTTACATAAAGGATTCAAAAATCTGTTGTGCATCTATCTTCAACGTCTCTTGTACTATGGAGCAAAAGCAAAGACACTTTATCAAGTCACCTTCTCAAGGACTAGTTTTTGTAAAGGCTATATATATGGCTGAAGATTCAAGCTTTAATTTTTAACAAGGATTCTTCTGTTGAAGGAGTAGCAAGATCAAGCAATTATTAACTCTATGTAATAGGAAGATTTTCTATTGTAGGTAGTAATTGTAAAGGACTTAAGATTTCTTACCTCTGTATATGTTTAGAAATCTTAAGTGCTTTAGGTCTTTGTTATGGTGATCTCTTGTACCTCTGGTGCTCACGTCATGTACACCTTGTTCTCTATTCTACTAAGCCTTTAGTATTTTAGGTTAAGTCTACTGCTACGTGCTAGAGCAAAAAGTATTGCCTCATTGGGATTCAAGAAACAAGTCTTGAGCCAAGATGCTTAAGCCACGTAAGTCTCATTGCTTAAGTGCTTGAGTTGTGAAAGTTTTATTCAGCTAGTCTGATTGAGCAAAAATAAATTCTTAGACATGTTCTCTAAGCAAAGGTAAGTCTCAGCCTGAAGACAAATAAGCAGGTGGTTCAGTCAGACGGTGTGAGCAAAGTAAAGTCTTAGACATATGCTCTAAGCAAAGGAAAGTCTCAGCCAGAAGACAGATGAGTAGGTGGCTCAGTCAGATGGTGTAAGCAAGGGTAAGTCTTAGACATGTGCTCTAAGAAAAGAGAAGTATCAACCAGAGAGCAGATAAGTAGGCGGCTCACTCTGATTGTGTGAACAAGGGTAAGTCTTAAACATGCGCTCTGAGCAAAGGAAGTCTCAGACAGTTAGTCGGAGCAGTTGTAAAAGTCTTATGCATAAGCATAAGTTATTGTAATTATGAAGTGGTTATAATGAAAAGCTCTTGTGAGGCAAGGGGACTGAACTACTCTCAGTTAAGGGAGGAACCAATATAAATCTTTTGTGTCTTCTGCTGTTATTTTATTTACTTCTGCTGTATCTGCTGCCAACCAAATCAACTCAGAATATGAACATCGGTTCTAATTATAAGACTCTGATCAGAAGCTAAATGATAAGAAAAACGGGAAACACAATTCAACCCCCTTCTTATGTACTTTTCAAACCTTCATCCTGTGGTTTTTTCAATTTCTTGATTGAACGGTAGTAATGTCGATCCTGAATTGCATATACACAAACAAAAAATACCGCAGTAGCACTATGATAGACAAGAAAATTAACAAAAAGAAATAAAATAAACTAAGAAAAATAAATGTTGGAAAAAGCGTTGCCCAGTTGCAATCACCAATCCCGACAATGCCGCCAAAAACTTGATGACTTTTCATCAAGTGTATTAATAATGTCAGAGTAATAAAAAGATCAAACCCATAAGGATTGTGTTTGAACAAGAAAGAATTGTGCAATGTAATAGGAAACAGTAAGTAGGGGGTTGCAAGTATCAGTGTGAAAAGTAAATAAACGAGTAAACAATGTCACGAAAGCGATCATGTTAGGTTATATAGTCCCCTATTCCTCTATTATTGATGTTTGATGCCCCGTATGAATGATATAATCACTATAATGCTACGACGATTTAACAAAACTGTTATAGCCGACCCCTCACGAAATAACTCACTAACCACTACTCGAAGCTTCTTATCTCTAGTCCACCAACGTAAGCAGGGCTAGGCGATGTATAGAACATTAATTCCCTATGTTATTACTCAGGGTCTTCTATCCTTATTCGACCAACGTAAGTAGAAAAGTTGCCCTAGGTCCAACACATAGGCTAAGGTTCAATAATCCCTATGTGTCCAATATCATATTAGAGTATCTCAAATAAAAAGTCGTAAAATTAAGAAACAACTTAATATGATTATTGATCAATAAGTTCATACAACAATCAAAATCAACATAGGATCCAACAATATAGGAATATTGTCATACCCTAAATTTTACCCTTAGATTAGTAGGTTCATTTTGCATTCCATCTCATTCTGTATGGAATTTTATCTAACCACTAACCGGTTTGCCCAGTCTATTGGTTTTTGCAGGAAAATCATGTTGTGTGTGTTTTAACTTATGAAGGGCAAAAGGGTCATTAATTTGCGGTATGCTGACAATTTATGAAGCAAAGTTGTCGCCAGGAATTCTTCAAGTGATTAGGGTTTCAATCTCCGAGTCATGTGATTTTATTTGAGATGTGAGCTGAATTTTACGACAATATGGACGGCAGTACGCAGTGCATTGTATTCAAGAGCCAGGATTTAGTCGTCAATTAGATGTCAGAAATGTTGTTTGCTTCCTAAAACATATGGAGCTGAGTGCATTGCAATATGAATGCATTCAGGTTAAATCGGTGCTAGAATTTCCTGCTTTCTACTACCTACCAATCGATTTTAAAGAAAACAGTGGAATTTTGGTTCGTGTTGAATTTATAATGAACATCTTTTGGTTTGGTCATGATTATTAGCCGAGCTGGTTCAGGCTAGTGAGTTAAATTATTCGAGATACGATTTGAATTTTCAATGCAGAGGACAGTTCATTTCGCCGTTTAATCAGATTTCTCTGCTTATTCGTTCAAGGCCATATTAACTGATATTATTATCGGGTACAAATTAATTTGCAAAAGGATTTGTTCGAACTCAGCAGTTACGTCAGATTTAAATCGTGCAAGATGATTAATTTTCGAATTTGGAGTTTGGAACGTCAAAGCTTAATCAGATGATTTTAATTGAATGAATTTATTTGGATGGGTTTGATCAGATGGAGTCAATCGTTTGAATTTAATCAGATGAATTTTAAGCGAATGAATTTAATCAGATGGATTTAGTCGGATAAATTTAGTTAAATGAATTTATTCGGCTGAGTTTAATCGGATGAATTATCAGGACAAATTTGATCGAAGAAATAATTTCAGTTTATTAAGGAAGAATTAAATTTATTTATTTAAATGCTATTTTTTATTACAAAGGAAATTACAATTACAAATTTAATTCCTAAGTCATAAATGCCTATTTTTTCTAAAATGGTCTTCGCGCGATTCTTCAACCTTCGATTTTTTCCGAACCTGCAAAAGAATCGACAACAGAGAAAATAATTTAAATGGTTAGAATCAATAAAAATGGTTTTTGATCAGTTGGATATCCTCAGTTAATTATCATCATTGGGTACGTTGGGAGGGTAACGAAATATTTCGCCGCCAGCTCCAGACTCCATTCCCCGACCTCGGCAAATCCGACAGATTTCTGTTCATGTACTCCAAGATAGAGAAAAAGTGATTTTTGGAAAAGTACTTTTTTGGAAAAGTGTTTATTCTAAAAAACCGATTTTTGCCAAACAAGACTTAAATAAGCATCCAAATCCGATGGCAAATTCATGGATATCCAACAAGATCAACAACAACATTTCCTGAAGTTTCTGCAACCAAAACGAATCAACAAACTTCCTGAAAGAAATCCCTGAAAAGCTCAAGTCCTGAACCAAAACAAATCAAGCAAATCGTCCTGAAAACGCAATAAAATTTTTGGAATCTCCACAACAAACCAGCCACGAAAATCTCAAATATAAACCAACATAACCAATAAGTTGTAAAGAAAATCATAACAGTATAAGCACCCAGGCCTAAGGAAAAATCATAATAAAAATCTCAGCACAATCCATCATGAGGGGGAGGATAATAGAAAAAAGAACATAAAAGTTCAACAGAAGAACAATATCATCAGTTCATCACCAGAAAAGGAAGGAAAGGGTCACGAGTAGGAGGAGGCGAAAAGGTTCATCAACATAACAACATCAAGTACCTCAACAAACAAGAGAGATCACTCCCACGTGAACTCAAATACTGTCATCATCATCGTTCATCAGACGCCATCACCAAATCGCTTCAAACCCTTCAAAGAGGGTGAGCATTTTGATACTAACTCTTTTTTCTTTCAGTTTAGGTTTCAGGAGTTGCACAGGAAGAACAATCGTGGCCATGCAAACAAGTAAAATGAAGGAAAAGCTTCCAGAAGCAACAAAGGAGGCAAGTCGCCGCCGCAAGGAGGAGAGGAAGACATGGGTCTTCACAAACCCTAAACAACATTTCAATATCAGCCAACTCACCCTCCCCCTTTCATTTCGTATTCTTTTATTTCTTTTCTTTTCTTTTATAACTTTATAGTATAGTTTAATTAGATGTTAAAACCACATTAGTCTTAGTAAATTGAAGTTTTTTTTAAAACTTAATTAAACGATTTTTAAAAATTGTCATTAAAACTTTTTTTTAAACTTAATTAAACAATCTTTTAAAACTTGTCATTAAAAAATCTCTTAAAATTAACTATAAACCTTTTAAATTTTAATTAGAAACTTTTCTTTAAAATTTAACATTTATACATTGCAAAACCATTTTTTTGAAAAATAATATTTTTGTTAATAATTAAAATTCAGCATAATTAAAATTAATTTTTTAAATTAAAATTCTTTTTGCAAATTCCTCAATAAACCTTAAGACTTTTTCTTAAAACATGTCTAACCTAATTGTGTAGTATTTCGCTTTCAGTTTTGAATTGAACTGTCGCCTAGTTGCGGATTGGATCCCAAACTTTGCCCCGTTTAATTTTGTCTGGTGTTTATGACGTTCCTAACATTATGTCGCTATTTGTCCTTGTTTACTAACGTCATATTTTTTTCGTATTTCATTTTTCATGGTTGTAAATTATACGAGGCAATCGTTGCTTTTATTTCATTATTATTCTTGCATTTTTCATGGTTGTAACTTTATGCGAGGCAGTCGTCGCTTGTGTTCCGTTACTATTCTTACATGCTTTCCCATACTTCAATACTGCCGCTTGTTTAATTTTTCATTATGCTTATTCACCATAACTTCTCTCTGAAGGAATAGGTCTAGCTGTTTGACCGCTGCGTCAATATCTTTACCCTTGACTCTTTCATCGTTCAAACCCTAATTGCATAGGCGTCCCGCCGTGGACAAGTTTTACCCATTACCCTAGCATTAGGTTAAGGAGTCGCCACACTCTGTTTTAGGTTTCCCGCCGTGGAATACCTAGTTTTACCCTTTTTAATTCAACTATTTACAACATAGAGATTGGAGTCGCCGCACTCCACGTAAGCGCTTTCTTAAGAACGCTTATTCCCCATTGAAACCTTGACCATAGTCAAGAAGTTTCTAGCCTCCCTTTTAAGGGGAACTACGATTACTCTAATTTCATCCCCTACCTCAGATACATAGGCATAAGATGCGAGTCTTGGTGAGTAAACTTAGGACTAACCCCTTAGGTCTTTTTTTCATTCTTAACCCTTAGCATATACATTTAAGCAAATAATTTAGCAAAATAGCAACATTAAAACAAGAGGTTCCTGTAGAGTACTACAGACGTTTATGGTGCTAATACCTTCCCTAAGCTTAACCAACCCCTTACCTAGATCTCTCCCCGCATTGTTTACGATGCAAAATAGGTTTTTCCTTTCTTTAACCTTTCCTTCGGATAAATCAAAGACCGGTTGTGAATCAAAGATTGTGATTCAAATTAATTAATAATTTGATATCCTATTCTAACTGCAACAAATATGTTCATCATAACACAACCTAACCTTGAGGAGATGACCTCCAATGGCTTCAAATGCTCTCTAAATCACTACTTGTGCTCTCAAACTCGTGCTTCAGTCTCCAAAATTAGTAACCATTATCAAAATATTGAAAAACCCCTTAAAAAGCACTCAAAACGGATCAGAATGCGTCAGAGAAAGCCTATAAAAGTGTCCATCACGCGTATTATATAAGCATCGCACACACGATGCAACTCTTTCATCTTTATCATGCACAGGATGACGCGCATGATTATATCAGTTGCTGCATGAAAATTCACCCCTTTTCACCAAAATTTCCACTAAGTCCCATTCTTCTCAACTTGGCTATTTTTCACTCATTCTTGGGTCTTTCTTCCTTATTTTGGCTCATATTTCGCTTATTTTCCTTTGAATCTTTGCCTAATTAGATGCAATGGCGTACTGTCATCAGTACTACCCGCGAATTTCTATTTGGAGTCCCCTTTAATATGCGACCCCTCTCATTTTCTTTCAAGCACTATCTCAAGTGTTAGAATAGTTACAATATAGTATGCATGATGAAACTAATTACAACTCAAAACAAACTATACTCCTCGATGTAGGAATATGACTAGCGAATAAAGTTTCAATAAAACAAACTAGAATCAAAATAAAAGACTCAATAAAACTAAAAGACACCTTGCTTGTTTTCTCAAGGTCTCATTATTTACATGGAGAGTTCCTCCTTAAATAGAAACACAATCTAGCTGCAAAACCTAAAAGGATTGGTATCGTTTCGTGAGACTGAAGCCAATCCAATGGCGCAAGCTATTATTATTCATTCAGTTGATTTGAAATCTTTGATTTGATAAATCTCAATTAGAATTTTTCTCTTTGATACTTTTAAATTGATCTTTTGGGAAAATTTTCCTTTTTCCATAATCACAAAAATTAAATAAGTCATATTGAACAAGAATGCAAACAAATCTGCAGTAGGCACAAAATTTACTCAATAAAGATTATATTTTGAATAAGGAAGAATGTACCATAATCAGTGCGACATCTTTCTCCACATGTTGCCTTTTTGTTTTGAGCTCATAGAGACATAATGTCTCACACAATTTCAGAACATATTGCTCCACATGTTGCCTATTAAAATGATGCTAATCAAATGTAACAACAAAGACATCATCGCCAATGTACTCAATTTGATTTTCGAATTATGTTGGTTATATGTAGGTGTTTGGTATAGTATGTTCAACTAAAGGGACATTAAATTTTTTAGGTTTAGATGTTTTAGTGTGTTGAGTGAATGAAAAGTGTTGAAGTTTTGTTGTTGGGGTTGGGAGTTTGAGTGGTCTAAGTTTGATTGAAGAATTGGAGTGTATTAAAGGGGTGGCTAAATTAGGTTTGTTATTGTGATTGTTGGTAGTAGTAGTATTTTGTTTGAGGCGTTGGGGGTGTGAGGAGTTTGTTGTTGAAATGGGTGGTATATAATGTTTCATTTTGTGTGAATTGGGTGTGGTGGTATGCTTATGGAATGTTTGTGTATGTTAGCATTTGTGGAATTTGTTGGTTATAAGATTATTGTGATTAGATTAGTTGGAGGTATGTGTTTGGATATGGGTTGCTTGAAAAAAAAAGATTGGGATGGTAATTGTGATGGTTAAACTTGGGGAATTTCTTGATGTATGGGCGAGACATGTTGTGGTGATCATAGACATCTCATACTTTTCTTTATGACTCTATCTGTCTGATGCATTTCAGTTATATAGAAACAAATTTAAGATGTTATTGCACTCGAAATCAATTTATCATCACAATCACATGGCTCGTATTGAATGTATGACCTCCATATAAATTAATACATAAAAGATAATACTCGTTAGTGTATAAATACTTAATTTAAAACATGTAAATAAATATTAAGGTAAAAGATTACATCTTTCGAAAATGAGTTAGATGATGACAAGGATTATATGAATAATTCATATCTCTGCATCACCATCTTGCATGTACAGAAAAATATATTCATTTATTTTTGGTATAATTAAATATGCATGTAATATAATGCAATTAAAAATTAAAAATTACCTTAACACATAAGGATGCGTTGGCACGATGTTACTAATATCGATAATGTTATACCTCAAAAAATACGATCTTCGCGATGCGTAAAGGGATTGCACAATCACTAATGGACTTTGGAGAGTAGCCATCGAGCTTTATTTATTCTCATGAGGGGAAAGGAAAAACATTGAGAATACCCACAGAAAGAAGGGGATAGGGTATGGTCATCGCAACCATGTTGGGTTCGGAAGTCAATTATGTAAGGGGAAGGTATTAGCACCCCCTATATCTATCGTACTCGATGGAAACCATCTAGGTTTTCTAAGGGTGAAAGGATGTCGGTGTCTCAAAATACTCACTAGAGGGAAATGAAGGTTTTTTTATTAGGGTGCTCACCAAGTATGGGAATCCTCGTGCCTACGTATCAATGAGGGATGTTAGAGCTCCGTAGTTCAGAGTAGAAAATAAGTGTTTGTTGGTTGATTTTATTACCTTGAAAAGGGTTTAGGAAGTGGTGCCACGGTGCACAAAAAAAGTTTGATGAGTTGAGATCTTTTTTAGGGCATTCAGAAAAGATTGCTCTTGAGGTGAATTTCACTAAAGACTATAGGTAGAGGCGATTATTTCAAACTACCAAGTCAAACGTCTTGTGCCAAAATAATTAGAGTAAGTGTAAGAAAGCTCTAATCTCACCCCTTCTCCACCACTTAAGGCTCGTGGCGCACAATTATCCTTGTATTTTATTGTGTTTTGAATTTGCTTAAGAAAAAACCACTTGATGTTGGATCAAGAGTTTGTTTGGTTGATTAAGAAAATGTTTTGGTCACAGGGAAGTTTGATGGTGATGCAATAAGCAATCGACTTACAAAGGGTGAATGCAAAATGGAGTGGAATTGGTTAAAGGTTAATGGTGATGGAAATCCTATTGAATTGATTTTTATGAAAAACGCTTGAAGTTGAATTAAGCTTATTTATGTTCTTTTCAAAAGTGGGTGACTAACTTTATTCTACCTAAGCAACTAGCAACCAAAGAGAAAGCGGTAAAAAATATTACACGTCATGGGAATGGGGGTACATTTTCTCAAATGGGGATAATACCAAGCCATTGCAAATTAAACATATCACACAATGCATGCAAGAGGAAGCTATGTGAGGTTGATGGCGATCATGAAAACAATCGACTTACAAGGGTGTTTTAAAAAAGACTTGATATTAAATCAATAATTAGTTTAAAAGGGGTTTGAATTATGCAAATGAAAAATGGAATTAAAATGCATCACAGAATGGGTAGAAACATGTGAGCAAAAGCATAAATGACATTAGATCAAGCACAACAATTAAAATAAGACAAGCAAAGGAAAAAATTATTAATCAAGTTAAATATAAATACTTAATATAATTAATTAGTAATCTAATTAATTATTATTAAATAAAAATATTTAAAATAATTAATAATCACATATTTTTGTATTTTTAAATATTACGAAAGAAATTAACAACAAAATTAATTAAATTAAACATAAATATTTAATAAAATTAATCATTAATTTGATTAATTAATATTAAATAAAAATGTTTAAAATGATTAGTTAAAATATTTTTGGTTTGTTTAACATATATTATAAAAATAATAAATTAAATTAGGAAAACAAAATAAAGAAAATAATAAATAAAGAACAAAGAATATAAAGAAAAAAAAACAACTAAAAATATATGGGCCTGAAACTGAGTAGCAAACAAGGGGGTGCTAGAAGCAGGAAAACCCCAAGCCCAATTCAAACTGAGCCCACGCGCCTGAGGGGGTCCACGGTGGACCCTAGTCTACCAGGTTGATTGCAAAAGCGATATGGTGCGTCATATCTATGGAAAGTCAATGTGCTTGACTCATTCAAGGGATAATAGGAGCTACACATAGTAAGAACCAAAGGGCGCATGCATGCAATTATCCAATGTATAAAATCTGCACTGACGTGACAAGAGAGTTTTGTTTGTTTGATCCGTTCGACCTCAACCATCCATTTGGTGAGGTTCTTCTTCCTGACTTGCGAGCCTTCATTAGGAGAGGCTCTTCTTCATAGTGTGAGTCATTCATTAAAAGAGGTTCCTCATGCATTCATGCGTCAAAGTTATGCATTTCTGACCATGCAATATGTACGTTTTCCATTGAAATAACCATACAGTTTTTCCATTGAATAACCATACATCTTTCACATGAACTTTTGAAATTATTTCCATATAGATATCCAATGGCCGTGAGATTCATGTTGGTATTACACATAAACTCATAAATTTTCAACTCTAAAATTTTTCCAAAGGATGAGAGAAATATAATGGCTACCATTCACTACAAAGGAAAATTTTCATTGATATTAATATTGGGTTTTCATTTCACAATACAGATACAAAATTATTTAATATTCATTATAAATCCAATTGTTGTTAGAGATGGCAACGAGGCGGGGCAGGGGCGGGTTTAACTATACCCGCACCCGCCTCCATGTAACACACTTGCACCCGCCTTCATGTAACATACCCGCCCCACCCCCAAACTCAACCGGGATAAAAATTTACCACCCATACCCGTCTCCAGTAGAGAACGGGTGCACCAGCACCCGCCCCGCCCCCACCCGCAAATTATTTATTTATTTAATTGTAATAAAAATTAATAATTTAATTAAAAAATTAATTATTTTAATAAATTAATAACTTATTTAATTAAAAGTTTAATTATTAAAAAAATATTAACTTGATTAATTTGATTATTTTAATTGCAATAAGGGCGTTAATAATTTAATTAAAAATATAATTAATAAATGAATATTAAAATAAGTAAAATAAGGGAATTAAAGTAAAATGCATTATTCGGGGCGGGGCGGGCGGGTCTTAGTGTCTTCCCACACCCGCACCCGCACTCATAGTTAAGAACCATATTTCACCCGCACCCTCACCCAATTAAGTTTTCCCCGTTAATTTCGGGGCAGGCCCGAGCGGGTCCGGATTTGTTTGCCATCCTTAATTGTTGTCATCTGAAAGATTAGATAGGAAACAAATTTCAAAGTTGTATTCTCGAAATTATTTATCGACATCTATTAGATATGGAGACGATGATAATGTCTTTTACATAGTGGCAATGATTGAAGACAACAAAGAAGTCAAATTAATGTTTCGGTGTTACAAGACATCTACTCAGCTAAACACAATAAAGTTATATGTTCGTTTTCATGATGAGTTACAATCATTGCAACAAGTATATCCAACTCAGTTGTCGTAGTCACGTCTGAATGGAATGAGTCAACATATTGAAGAAGAACCAACACAAAATAATGAATCTTTCATTCCAAGTGAGGAAGTCGATGAAGAGAGAGAATATGATGTAGTTTGATATGAGGATTTATTTGGTGGCAGTGATGATGGGAAATGATGAGCTCATCGACATGCCGACTCATTATCTAAACCCTCAACAAACCTGTCTTTACAATCCACCGGTTCATATGAAAAATATATGTTTGGAAGTTGTTGAACCTATCTCTATTTTTGGAGGTTGAAAACAAGAAAGAATGTGTTCTTGCCTTTCAACACTGACATATAAAAAAATCTCTTTACTATTTGGTTTCTAAATCTTATAGCGAACAATATGTAATTAAATGTAAAAACATATAATTTAAATTCAAATGTAGGGTTTCACTAAGAAAGAGGAACTCAAAGTGGGTGATTGGTATTATCGGTTGATCTCACAATTGCACTTCATTTTCTATGTCACAAGATCATTGAGATCTCGACTCATACATGGTTAGTCACAGCATTAGGGAGCTTGTTAACAAAAATGCTTCACTTAAAATGCAGGTTATTATCGCCCATATCTCTGAAAAATACAAGTACATAATCTCGTACAAAAAGGCGTGGATTGCAAAGAATAAGGCAATCAAATCTCTCTATGGAAATTGGGAGACATCCTATAACGACCTTCCATAGTGGTTGTTGGTTATGAAAACATATCTTCCTGGAACTATTTTAGAACTATAAACCATGCTTGTGTTTTCAAATGAGGGAACACAACTTGATGACCAATAGATCTTCCATCGTCTTTTTGGGGCATTCCAACCATTTATCAACAGTTTTTCCTACATTAAACCTATTGTGCAAGTTTAAGGAATATGGTTGTATGGTAAGTATAGAGAGACATTGTTAATGGCATTAGCACAAGATGGGGACAACAAAATTTTCTCAATAGCTTTCACATTAGTAGAAGGTGAGACAAAAGTTGCTAGAATTTTATTTCTTAAAATTTTTGAGAATGCATGTCACACCCAACCCAATCTATGTTTAATAACTGATAGACATGAATCGACAATGAATGCATATAATGATTATGAAAATCGATTGCAATATCCTTCATCTTCACATGTGTACTGCATTAGACACATTACACAAAACTTCATGCCTAAGATTAAAGACAAGGAACTTCACAAATTTTGTTTAACATGGATAACAATATATGTTTACCCTTACTACTATAATTATACCACTATCTTCATCTACTAATCTTTGTTAATTTTTCCTATACAGGACATGTGTTGAATGAGCTGACATTTAATTGCTACCGTGAGAAAATACGAAGAACAAACGCACAAGCTTTAAAGTGGATTAGCAATATTTCACGAGAAAAGTTGGCAAAAGCGTAAGACGAAGAACAACGGTAGGGACACGTGACAATCAACCTTGCCAAAATAATAAACTCGATGCTTAAGGCCACCCACAACCTTCCTATCAGTTCTTTGGTCAAATCAACATATTATCAGTTGGGATATCCGTTTGGTAAACGAGGCCATTAGTGGACAAAAAAATGTTGGCTTCTAGGAAAGTTTTCATTGATAACTGTAACAAAGGTATGACTGAAGAAGTGCCGAAATTCAACACTCGTAATGTCTTGCAATTTGATTGTGAGAGATTCTATTTCACGTTCAATGATACAATTGACCAAAACGATGGACGACCAATATGTAATTTCAATGTTGGCCTTAGCAAACAATGGTGTGATTGTTGGAAATTTCAAGTTTCCATTTACCTTGCTCGCATGTCATCGCAAAATATTCTAGTATACGCCGAGACCACTCCATGCACATATCAGACGTGTACAAAGTTGTTAACGTATTTAAAGTCTACAAAGAAAGCTTCCTTGGACTTTCCCAAGAAGATAATTGACCACAATATGAATGATTTACTCTTTGTCGGCGTCACGTTAATTCTATGCGAAAGAAAAGAAAGGACGCCCTTATAGTATCTACATTATAATTGAAATGGATAATGTTGAGAAAGAAAAAAGAAAATGTGGGATGTCGCCTAACTGTCCAGATGTTACGGGCCTTTCTAAATGATTATGTTTGTTTTTTTAGTTCATCCTATAATCAAGTTTTTAGTTAGTTTAATGTAATATCTTTCTTGCAAACAATATGAAATATATTTAAAATTATAAACTTTTGGTTTCAAAACAACAAGTCATGGACATAAAATAAAGTTACATCAATTAAAGTCTAACATACATCTTAATAAACTAATTAACGACAACATAAAATAAGAGGATCTTTAACTCATCTGTTTATCTCTTCCATACGAGTTTTAAACATACAATAAACACCTAAATCATTTTTAATACGATCTCATTTATAAAAATATGTACCATTTGAGCTATCATTTGTCAGAGTTATGTATAGACAATGATATTCTAGTTTTATTTTACCTTTCTAGTTAGACCATCTAACTATCAAAAACTCGAATCATTAGTTATAATCAATGTTCTAAAATTTCAATGCGAGTCTAGAGAAACATTCATATTCTTCTCATATTCATAAAACACATTATTAGAATTTGAGCACTTTTTTCAAAAACTCAGACATATTAAAAATTTTATTTCAAAAGTGGGGCAAGGCAAGTATTTAGTCTGAAAAAATAAGGTTAAGAATAAGAAGTTTGAAATCGCAGCCAGTGTGCCAGAATTGGTCTCATCTATTTCATATAGGTTAATTTTGGGAGCAGTCTATTATGTCTGACGCCATTTTTCCTACCATGAATCATGACAGCTAGCTACTACTATAAAGTAGAAGAACCTTCAATTTTCTTAGTACTTTTTCTTCTACTTGTCAACAATTGCCTACAATTACTGTGTTTTCATTATTCCAAAATCAACTTGTAGCCTTCTAGTTCTAGTTTTAGACATAGAATAGATTATCACACTCAGGCGTTGTAAAAAGGAGTTTTTCTTTATAGATTTTTTTAGAATTTTATTGAATATCAATACTGTGCAGAAAATTTAATTTTGATATTTAAAAATTTATAACATTAGGAAATTGGATGATAAAAATATATGTAACTAAATTTTAGAATATTAGAGTGCTTATTCTTTATACTTTATGTAACATTTAGTTGTAGTTTTTAAGTTTGTTAATTATTATTTTTTAATATGTTCTTAGTTTTTTTTTTGCAATCAACAGTAATAAATACTATAAAGATAATATAAACAATTTTTATTCTCTCAAATTAATACATCACTTTAAAATATGATTAAAATTTCAAACATCCTATAAATAGATAGATATGGCATAGTAGAAGAAATCAAGAACAAATTAGTCTCTCAATTTTTTTATAATTATTTAAAAAAAATTATATTAAATTATAAACTATATTATCATACCAATAAATCATTAATATCAATATTATTATTATACTTTAATTTTTATAATTTATTTTTTACAGTGCTATTCAGGTTTAATACAAGTTTTAGTCTTTTAAATTAATTTAATATTTTATTTTAATTTTTTAACTAAAAAATATTATAATTAATCTTTTAATTTTACTTATGTTATCTTATTTGATCCACTCTCTCAATTTATGGCAAAAAAAAATGTTAAATTCTAGTGACTTGGCGTGATAGAAAGACCATGATATAAATCTGACTTGGTATATATAATTAAAAATTGATAAACTATTTAAACTGTGGGGTTTCCTGAAAATAAAACCCCCACAATTTAAATAGTGTATCAGTTTTTAACTACATATATTTACTCAAATTTGTATCAATGGTTTTACTGTGACGCCACATCACAAGAAATTAATGTTTTTTTTGTTAGAAATTGACGGAAGAGACCAAATAAAATAACAAAAGTGAAGTTAAGGAACTAACTTGTAACATGTTTTAATTTAGAGACTAAAGCGGACATTAAATTAAGTTAATAGATTTGGTGACTAAATTATACATCTACTATTAATGAAAGACAATTTTATAATTTACCTTTTTTATGTAATAATAATTACATTTTTTTAGTATACTTAAAAGTGTCAAAATTGTTGTATGAAAAATACTAATTCAAGTGTTGTAATCGATTACTGTGGGACTGTAATCGATTACAACTGAATAAAAATATCAAAAAAGCTATAAAAAAATAAGTGATTCTGCCGAGAGTGTAGCCGGTTACACA
The DNA here is from genome assembly GCA_963859935.3 of Lathyrus sativus. NCBI lineage: Eukaryota > Viridiplantae > Streptophyta > Magnoliopsida > Fabales > Fabaceae > Lathyrus > Lathyrus sativus. Next base: position 652,800,133 of record OZ012740.1, read on the forward strand.
TTTGCAGTAATCGGTTACCATTATTATATTTTTATGTTTTCAAAACAGCTGTAACCGATTACAAGTTTGGCGTAATCGGCTATAGGCAATTAATTTTAGTTTTTTTTTAGTTTTTTAACTTGTATCCTAATCAATTGTAATTTTTTTATAAATACCCAAGGGTGTCATAATCAATGTTAATGCAAATTTTTACTCTCAATTATACTCTTTATAATTCTCTCCCTCTCTCTCAACTCTTAAAAAGGGTGAAAGAAGCTGCAAAAAAAAATGGTGGTCATGATCAATAATGTTCCTGCTACTGTTCGATAGCCTGTTGCTGCTGCATTCCCTTTATGTGATCATTATCGGTAATGTCTTCTCCTCATCAAACTTTTGTCTTGCAACCCTAACTTCATCCACTTAAGGTTCATTCTTGTTTGCATTGAACTATCTTACAAAATGATCAAACTTTTGACAAACAAAACATTATATCTTGCTCTTGTCAATCCTTTTCCTTTCACCTCTAAATTTTTATTAACCACCATTTATGTTGCAACTGCTCTCACCCTTTTGACTAATTGAATTCTTGAAACTTTGGAACTTTCTTCCACCAAAATTATGTAAATTCTCTTTACTCTTCATGGGCCATTCTCCTTTCGATCTATTGTCCTTGTTGAAATGAGTTTGCAAAGTGTTAGAAAGTATTTTGGGGTAGTGTTTTATCGTCTCCACAGGGATTGAAGAGAATATAGATGTTTGTCGTTCAACAGTTTAATGATTTAAGAAAAGGGGTTTTTAGAATGGTTTCAATTTTCGTAACTAAAGTTTGCAAGAATTAAAGTTGAATAAAATTCGGTCTAAGTTTGATAAAAACATGTCAAGATTAGGGTTCGCTAGTCCGTCCTAAACGTGTCCAACCGATCAAATATGTGAATGAAGTTTTAACCAACATAACCGCGTATCCTCGCAAAAACGTTCATTTCTAAAGCAGTTTCGTGAATGTTATTGTTTCGACCATTAAATGATCTCTCTAAGTAACAATCGAACCAATAAGCATTAAGATCAATACAAAGCGGATATCAACTTTCAAACCTATGTCTAGAATTTGTATAGTTGATAGATGAAGATATTAGGTCAAGACTTGGAAAGTTCATGTCTAAAGCAATCCAAACCATAAATGTGCAAAGAGTAGCAAATAAATTCATCTATATTGATCACAACATTTGTTCACATACAAAAGATCAAATGGAATACATAAAATCTAAACTAACTACTTCTAACCTTGACAAGAGAGGGATTTAGCCAACCATTTCCATGATAGCTTGAGCAACAAGTTTCGGGAGAAGGTTGATCAACATCTGAGTCAAATAATCGAGAGCTTCGCCCAGCGAAAGTGCTAGCGAACATGTTCACTGAGAGCTTCGCCTAGCAAAAGTGCTAGCGAACATGACAGGTTTTGGTTTTTTCACATGTCACTCCAAATCATTTTCAGCAAAGTCCACACAACAAGCACAACATTTACATAACAAAAATCAGTAAATACTTACAATGTTGGGGTGCCTCCCAACAAGCGCTTTGTTTAACGTCGTTGGAGCTCGATGGTCCGTTGCGATCACGGATCGCAAAAAAGCACACAGGTGGTGTTCCGCTTGAAATCGTCACCTAGGTAAATCTTCAACCGTTGGCCGTTGATAGTCCAGTTCTCGTTGGTTTTGATGTCTTCAATAGTAATTGCCCCGTAACTTAAAATGTTACGAATCTGAAACAGACCCGACCACTTGGACTTTAACTTTCCGGAAAACATTCTCAACCTAGAATTGAATAACAACACCATTTGCCCTACCTCAAATTTCTTGGTCACAATCTTTTTGTCATGATACCCCTTCACTCGGTCTTTGTAGATTTTGTTCGACTCATAAGCTTGAAGGCGTATTTCTTCCAACTCATGAAGTTGGCTTTTTCTTTTGTCGCCACTCAAGTTATGATCAAATTTTAGCAACTTCAATGCCCAAAAGGCTTTGTGCTCCAATTCAATCGGAAGGTGACAGTTTTTACCGTAGACCATTTTAAACGATGTGAGACCATCCAGAGCTTTGAAAGTTATCCGATAGGCCCACAAGGCATCGTCAAGCTTGCTTGACCAATCCTTCATTGAGGTAGACACAGTTTTTTCCAAAAACCTTTTTAATTTCTCGGTTTGATACCTCAGTTTGTCCGTTAGCTTGAGGATGATGTGGTGTAGCAACTTTGTGTCGCACACCATACTGTTCCAAAGCTTTTGCTAACTGAGTGTTACAAAAGTGTGAACCTCCGTCACTTATTAACACTCTCGGAGTACCAAAGCGAGAAAATATGTTTTTCTACAAAAAAATTATTACGGTTTTCCCGTCTGCCTTAGCGCTAGCTATGGCTTTCACCCATTTTGAGACGTAGTCCACCGCAACAAGAATGTACTCATTTCCAAACGACGGTGGGAATGGACCAACAAAAACAATGCCCCAAAAATCGAAAACCTCGACTTCTATCATGCTTTGCAGTGGCATTTCATTTTATTGTGTCATCCCACCAATCCTCTGACATTTGTCACAACTTTTTGTGTGCGCATGCCCATCTTTAAACAAGGACGGCCAATAAAATCCCGATTGGAGGACTTTAGCGGCCGTTCTTGTGTTGTTAAAATGACCTCCATACGGAGAGTTATGACAATGCCACATGATGTCTTTGCCTTCCTCCTCAGATACACATCTCCTTAAAACATTGTCGACACCAAGTTTGAACAGATGTGGTTCATCCCATACAAAGTACTTGGCGTCAGACAATTTTTTTTTCTCTGGTGACTAGTTAGACCTTCCGGCATTAATCCGGTGGCTTTATGGTTAGCCATGTCAGCGAACCAAGGTCTAACCTTCACCAGATACAACTTTTCATCAGGGAACTCTTCCCTCACCTCTTTTTCATGTTTTGTGACTTCATCATTCACAAGTCGGGACAAGTGATCTGCTACCAAATTATCAGACCCTTTTTTATCAAGAATTTCAAGATCAAATTCTTGAAGTAAAAGAATCCAACGAATTAACCGTTGTTTGGAATCCGGTTTGGTAAGCAGATACTTGATCGCCGCATGATCGGTGTACACCACAACTTTGGATCCAATCAAATAAGACCTAAATTTTTCTAATGCATACACTATAGCAAGCAATTTCTTTTCAAGTGTTGCATAATTAATTTGAGCATCGTTAAGAACCTTGCTTGCATAATGTATCGCATGGAAAATTTTGGTCTTTCTTTGGCCTAACACTGCGCCAACCGCATAATCGCTCGCATTGTCTTTCCGTGTCGGAGCATATGGATAAGGCAAATTTTGAATTGGAATAGCACTCACTTGCTCTTTTCCTTTCCTATACTTTTTCACTCTTTCTTCTCTCTTATTTTTCTTTTCTTCCTCTTTTTTTTTTTAATCTCTCATTTTCAACTAAATCTCTCTCAACATTTTTTTCTACTTCTTTCTCAACATTTTCATTTTCTTTTTCAACTACAACTTCTTCCGCCACTATTTCATCACCTACGCCCATGTCAATTTCTCTATCACTTCTTGCGAGAATCGCCTTGAAATGCTCCTTAGGATTTGGAAGAGCGGTAGCCGTGAAAGGCCTTTTTTGTTGATCGGCCAATTGTTTTGATAATTGGCCCACTTGTGTCTCCAAATTCTTTATAGCCGCATCGGTGTTCTTTTGATTTGACATTGACATTTGCGTAAATTGAGTAAGAGTTTCCTCCATCTTTGATGGTGTACTTTGAGTTTGTGGAGGTTGAGTGTAATTTTGATATTGTTGACGGTTTGAAGTTCCGACTTCTTGCGACCTCCAAGGTTGTTGGTACCCTTGATTAGGTCTTTGATAACCTTGATTTGCTTGTTGATAAGGTGGTCTTTGTTGGTATCCTTGATTTTGATTTCCGGCATAATTGAATTCTTCCAATACCGGAGGACAATACCCGGTAGGATGGTCACCTTTACACAATTCACAACTTGCCACTTGAACTTTGGTAGGAACTTCTTGCATCTCTTTGATTTATTGTGGAAGCTTCGACATTTGTTGAGTTAAAAGCTCCACTTGTTGTGAAAGAAGTTTGTTTTGAGAAAGAATAACATCATTAGTACCTAACTCTAGCACGCCTGGTTTTCGTTGAGCTACTCCACGATTATGATTCCCTTGGTGATCATTAAGTGCCATATTGTCAATAATTGCTATTGCATCTTCAGCGTTTTTAGACATCAAAGGACCCCCCACCGTAGCATCCAATAAGGTCTTGTGAACCGAAAGGAGACCATTGCGGAAAATATGAACTTGAGTAAGTTCGTCAAAACCGTGTCCTTTGCATTTCCTCAACATAGACTTGAATCTCTCCGAAGCTTCGTTGAGGGATTCATTTCCTCCTTGTGAAAACACAACTATCGTAGTTTTTTCTTCCATGAAACGATTATATGGAAAGAACTGTTCAAGAAACTTCTCTTCCAATAAATTCCAATCCGTCATAACTGTCGTAGATTGATCAAGATACCATTCCTTTGCTTTCCCAATCAAAGAATAAGGAAATAGCCTCCTAAACAATGATTCTTCATCAGCTTCTGTTGCACTCGCAATCTCGTAGAATTTGGTAAGATGTGTAAATGGATCCTCATGATTTGACCCCATGAAAGGATTTTGATAAATGAGGGAAAGGATTCCCATTTTCATCTCGGCTTGTCTTCCATTTTGGAGATTACACGCAAACTGAGCGGTGTGTCTTGGACTGTTTGTACATGGAACCGAAACTGGAGGTGGAGGTGGTGGTGGTGCTGCCATAATTGGTGAATTAGGTGGAGTGGATGAAGAAGATTCTCCACGCTCTTGTATCTCAATAGCTTGTTGTTGTCTTCGCCTTGTGCCACTATTGGTGCGACAAGCAGTTCTCTCAATCTCAGGATCGAAAAGAAGGTTTTCAGGCCAAACCTGTCGTCGCATAAACAAATTCTGCACATGAACTAAACAGATTAAAAAGCACAAAGAATTACAAAGATAAGAGATTCACAATACAAAAAATCTTAAAATCACTAAACTATTGCAGTGCTTGCAATATTCTACTAACAATCCCCGGCAACGGCGCCAATTTGTTAGAAAGTATTTGAGGGTAGTGTTTTATCGTCTCCATGGGGATTGGAGAGAATATAGATGCTTGTCGTTCAACAGTTTAATGATTTAAGAAAGGGGGTTTTTAGAATGATTTCAATTTTCGTAACTAAAGTTTGCAAGAATTAAAGCTGAATAAAATTTGGTCTAAGTTTGATAAAAACATCTCAAGATTAGGGTTCGCTAGTTCTTCCTAAATGTATCCAACCGATCAAATATGTGAACAAAGTTTTAACCAACATAATCGCGTATCCTCGCAAAAACGTTCATTTCTAAAGCGATTTTGTGAATGTTATTGTTTCGACCGTTAAATGATATCTCTAAGTAATAATCAAAACAATAAGAATTAAGATCAATACAAAGAGGATATCAACTTTCAAACCTATGTCTAGAATTTGTATAGTTGATAGATGAAGATATTAGGTCAAGACTTGGAAAGTTCATGTCTAAAGTAATCCAAACCATAAATGTACAAAGAGTAGCAAATAACTTCATCTATATTGATCACAACATTTGTTCATATACAAAAGATCACATGGAGTACATAAAATCTGAACTAACTACTTCTAACCTTGACAAGAGAGGGATTTAGCCAACCATTTCCATGATAGCTTGGGCAACAAGTTTCGGAAGAAGGTTGATCAACATCCAAGTCGAATAATCGAGATCGGATGGGAAACCACCTTCTTTTTGTGAAATATTTCTAAGAGATGATGAGAAATGGAGGAATGAGTTTTTAGGTCTGAAAAATCCTCTCAAATGCAAGTACAAAAAATTAGATATTTTTACAAAAAGTAGCTCATACTACTTATAGAAGGGGTTGCTGAGCTGTCACGTTCGCAGTGCGAACAAATTGTTCGCCTAACGAACACCCAAAATGGCACCTGAAGTGCATATGTCCTGTGAAAGCTCCCCAGACAGAAATTCAAATGTTCGCAGTGCAAAGAAATGTTCGCAGTGCGAAGCCTTCGCTGCAAACTTCACGCAGCGAATTCTTGTCCAAATACCTACGGCCTCAAGTCTGAGAGTGTTCGCTACCTCTTTGCTACCTCTTCGCCTAGCGAGTTCTTCGCTGCCTCCTTCGCCTAGAAAGTTTATGGCCCTTTTCTTACTGTTTTGGATTCCTGGCCTTCACTACCTAGTTCGCCTAGCGAACTTTGTGAAGTTTTGGTGGTAGCTTCGCTAGCAAGTTCGCCCACCGAACTTGTTGTTGTTTGCATGCTGACTTGGTTTCTTTGTCCTCTTTCTTGTGTCTTAATCTTCACTTTTTCATGCCTAATTCCTGCACAATAACACATAAATAAAAGGAACCAAGATATTTTCACATAATGTTGCAAACCAACCAAAGCAAGAGTGATTCTAACACTTTCTTTACAAAAAGGAGTGAAAAATGCCCACATTTGATAGATCAAATAAGCAAAGTTGGGCATCTAACACAAAGCGATCTCCGCCTTGCCTTATCACAATTTATTTCCTCAATTCTTTGCTCATGTCTCTCAAGAGAGCTTTGTAGCTCCTCTTTGCTCATCGTCCCAAGATCCTTCAATTTCTCAATCGCTAGACGTTAAAGAGCACAAGATTTTTGCGACAATATACTGCTCCGTGAATGTTTCTCCCATGCTTTTACTTAGTTCACCAATCGAGTAATTCTCGTTAAATCGTTGATGGGTCTCCTTATCTTCCATTTGAATCAACTCAAGTTGACGTTTATGAGTTTGTAACCTCACTGCCTTTGCCTTGTCAACCTTTGCATATGTCTTCTCCAAGATTTCCCACGATTGCCTCGATGATTCGCAATCAATAACTTTCTCAAAGTTGTCTGTCTCCACACATCAATGGATTAAAAACAACGCCTTGAAATCTTTTTTATTTTCTTCCTTATGCGTTGCTCGTTGTGCATCCATTGTACCTTTGACATAAGGATTTACACCGTTCTTAATCACTTCAAGAACATCTTGGTAGCCAAACAACACCGTCATTTGTTTGCACCATTTGCCGTAGTTCATCGCATCAAGGACGAGTAAGTTTGTAGGAATTCTTTCATCGAGGACTGAATTCATGTTGCACACTAGATGTTTGGTGGATCGAACCAGACTCTTAATGTCAAATGTTAGAACTTGAAATCACACGGTTGGCAAAAAGTAGAGTAATTGAGTGTGAAGGGGGGGGGGGGGGGGGGGGATAGAGAGAATTGGAGAGAGTATAATTGAGGGTGGAAATTTTTAGTAACATTGATCGAGATACCCCTTGAATATTGATTAAAAAAATGCAATGGATTGCGATGCAAGTAACAAAAAATAAAAACTAAAAGTAACTGCCTGTAACCGGTTACGTCAAATTTGTAATTGATTACAGTTGTTTTGAAAATTTTAAAAAATAACAGTGATAACCCGTTATTGCAAATCTTTAACCGTTTACACCCTCGACAAAACCACATACTTTTTTTAACTTCTTTTAACATTTTTATGAAATTGTTACCGTTTATAACATTTATTATTAGAAAATTTTCTCACAACATTTAAATATAGCGTAAAATAATTGTATTAACATTTAAAAAAAATTCTCTTCCTTACTTTAAAAAAATATAATCTTTTGTTCCTATACTTTAATTTTTAACTAATTCATCAACAATGAAGTTTCGGAATAAAATTTTTAATTGTTCTATCCAACAAAAAATTCAGAACAAAGAATTTTTTTACTTAGAGTGCTAATCTTTTAGACGTCCATTTTTGCCACTACTTCTATAATTTTGTAATATTTCTTTTGCGCAGCAAAAATATTTAAAAATTTATATCATGGCAACAAATTTGTCCAAGAAAAGAAAAAATAACACCTATAGAGGAGTCGGTGTCTCTAGCAAATTACATGTGCTGAAAAGTAAAAACTGTTCATTTTTTAGTTGTATTAATGGGCCTTACTGAAATTTTTTTAGTTATATCTATTATATCTGACACCTCTTTTATTAAAATTTTCCTCTTATTTTTTCACTAACAAGATGTTGAAAATTTTACTCTATCGTGCTAAAAATTGGATAGGTCAATAAAAAAATACGATATCCACTTATATGGTAACTTTTAATTTCTAAAAAGTAAAGTAAAATGAAGTTAATTTTTTTGATTTTAAAAAAATTGATAATTCATATTGCTAGATCTATATATAAACGGACGAACTTTTTAATAAATCCGATATGTTTTCGTAATTTTTTGAATATTTTAAAAATTCGATAAATCATATCTGATAAACTAAAAAAACAAAATTGACAATATTGATTTTAAATTATTTTTCTTATTTTTTTTAATATTTGCAAAAATGAATATAAAACTAACAGAGATAGATTGAAAAACTATCCTTTTTATTTAGTAATTACTAACGTCCAAATAACATAATATCGTTTAATTATTCACACACGTGAAATAATAATATATTATTTTTACTTAATTTTCGCTTTACAATGTCAAAATAATTACAAAGTTAAAAAGTTATTAGTAATCTAATATGAGATAACATATAATAGTTTTTTTATAAAAATAAGATAATCAACTTCTACTTATAACTATTAATTATTTTTTTTAAAATATTTACAATATATGAAAAATAAAATAGGAAGGAAAATATGATATACCAAAAGAGATCAATTTCTTTTGGATTTGGATATCATTTTTTTTATAAAATACTTTTTTACCTCTGATTTTATTTTATTTTGATAATTGGTTAATTTGTCCCCTAAAGATGCACTATTTTTTTCAAAAATATGTTTTCATGAAGTATTTTGATATATTTGAATATATAGATGATAGATTGTAAAATTTTGTTTATTTACATTTTAATCCTTGTTTTAAAAGTTGTAAGTATATAGATGATAGATCGTAAGAAATCAATGCTCAACATGAGATGGAACAGACCAAGCTTATATGGCACAAGCAATGTGACAGAAATACTGCACATTTTCATAGGATGGAGAAAATCTATTAACTGATCATACTAGTTTGGTTGCTTAAGCATTCATTATTTCACTAGTATTTTTGGAGGCGAGGTTTAAGATTCATACTCAACAGTCTGGTCCTCATAGTCCTTCACATTATCCTCAACAGTCTGGTCTCCACAGTCCTTCACATTATCCTCAAAATGGTGGTCCCTACAGCCCACCACAATATGCTTAACACCCTAGTCCCCAAAGTCCGCTACATTATCCTCAACACCCTGGTTCCCACAATCCTCTGTATTATCCTCAGATTGTGTTTCAAGTAGGGCAACAACTAAATATGGTTCCTCGATAGGGTTATATATATATATATATATATATATATATATATATATATATATATATATATATATATATATATATATATATATATATATATATATATATATATATATATATATATATATATATATATATATATATATATATATATATATATATATATATATATATATATGTCAACCTTTCCCTTAGACTTGGACCAGTGCAATGCTTCTAATGAACCAAAATCATCTTCCAGCGCCTTCAAGGTTCCAATAAAGTCATACCAGATTTCCTGAACTCCTGGATACTTCATTTCTTTAACAACCCCCAGAATTTCAACATAACTCCATCTGTCGCCATCACACTTCCAGTTTGACACTTCACCTCCTACATATTTATCCTCAACGGAATACCCCCCATGATGAAAGTCAATGTAAAACTCATCCATAACCATTATGTTCTTGTATGACGTAAGTGTGTGTAACATTAACCTAACCATCAACCTATTCAAATACAAGACGAAGAAGAAGAAAAACCATCACTGACTTGATATACGTACCTGACTGTATCCTGAGCATAATGGATTCTTCACCTTCAATGGACAACGAATCCTGAGCGCAAGACGAAGAAGAAGCTTCACCAGCAATAGGGGAAAGAAAATTAGGGCTCCGTAACTCTTAATTTGTAAGAGTTGTTGCTTAACCACTTGAGGGATAGCACAAATTCCACATCAGCAACCCTCCATGACACTTCATCAATGTTACTTGCCACTTCATCACCGTCTGTGCCACATTGATTTTTTTGGAGCAGAAAATCTTAAAAAGTTTAACGATGCAAACGTTAGTTAACTTAAAGGACTAAAGTGTTACAAAAATAAACTTATAGGATTAACTTGTTATTTTAAAATAACTTACAGGACCTTGACATTATTTTTGCCTTTGTGTAAAATATTTTTCATGCTTTGCTTGGAATGAGTTTCACGACTTGTTTCTTTGATTGTTTCTTTGAGCATCTTGTTTAAATGACTTGTTATTAATATTCATGTTATCTTGATACATATCTTGAGGCATTTTTGATGCATGTTATCTTGATGGATTCTCGGGGCATTTTGATTAACTCCTGGTGTGTCACGCTTGTTTTTGTTAAGTTTGGTTGAATGTAGAAATTTTGTTGCATACACTGCTGTTTTGTACATACATGTCGTTAAATGTATCTTTTCTGTTCTGCTGGATATTACACCTATTCTGTTCTGAAGATAGGAGCTGTTAAATGATGTTCTTGCTTGTTGCTTGAATGCACTACTGTGTTGTGCTGAAGCGTTGTTGTAGTTGTTGTTTTTGGTTTAGCTTATACTTGTGTTACTTTGACATCTCCTCTCTTCATCTCATTTCTTATCCTTTAAGTTTTGGATTTCTATTTTTTGTTGAGATTGAGTTTGTTTAATGTTTACTCGTGCTTGATCACATGTTCCCATAAGAAATGTCAACTGCACGTCCTTTAAGAAATGAAAGTGAAGTTCTATTTAAACAAGACTTCTACATCATTTCTAATTGACGAATCATTGAACAATCAAAGAACAATATCCAAACATCTCTCAACTTCATTCTAGATTTAATTCGTTCTTCATTTGTGTAAAATCACAGTTGTGATATAGATTTTTAGAAGCAACTCTTAAACACATATTGTATTTTTACTTGTTGTAAAGTTCCTTAAGAGACCAAGTGTGGTCAGATTTCTTGAGAAGACTAAGACTGTTTGTCTTAGCGGTTATCACTGTAATCGGTTTGATTTAATGGATTATGTCATTGTTGAGAAAGGCAAATCACCTTGGTAGGGTGGACTAGAGTAGTTTGAGTTCAAACGAACCAGGATAAAAAATACCTTGTTATTTTTACGATTGTCATAGTTGTTATTTAAAACCCTTATTCAACCCCCCCTTCTAAGTGTTTTTCCTACCTTCAGGTTGTGGTCAAGGTTTCAATGGGGAATAAGCGTTCTTAAGGAAGCGCTTACGTGGAGTGCGGAGACTCCTATTTCTACGCTGTGATTGAATTGAAATAAAAAGGGTAAAATAGGTATTCCACGGTGGGAAACCTAATATGGAGTACGGAGACTCCCTATCCTAATGCTAGGGTAAAGGGTAAACTTGTCGACGGCGGGACAGCTATGCAATTAGAGTTTGAACGGTGAAAGAGTCAAGGGTAAGGACTATTGACGCGGCGGTCAAACGGCTAGACCTATTCCTTCGGAGGAGATCTTATCGGTAAATAATACAATGAAAATAATTATCAAGCGGAAGTATTGAAATATGGGAAATGCAAGAATAACGAAATGAAAGCGACGATGCCCTCGCATAAATTACAACTATGAAAAAGGCAAGAATAATAACGAAATAAAAGCGACGATGTCCTCGCATAAATTACAACCGTGAAAAATGAAATACGGAGACATAAAGGGTTAGTAAACCAAGTAAAAATAAGAAAGCAATGTTAGGAATGACACGAAAATTAAGTGAAAATTTAATCGAGGCCGTTAAGACCTTTTATTTTAGAATTTTCAATTTAGGGTTCAACTAGATTTTAAAAGTGAAAAATTGGAAATTTAGGTTAGAAAATATTTTTAAGAAAAAGTTTGTAATTAATTGACAATAAAATTTGTTTTAATGTTAAAAAAAACTATCAGTGATTACTTTTAAAGGCTTTTGTATTAATTTATTTTTTAAAAAAAGGAATGGATTTTAATTTTAAAGAGAAGTTAGTTTTAAAGAAAAGCTAAAATCAATTTTTAAAAGTGAAGTTAAAATTAAAAAGTTGTTTTTAATTAAGAGGTATTGAAACAAAACTATTTTCAAAAGTTAGTAATTTCTTAAAAAGTTTTAGTTTTGAAAGTTAGTTTTTTTTGTTAATTTATAATATGCTAAGTTTAATTGTTTTTTTTTTTAATTTTAATTTTAAAAGTTAATTTTTATTAATAATATGAATTTTGGTTTAATTTTCTAAAAGTTTTAAAAAAAATTTATTATGTTTATTACTTAGTTTCTATAGGAAACCCTAATTGTTTGAGGCACTCTTGATGAAGACTTCACTTCATTAATTGTCAGCAAGCTGCAATTAATGACCCTTTTGCCCTTCATAACTTAAATCGCACACAGTGTGATTTTCCTGCAAAAACCAACAGACTGGGTAAACCGGTTAGCGGTTAGCTACAATGCAATGCAAAACGAGATGAGATGTGAAATGAACCTAATAATCTAAGGGTAAAATTTAGGGTATGACAGTTGCCCCTATTTAAATAGATTCACCAAATGATTTGAGCGACGAAGGCTCGAGAAATCATGGTGAAAAGGATTTAAATACAGATAACCGAAAATTTTGCCATTGGATGCAGTGATATGTAATGTTATGGACAAAACGAAACAGACTATAATGCTGACAGTGCCATGAATCTAGTATAATGTATATGATGGAAAATGATAAGTGCGAGGATGCAGATGACACGACTACACAGGGACAGACGCAACGAGCAACCACACACTAGGGAAAACGACGTACTGGGGAAACAACACGACACTGGGAAAACAACACGACACTGGGGAAATCTGAAGTGATGGGCAAGCAGGACCAATTGTCACTTTAGAAGGAACGATAAGAAGGGGGTCCTCAATGGAGATGGCACCAACGAGACGACCTCCATTGGGGGGATATCTGAGAGTGCTGTTTAACAGGTTCAGACATGACCAACTGATACTCTAGGGTAGGATCAAGTAGACAGAATGCTGGAGCATTGGGCAAGAATAACATCCGAGCTTCTGGAAACAGGATCTTCAGGACTCATTAGCAAATATACAGGGTAAAACCCGTTGTATGCCACAATAATGGACTTTAATGAGAGAATGCCCTGATAAGTTTCTCGAGAGAGAACTGCCACTTATCGTTGGAAGGGGCTTACATACCATAATCGGGTGATAAGCTTCAAAAATGTGATTCAGCTTCTTCTTTAACTAAACGATTCATTCAGAAAGGGTAAATAAACTTCCCCACACTTTAAAGTTTGTGCACTCTGAATAGGTCTCAGTTTCTTCTTTTACTAAAGGGTAAAATAAACCTCCCTCATACTTCAAGGTTTGTATGCCATGAACGGGTCTCAGTTTCTTCTTTTACTAAAGGGTAAAATAAACCTCCCCCATACTTCAAGGTTTGTATGCCATGAACGGGTCTCAGTTTCTTCTTTTACTAAAGGGTAAAATAAACCTCCCCCATACTTCAAGGTGTGTATGTCATGAACGGGTCTCAGTTTCTTCTTTTACTAAAGGGTAAAATAAACCTCCCCCATACTTCAAGGTTTGTATGCCCTGAATATGATTCAGTTTAAATCTCCCCACTCTTCAAGATGAAAGGGCAATGGAAACCAGCTTCTTGATGGAGATGGCCACTTGTTGCTAATCATGAAGAGTAGAAATGATAAGCTTCTCTAATGAGAACTGCTGGTAGAGGTTGTAAAATGTAATGTAAGGTTGTACTGTAATGAAGGTTGTAATGTAATTAAGGTTGTAATGTAATGATAAGCTTCTTGTACGAGAATTGTCGCTTGTCAGTTGTAAAGATGTAATGATAAGCTTTTCGGACGAGAATTTTTGCTTGTCGGTTGTAAAGATGTAATGATAAGCTTCTCGGACGAGAACTATCACTGATCGATTGTAAAATGTAATGATAAGCTTCTCGGACGACAACAGTCGCCGATCGATTGTAAAAATGTAATGATAAGCTTCTCGGACGAGAATAGTCGCCAATCGATTGTAAAATGTAATGATAAGCTTCTCGGATGATAACAATCACCGATCAATTATAAAATGTAATGATAAGCTTCTCGGACGAGAACAGTCACATACCGATTATAAAATGTATTGATCTGATAGGCTTCTCGGACGAGAACAGTCGCATATATGCACAAGCATTGTAAAGGCTCTTCTTGAAAGATAGTGCAAAATAAATGCACGTCCAGGTAGGTTCGGCGACCGACACGACTGAGGTTCAATCTAGACTTGAGCTAGAAATACACTGTCAAACAAGAATCCACTGAGGAAATGAACTCAAATGGGGATAATCTTATCCTAGCGTGGAAAGATAAATGAAATAACCATTGTCCACGAGAGTCGAACTCAGCGGGGAAACTGGAAAGTAATATGTATTTTGTGCTTAGGGCTGACGATCTACTTGGAGAGAGCGGACAAACCCAGTTACTTGGCGGCAACATCAAAGGACGACACGAATAGCAAACAGGCAGATGCTAATGCGTGTGTTAATGTGTATGTTAATGTGTATAAAATTTCCATGCACATGCATATGCTGACAAAACAGATGAGAGGAGGAAACATGAGATGAAATAAATATCTCGACGGGGATACTCGGTGACCTCTGCAATGGTACATCTATCAAGGGATAAGACAGTTAATGGCGGAACCATAGCTCGCCTCCAAGTTCCAACTTCTCCGGGGAGAAAATAATCTACTTGGGGATACAGTGTCATGATTTCCTCACGGGGATACGATACGACCTCATTGGAGAGTACGATATCATGACTTCACTGGAGGGATTGCTATCATGAATCATAATCAGCCAAAGAAAATCTTAGGATTAGAGGCTTCCGGGGATAAAATAAATATCTGCTTCATGGGGAAGATGAGGATCTAGGCAGCTTCGTGGAGAAAGCGTAACGACTTCCTGGGAATAATACATCGGCTTCCTGGGAGAAAGGTACATCCAACTTCCCTAGGGATAAACTATATCAATCTTCCCTGAGAGAAAGGCATATCAAACTTCCCTGGGGGCATATCAAACTTCCCTGTGGGCAGTTCACCAGACTTATTGGGGAGAATTTAACAGACATCCCTAGGGAAAGTATCTTGACTTCTTGGGGAGAATATGGCAGTGTCTTGGGGAAAATTTCTTGAGGAAAGCATGGCAGCTTTGGTGAGGAAAAGATGGTTCCACTGAGAGTGGGTCCTCAAATAAAATGTATCACTTGGAAAATGCTGGTATGATTTCTGCAGTCTTGAGAGTCATTGGAGATTACCGGGTTAATCCAAAGTGTTGTCAGCTTAAAGTCTCGCTGGGGACTATTTCCTGAGGAAAGCATGGCAGCTTCAGTGCGGAAAAGATGATTCCACTGGGAGTGGGCCCTCAAGAACATGTATCATTTGGAAGATATTGGGGTGACCTCTGCAGTCTTGAGAGTTACTGGAGATTACCGGATATGTCCAAAAGTGTTGTCAGCTTATAGTCTCGTTGGGGACTTGCGCTGAGGCAAAGGTTCTAAAGTGCTTCTGCAATGATGAGGCTTACTGGGGAATCATGACCGCCTGAAGTAAAATTCATCAGGTGCATGAAGAGCGTTGTGGTCGCCATTTTGAAAAACATAATGCCCCAGAGTACCTGCTTTATGAGAAAGAGTCATTTCAAGAGGATTTTACAAAGAACATGGAGTCCAATTGCCCCACTGTTTTCAAACTCTTGGAGAGATTTATCGAATCTCGACGTAACTAGCCTAGATTAACAGTGTTATGACTGATATTTCAAAGAATAGCTCTTAAGAGAGTCAGACTTGCATCGGTAAGCGATTTGGAAACCGTCTGCCCCTGTTTAGCAGGATCTTCAAGCTCCATTGATTATGTCTATATGTAAATTTCTAAAATATCAAGCAAAGTCAACGCGTGTGAAATGCTAATCCTAGAACTGTTAATGCACATATATATTTGTCTTGAAGTTGTTTTTTGTTTTGAAAAAAGATATTGCAATAACTTGTGACCGAAATCACTAGTTAGGATATGAATTTAATTTATACCGCCAACATTAAATTGAGCATAGCTCATAGGAGTCAGGAAACATTATCTCATAGAGTATGCTTTCAAAATGAACCCTACTTCAATTATGTCTTTTAAAGATTGTATCGTGGCGTGGTTCACGGTTTAAGAAACAAAGGATAAAGGCTCAAAGTTTGTTTGTACCCACCCATTCTTCGTGATGTTCTCCAATCCTATATTCAGTTAACTGGATACAAGCGCTCATATCTCAAGCGGATTTGATATGGTTGAAGACTCATTAAGGCTTTGGACATGGCAGTCACTCACCTATTTTCTTTTGGTGTTTGATCACATGACTTTGTTCTCTATTGAGGATTCTTTATTGTAATCCCTTGTTTTTGTTTTGCTTTGTGCATTTTTTATTCCCTAACTTTTGCCTGGGCGGAGTCCTTTGGGTTTGACCTTGGAGTCCAGCGGGATGCCCCAATTTTTCCTAAGTCTCCTTCATAGGTTTTGACTTAGCGGGCTCTTTCTTTTCTTTTTTTCTTGAACAAGTCGTATGACTCTTTTGAAAGGCTTGTGACTGCCCCACTCTTTAGGTAGTAGAGGTATAATCATTGTGTTCTTTTTTTCCAGCCTCCTAACATGTTAAGGGTAGATGAAATGGGTTCTCGGGTGTTCACTCCTCCTTTTGAAAGTATGAGCGCTCGATCAGTTTAACTGAAAAACTACTCTACCCCAGGTTAAAATTAAGGTTTTTATTTGGAAACAAAAAACTCCTACTTCAAGGCTCAATGGGGTTAAAGAGGGATTATCGTCCTTATATCTCCAGTGTTTGGGATATGAAACAATGCCTTACATCATCAGCAGGTTTCAATCAAAAGCATACGACAAAAGACCTGACGTTTTTGGTTCATCATCCTCCTCCCAATTCTCTATCAGAGCAAGAGATCGAGTAAAGTTGGCATTTAGATTATGAAAAATGATTTTTGTGAGTGAATACAAATGGATTTATTCAAGACAAATGTATGCATTGCATTAATTATTCAAAACAAACAAGTTCGTAAATGCTAAATATGCTTTTAGAATCAGAAAAATAAAATACATATAAATAAACAAAATGAACTGTCTGACGAGTCTATCTAAAGGTGTTTATGAAGTCTGTATTCAAGGTCGGCACAGTAGTAGAGGTTTCCTCTGGTGGAGCCTCATTGAAACAAGGAGTATGAGTACGATCACTACGAGTCATCTTGCTTGCCCCAACTATATCCGTCACTGATTCATTATCAGTCTTCAAGTCTTCCTTCGGAATAACTTTCCTAGATTCTTAGTTGATCATGGTCATATCATCTAGAGGATCACTGAAATGCAATGGACTAGGGTTCTGAATAATTACCGGCTTCGGCTGATTCGGTGTAGGAGTAAATGGCTTAGATATGTTAAAAACAGGCTTTGCAGAGCTTGACCTTGGCAAATGGGAAACCTTGAGAAGAGTCCTGATATTTGGCTGAGGATCATCAAAAGACAGGATTTTCTTTTCTAACAGATCTCTGACAAGGCTCTTGAGAGCATAACAGTTTTCCAAGTCATGGTCGGGCGTACCCTCATGAAATAAACAATGAGCGGCGACATTGTAATTGACAGGCAAAGGATCTGAAGGTGGACCCACAACTCTAGTGGTAATCATACCTTGTTGCACTAATGATGGGTGCAACTCGATAAAAGTCATCGGAATCAGAGGACAAGGCTTGTACTGCCTCTTAATCAGACCATTCTGACGAGGTGCTTGATTCTGCGGATGTTGATAGGCAGGAGCGTTGGGCACTCATTGATAGTTGGGAGGTGCTTGTGCGGGCTGATAACTATGAGATTGTTGATAGACCGGAACCGGTTGCACCGTTTGATAAGTAGGAACTTGTTGATTGAAGGTAGATGTAACAACAGCCACATATGGTTATTGAGCATACTGAACAGGATAACCTTGAACATAATTCTTTTGATATTGCCAAGGTTGATGAGCAGCCATTTTACGGTGATGCCTGATCGAGTGATTCTTCGGGTGTGTAGCTCCTTCATGACGGTTGAAGCCCGGAGTTTTGAACTTTGGAGGACTAACCTGTTGAACTGGTTGAGCAATAGTAGGAGGCACCAAGCCGAGTTGAAGACCATGAGGAGGTACATTTGCAACAGTAATAGCTGGTTGAGGATCCCCAATATTATCGATAATCTTAGAGACAACGGTGGGCTGAGTATCCATCTTTGCGTTAAGAGCTTGTAGCATCCCCATAATCTTCCCCACACTTCCTCGAAGATCTTCGAGTTAATGACTGACACGGTCAATCTCTTGAATATGCTCTTCCATCCTTTTCCGAGCTTGGACTCTAGTGTTGTACTGATGCAGAGAACTCAGGGTGACAAAACTGGAAGGTGAGAGAACCGAGAATGAGAAACCGGGAGACAAATGCAATGCAAAACATGATGCTAGAATGCAGAATGCAGATGAAAGATTTCATGGAGTTCAAGTATTTACGAATATCGCGGGATACCAAAGAAACTTTTATTTATTAATTTTGATAATGGATTACAAGCAAATATTCTTAAAAGGAATCTTAACATAATGGCTAAATAAAAGCTAATAAAGATCCTAAGGAAGCATTATCCACAATCAACTTCAAAGGGTAGGCTTAGAGTTGGAGGAAAATAAATCCTCGTAGACTCTTATCTTCTTGTAGGAAAGTGATTCTTCATTCTTCGACTAAAGTTGCTTCTGAAATTCCACATTCTCACTGACGACCACCTGGTATTTATTCTTCCATGTTTCTGCCTCATGTTGTGCTTTTCTCAAAGCGATCTTCAACTCTTCAGCTTCAGACATGAAAACTAGAACATGTTCCCTTCTCTGAGGCAAAGGATCTTGACGAGGATAAAGCATCTTCAGCTTGATGGCTCTTTCTCGGACCCAACAAAGATATGACTCCATGGACACACAATTAGGCTTTCCCAAACTTTCCCTACCTTTCTTATGCAGGTGACACCAAGCAGACACAATCTTATCTTGAAGTGCTCTATCATCTTTGAAGAATATTCTCTCCACATGAACATTCTTAGGTGGTTCCTTCAACGGATATCCTAACTTTCGGTGAGCTAGAACCGGATTGTAGCTGATTCCTCCATTAAAACCAAGTAAGGGTACGTTGGCAAAGTCTCCACAACTGCCAATGATTGATGTCCCATCATACACACGGTTATACCAATCAATATCCAAGTGAGTTAGAGCCATAATCTTCTGTGACCAACGTACTTTATTGAGATCCCAAAAAGAAACAGACTTGGGCAAGTGCGAAATAAACCACTTGTATAATAAAGGTACACAACAAATAATCATCCCTCCACCATGGAAGTTTCGGAGATGTACAGAATGATAAGTGTTAGCCAATAAAGTCGATAATGGATTATTCTTCATGAAGATCTTGATGGCGTTGAGATCAACGAGGCCTTCAAAACTTAGGAAAAGTAGCACTCCATAAATAAGTAAGGCGAGGACTGCCTCAAAGGTATTCATGCTCATATGATCGGCATAATATTGAGCTTTCTTGATTAAGAAGGTTGTGGGTAACCCAAAAGTTCCACCTTTGGTGATCATATTGCCCTTGATGTCGGATAACTTCAAACATATGGCTCTAGCAATGTCTTGCTCTTTAGGGCCTTTCTCCAAGAAAGGGAAAGGAGATCCATCCAGAATAGGTAACCCAACCAAGTGAGAGTAATCTTCTAAGGTAGGCAAGACTTGATAATCTGAGAATGTAAAGCAATGATAATCTGGATCATAGAACTGTAACAAAGTAGAAAGAAGTCCTTCATCCACTCGGAGTTTTAACAAAGATAATAGTTTCTCATACTTGTTTCTAAATCCTTCTTGATCTTCAACCAAAGCTCCTTGCTTCCTTAGGTCATCCAACTTAAGACTCTTAAAAGAATATTTCAAAGTGTTTTTCCTATTGCAATCCATGGTATCCTGCAATATTCATAAGTAAAAATGAATTCCATGAAATCTAATGTAATATGATGCTTTATGGATGCAATGTACAAATACACACAAGCAAACAAAGGTCCTAGGTTAGAGGAACATGCGTGGAGTTAAGGTCTACCCATCCCCAAAAGGTACGTACTATAGGTTAGTTGTACCTACAGAACAAGGATTCTAAAGAAGTGCCCAAAGTCATCAGTCCATCTTTCGGATATTATCAATTTCCCGATTGACTCGGTGGTTAATAATATTCTCAAGAGAACCTCTTTTGAGTGTAGTATCGCGTAGCAACTATTTTGGGAATACTCCCTCATAGTCCTTGCATTACGTCCTAGATAAGGCCAAGGTTGTATTAGGTAACTACGGTCCCCAGTATCACAGACTCCTAGTCGAAAATAGTAAGCGTTTTCACGAATACTCATTCAACGGTACTAATTTTCAAGAGGGCTTCAACTGAGCGGTGATTCTCAAGTCAACTTGGTCGGGAATCACTCCCTATAAGCCTCGTCGAATACATCACCTTCCTATAATAAGTTCACTCAAGTTCGGATGTATGACTTATCTCACAACAAGGATACCCCAAGCAAGGTACAATAGAGATATATACATAACAAATAATAAAGCAAATAAGCAAGCATAAAACAAGATAGGGATAACCCTCGATTATCGTAGTCCCCAGTGAAGTCACCATTTTCTATTGCAGTGAGAAGAGGATATCAAATTATTAATTAATTTGAATCACATCTTTAGTTCACAACCGGTCTTTGATTTATCCAAAGGAAAGGTTAAAGAAAGGAAAAACCTATTTTGCATCGTAAACACAATGCAGGGAGAGATCTAAGGTTCGGGGGTTGGTTAAGCTTAGGGAAGATATTAGCACCCTAAACTTATGTAGTACTCTACAGGAACCTCTTGTTTTAATGTTGCTATTTTTCTAAAATTATCCGCTTAAGGATAATGCTAAGGGTTAAAGGTAAAAAGAAAAGACCTAAGGGTTAGTCCTAAGTTTACTCGCCAAGATTCGCATCTTGTGCCTACGTATCCGAGGTAGGGGATGGAATCAGATTAATCGTAAATCCATGCGAAAGGGAGGAAGAGAAACTTCTTGGCTATGGTCAAGGTTTCAATGGGGAATAAGCGTTCTTAAGGAAGCACTTACGTGGAGTGCGGCGACTCTTATTTCTACGTTGTGATTGAATTGAAATAAAAAGGGTAAAATAGGTATTCCATGGCGGGAAACCTAATATGGAGTACGAAGACTCCCTATCCTAATGCTAGGATAAATGGTAAACTTGTCCACGGCGGAACGCCTATGCAATTAGGGTTTGAACGGTGAAAGAGTCAAGGGTAAGGACTATTGACGCGGCGGTCAAACGGCTAGACCTATTCCTTCGGAGGGGATCTTATCGGTAAGTAATACAATGAAAATAATTATCAAGCGACATTATTGAAATATGGGAAATGCAAGAATAACGAAATGAAAGCGACGATACCCTCACATAAATTACAACCATGGAAAAGGCAAGAATAACAACAAAATAAAAGCAACGATGTCCTCGCATAAATTACAACCGTGAAAAATGAAATACGGAGACATAAAGGGTTAGTAAACCAAGTACAAATAAGAAAGCAATGTTAGGAATGACACAAAAATTAAGTGAAAATTTAATCGGGGCCATTAAGACCTTTTATTTTAGAATTTTCAATTTAGGGTTCAACTAGAATTTAAAAGTGAAAAATTGGAAATTTAGGATAGAAAATATTTTTAAGAAAAAGTTTGTAATTAAGTGAAAATAAAATTTGTTTTAATGTTAAAAAAAACTATTAGTGATTACTTTTAAAGGCTTTTGTATTATTTTATTTTTTAAAAAAAGGAATGGATTTTAATTTTTAAAGAGAAGTTAGTTTTAAAGAAAAGCTAAAATCAATTTTTAAAGAGAAGTTAAAATTAGAAAATTATTTTTAATTAAGAGGTATTGAAACAAAACTATTTTCAAAAGTTAGCAATTTCTTAAAAAGTTTTAGTTTTGAAAGTTAATTTTTTTTGTTAATTTATAATATGCTAAGTTTAATTATTTTTTTTTAAATTTTATTTTTAAAAGTTAACTTTTATTAATAATATGAATTTTGGTTTAATTTTCTAAAAGTTTTAAAATTTTTTTATTATGTTTATTACTTAGTTACTATAGGAAATATAAAAATAACAATAAATACAAAATAAAAGCAACAAATGTAAATAAAATGCAAAATGGGTCGGGCTGGCCATCAACCCAGACCCAACCCGCTCCATCTAATAAAAAAAGGATGGAGAGATTTTTTTAGGGTTCTTAGAACCCCCTTCTACATGCAGCGGCGACTTCTTTTTCCTTGTGCTGCTTGCTGCGATTTGTCCATTTTTCCTCTTCTGTTCGTCTGAGAACATTTGTCTTCTTCCTCTTCCGGCATCATCTCTTCATCTATATTTCTTCTATCTTCTTCGCATGGCATATGAAAAAAACAAACAAACTGTTAGGGAGAAATTTCTCACCTTTTTCGTTATGGGTTTGTAGTGGTTTCACCGATGACTTGCGGCGGTGATGGTGGTGTTTCCGCGATGACGTTCACGTCTGTGGTTGAACAAAGATGATGAAGTTCTTGTGGGTTTCCATTTGTTTTTACCGATGATGATGCAAATCTGAGGCTGTTGAGTTTGCGTTCCGGCGCCGTTTCGATTTGTTGATGATGGTGGTTGTTCTTCGTTTGCGGCCGGTGATGAATTTATCCTCTGAGGCCTCTGGGGTTTTGTTGTCTACCGCTCATCCTCGTGACGGATGGTGATGGTGACAACGCCGCGAATTTTCTTTTGTTCTTGATGCTCGTTGATGAACTTTGCTTCTTGTCCTTTTTTGGCCCCCCCTGAACTGATGAACTCGTTCTTGTTTTATACTATTACATTTTGGGCCTGGATTGCTTCACGTTTTTTATTTAATTTATTTGATTGTTTGAACCAGTCTTACGGATTTGTGGCGATTTATGGATTTATGGTTTTGATTTTAATTTTTGGAGTGGAAATCTGCAACAGTTTGTTGCTGTGCTTTATTTGGATCAGAGATAGCGAAAGTTTGTTGTTACTTTTGACTTGATCTTGCTTTGGTTTGGCTGGAATTTGGAATGTTGTTGCGTTTGGATCTTGTTGGATTTTTTTCCAGGAAATTGGTTGCTGTTGTTGAACTGGATTTGGATATCCATGGATTTGCAGTTGTTGTTGTTGTTGAAATGGGTTTGGATATCCATGGATTTTCACTTTGGATTTGGATGTCCTAAGTCTTGTTTGGAAAAAAAATCAATTTTTCAGAATAAGCACTTTTCCAAAAAACTCATTTTCCAAAAATCACTTTTTCTCTCTCTTGGAATACAAACTCGAACAGATGTTGTCGGGTCCGTGTCAGGGTCGGAAATTAAAAGTCGGGGGATGCGGTGGCATTTACTTGTTACCCCTCCCGACACTACCTGATGATGAAAATTAATTGAGGGTATCAAACTGATAAACAAAAACCATTTCTGATTAATTTTAACACTTTAACCATTATCTTTCTCTATTGTCAGTTTTTGCAGGTCCGAAAAGTCGAAGGTTGAAGAATTGGACACGGAGACAAACTTAGAAAAAAAAATAGGAATTTTAGAGCTTAGGACTTAAGTTGTAATTGTAATTATCCTTGTACATTGTAATAAAAAATAGAATTTAAATAAATAAATTCAATTCTTTCTTAATAAACTGAATTTATTTCTCCGATCAACTTTCTCTGAATAAATTCATCCAATTTAACTCAATCGAATAAATTCATTTAATTAAGTTTATCTGAATAAATTCAACTGACTAAGTTCCTCCTAATAAATTCGTCTGATTAAGTTCATTCACATAAATTCATCTAACTAAGTTCATTAAAATAAATTCATCTGATTAACCTTTGATGTTCCAAACTCCGAATTCGACAATTAAAGTCACATCCAACGTAAAACTAACCCCTGATGATTAATCCGTATTCGATGACAAAGATAGGTGAATATTGCCTTTGACCAGACAAATAGGAAAAAGTCCAATTTTTAGTAACATGAATTTTTCTCTGACCAACTTCCTCTGACTAAAAATTTTGCGTTTCAACATCCGACTTCGACAGCTAAACATCTCGCACAATGTAGAATTAAATTTCATCCGACGTAATTCTTGAGTTCAAACAAATCCCTTTGTGAATTAATTCGTACCCGATAATAAAATAAGTGAATATGGCCTTGAACGGATAAGCAGAGAAATCCGATTAAACGGCAACCCAAACTTCCCTCAGCATTGAAAATTCAAATTGTATCTTGAACAATCTGACTTTTTAACCTGAGTCGATTCCAACTGAATGCCCGTGATCAACTCAACTGATATTCATTATATTCAAACCAAACTGAAATTCCAATGTTCCTTTAAAATCGATTGGTAACTAGCAGAAAGCAGGAAAACATGTATCCGTTAGAATAAATTCTTCCAAACAAATTTTCGCACGGATTTATCCCGAATCCACTTGTATTGCAACACACTCAGCTCCATATGGTTTAGGGAGAAAACAACACTTCAGTACCCAACTGACGACTAGATATCGGCTCTTGAATAAAAGGTACTGTGTCACGAGAAAGCTAACGTCAAAACTGTCGTAAAATTCAGCTCATTCTCAACTGAAGTCACGTGACTCGGAGATATAAACCCTAATTGTTTGAGGCACTCCTGATGACGACTTCGCTTCATTAATTATCAGCAAGCTGCAAATCAATGACCTTTTTGCCCTTCAAAACTTAAATCGCACACAGTGTGATTTTCTTGCAAAAACCAACAGACTGGGAAAACCGGTTAGCGGTTAGCTACAATGCAATGCAAAACGAGATGAGATGCAAAACGAACCTAATAATCTAAGGGTAAAATTAGGGGGTATGATACTGTTCATCAGACACGTCATGAGCATGACGATTGATAACTCCATTATATGAATCTCTTCTGGGTGATGTCTTCATATCGAATCACACAAGGTTTCAGAGTCATAGACTTCCTTGACTGTTCATTGCATATGTCAATGATTTCCAGGCAATGGACTCCATCAAGAAAGTCTCCTCTGATTGAGATCTTTGTATCTAACTACGCGAGGAATAAACCTCGACACCCAATACTATGTGACCGTCAATCCTAGTTTTTGGCCAAATGGTTCAAGGTTCTAAAAGGTCCTTAGAGTCATGGATCCTAATGAAAACATTGGCCATCCACGTAAAAAGGCTTGACGGCCACCAACATTCTCATTAAAATCTACTCTATGCGAGATTATCGTATCGAACTACACAAAGAGAAATTCCCCGGTGCCCCATACTACTCAACCTCTCCTATCTTATGTTTTCACTCTAGGCTCGGGTATAAATCCTTTCCCACAAGGTTTGCAATCAAAGTTTCTATAGTACCAACTGATATGTACATAATATAGAAAGTAATTAAAAGAAATATAATCAAGCAAGAAAGATAATCACTCAAACATGTGAAGGAAACAATCTAGACTAAGTTATACTTGCTTATGTGTGAACCAGTTATCGCTACTCGAAAAATGCAACGACCTTGAAGCGAAAGTGGAAAAATAGAAGAGTCGCCATCAAACTATATTTATCCCAAAAAGGGAAGGGAAAACGTCAAGAAAACCCCAAGAAGGAAATGGATAAGATGGTCTCGCAACCAAGAGAAAGGGTTCGGAAGCCGATTATGCGAAGGGAAGGTATTAACACCCCTCGCATACATTGTACTCGATGGGAACCATTCGCTTGTCTATATGTGTAAAGATTTTTTCTAAAGGAAATTGCTATGAAGAGTGTTCTAAGAGGTACAAAGAAGAGTTAGAGATAAAGATTGAGAGAAAATAGAAGGAGGAAAAGAGGAGAAGACTCGGTAGGACCTCGTGGTCCTATGCCTACGTATTCTTAATAGGTATGAGAAAGTCAGAGTCATTATGTTTGGAGGACTACGGATGAAAAAGATGGAAATGTGCTCACCAAAGATTGGGGCCCTTGTGCCTATGTATCTTCACTTAAAAAAAGTGGAGAATCAGAGCGTCTGTAGTTCAAACTATAGTTTGTTGGTGTTTTTTTATAGATGATGCCAACGTATGCATTCTAGCAATTAGGTGTATTGCAGCTCGCTTGTGGAGTCTTAGGCGTTACCTATTTGCGATAGAACAGATGTAGCATGTCCTTTTAAAAAGAAATATTTTTCGCCATCAAGGCAATATGTCACATTTAATTTGTGAAAATTATTTTTAAGGGTCAAATAAGTTCTCGGGTTGTAACCCCTTCCGGGTAGTACCCAATTCTTTATCTCAAAAGATTTATTGTGAAAATGGTGTGACGAATATAGTCACGTCTTCGTATCAAAAGATGAGTATCGAGACCACACACTCTAAAGTGAGTATCCTAATACTCGGGAGGAAGAAGTCTTCATTCAATCCTCTCTCTTTCATTCAATACAAAGTGAACCTTATTCTCTTATTAAATATGTTTTTATTTTGAATGGTAAGTACTTTACAATAGTGAACCCTAAAGGTAATGTCAAGCACTCAAGATAGGACAAGGCATTCGCCTAACCACTCCACAACCATCCAAGTTTAACAAGAAAGGAGTTTGAAAATGCACTTGGTACAAGACCAAGGTTTTAGACTCAAGGAGACAAAAAAAGTAGAGAAAATGTTCTAAAAAGAAAAGGTGGTGAGTAGATCAAGGTAGGTTGACGGTGATGCTCGAAACAATCGACTTACAAAGGTGGAATTCATACAAGGTTAGTGTGGGGTTTTAAAAGTGATAAGAGATGAAGAGAGGTGGATCCCTAAGATATAAACAAAGTTAAATAAGTTTAAAAATGACTTGACATTGGATCAAGCCTTATTTTTCCCTTTTATTGAAAATGTGTTCTAACCTAGATGCATTTTATCTTTCTTAACAATCAAGCAAGCAAGCATAAAAGAAAGCTAATTTATTACATTATGAATGAGGAGAGGGAAACATAGTACCCGCCCAGGGGGGAGATGATATATGATACATGGAAGGTATGAGTAAGAATGTTTAAAGACGCACTCAAAGAGAAACATTAAGACAAGACAAAAGGTCAAATTCAACAAGATAAGCAATAGATGATCATAAGTGCATAAACATGTAAAACATGAAGCAAATGATCAATACATGTAATATATGAGATGAAAACAATATGGGCAGAAATCACATCAATCCACAACTCATCAAAGATCAACAAATCAAGACATGAGAATAATCTCCAAAGCATGTACAAAACACAAATCAAGTAATCTCACCATGAACAAAGGATCATGTGAAGTGTGTGTGAGGTAATGTGATCATTAAATGAGGGTACAAACACCTGACCCACAAGATAAACATCTTACATGAAACACATAAAGATCAATAAGCCTCAAATAGCACATGCAAAGAAGTGCCAAAACAAGACTACCTCAAGAGGTAACTAAATGAAACACTCAAACAATGCTAATCTTGTAAAATCAATTAAAATATGAAAAAGGTTCAAAGACCATGAAATCAAAGAAAAACAAAACTCAAGGCAGCATATTATCATATTCCAAAATTCCACAAGCTATAATCAACCTTAACTAGGTCAAAGGATCAATAAGCTAGGCATATGGCTCAAACATTAGGAATTACCAACAACTCTCAAAGAGGCTTCCATCAAAAAATCAAGACACTCAAATAAAATCCCAAAAAATAAGAAAACATAAGTTCAAATACATACTTAAGCAATTGCAAAATATGGGATGAAGATAAGCTAAGGGCAATGCTCAAAATGGTTGAATCATGCAAGCTAAGCATCAAATCGGGAGTAAATCGAGGGTCAAATAAAACCAAATGAAAATTATGTAAGAGGTAATCATTAAAGGATACAACCAACACCTAAACATAGCTCACCAATATGTCTAAGTGTGTGCAAAATATTGAGTCAAAGAAGCAAGCACAAGGCATCAAAACCTAAACCCTAATTCAAGGGTAGAAAAGTAAAAGCACCTCACAAAAATAATTAAAATAAAATAGTAAAATAAATTTAAAAATAAAATACAAAACATGAAAAACAACTTGAGACATTAAAAGGTCAGAAATATATTTTAAACAATTTTTAACATGGAGGGATTAATTAAAATAAAATAAGAAAATAAATATGATACAAAATAAAAATAAAAAAGTAATGAAACAGGTGGGGTGTATGAGCAAATCTGAAACAACATGGTCCTTCAACACATGTGCTTGGGCCATAAAAAAGGGGGTGCGAGTATCATTTTTTGCTAGGCCCAAGTCAAAATTGATCCAACAAAAACTCAGAAAGACACAAGGCAAAGGCCACACATGATTCATTAATGACGTGTCACATGATTCAGCGCCACATGGGTAAGTCAAGGAGTTGACCCTAGCCAACTCAGCTTCTGATGACCAAATGCCGAAGCCCTAACTCCGGTCGTCTTCTCCGGCGGCCCTCGCCGAAGATGGTTCAAACCCTCACCAAAACACAACGAACCTTACACTACTCCACTTGAAATTTCAAGTAGAGTCCATTTCCACCCTTGGTGTTCATTTTTAAATGCTCTAACATTCCTAAAAAAGGCCACGAATCTCAAGCATACATTATGAAACTTAACCAAAACAAGACAACAACCACTCAAGCATTAACCTTAAGTTCCCAGAAACTCAAAAACAAGCAAAACATACTTAACAAAGCCATGAAAAGAGAGAAACAATCAGAGGAAACATTACTAAAAAGGAGCTTCCTACATGTCCTGACTTTGAAGTAAAACTCACTAATCTTTCCCTCTTGTCTTCCTTAAGCTCTTTAAATAATGATGCTGACCAGGGAGTGAAGAAAAAAGCTTGAAAAATGAAGGTTCGAAGAGAGAAAAAAATTCTGAAAAATGAGAGAGTTTTGGTGGTTTTTGGCTGTTGAAAGAGAACTCTGACCCTTAGGGTTTCAACTTAGATTATATATGATGTATTTGTATGGTAAAATACTGAGTCACAAAGTTAATAAGTTGGTGGTAAATATTTGTATGGAATTTGAAAAAACTGGAGTGAGTGTGATAATGTGGTACGGGTGTTGCACCCTAAAATTTGACCAACCGATTCTCCTATCTGACTCATGGTTCAATTTCATATTCACAGCTCAGACAGATGATTTTTGTGCACAAGCAGGGGATATCAGAGTTTACAGCTTGATTTTTGTCTATCAGATATGGCAGATCCAGTCCAGATAACCAGGGTTTTATTTTCGGGAAATTGTGCGCTCCTCGGTGATTTTTCAGTGATTTTGAGGATATTCTGATGCCCGGGGATCTCCGTTCGATTCAATCTGGTCTCGTGCGCTTTTATGGGAGTCATTTGCATTCATCTGCATTTTTTAGGGTTTTATAGGCTTTTGTGAATTTTAACAGGCTTTATAGAATTTTTCTGAAATTTAAATAGGGTTTTCGTATATTTTAACAATTTAATTCTCTTTATAGGATTTTATAGAATTCTTAAATAGGTTTTTAGAAAATAAATAAGATTTTAAGTAGTTTTATCATTTTAGAATAATATAGTTTTCTTTTATAGATTTTAATATTTTTAGATGATATAGAAAATAATATAGTTTTCTTTTATTAATAATAGGTTTAATTGTTTTTAAATCATTTTTAGAATTTTAATAGAAAATTAGGATAATATAGAATTAATTAGACTTTAATCATTTTTTAGGGTTTAATTAGGATTAATTGAATTTTTCAGAATTAAATAGGTTAATGACTTTTTAGAGTTTAATTAGGTTAATTGATTTTTTAGAATTAATTAGGGTTTAAATCTTTTTGTTTAGGATTTAATTGAATTTGTTAGATTTTATTAGGATTAATCATTAGTTAATTAGGTGTTAATAATTGATTAGGGTTTAATTAGTTTTAATTGCTTTAATTCAGTTTGTTGTACAGTTTTTTTTTTCAGCTCGTATGGGCCCAGTGGGGCGTTTTTTGGTAAGGCCCAGATTTCATCAAGTCCAGAAGATGACTCAGCAGTCCAAGTCTTTCCAGCGAATGTCCAGAACTTTCTAGAGGATTCTGGCGTTTTTCAGTGTAATAAATAGAAGTGACGCGTGTCACACATGGAGGGGCCCCACGTTTTTCTCAATCACCGCGCCACCACCACTCAGAACCCACTCCCAATCCACGCCACGTGGTCCACACCTGTCCCACTCTCTCTCTCTCCCTGAGACACTTGGCGCCCCCACATCATTGCCTGAGTTCCCCACCGGCGGCCATGCATCAGCCGTAGCCCCCACCGCCGGCCACCGTCTCACTCGCCGGAATCTGCAAACAACCAAGAAAACCTCAGATCTTCTTCTTCCTCCTCAGATCCCTTCCGTCACCTTCCTCTTCTCATCGCCGGAAAACTCATAGGCTCGCCGGAATCATCATCCTCCTCTATCAATTTTTTTTCCAGAATCACCTTCATCCTCCACAGATTTTCTCCAGAATCACTTTCATCCATCAACGCTCAAGCTTGCCAAGAATTCCACCTCCGTTTTCCAGATTCGTACGATCTTCATCCACCTTCAAGTATCTTCAAGATTCCCAGGAAGAGCTTCCAAGATCTTCGTCGTCTCGTTTCCAGAAAACCATCCTCAATCGCCAGATTTGTTCGTTGATCTGTATGCTTTTTTTTTCCAGAAGGCCTCAAGAACACTCATCCACGATCAAGATTTTCCAGATCATCTTCAAACATCGTCCGGTCTGTTGATCTTCGAGCGCCTTCAAGATCCATCTGCTCTCCAGAACTTCATCCTCGTAAATCGTCTACGAACGCGTTCCTTCAGCGATCTTCACTCAGATTCTTTGAAGATTTTCTTCAGAAGAATTGTAGATCTTCAACGCTACAACGCCTTCAAAGCTATTCACGTGTTCCTTCCGCGACTTTCTCCAGGTTTCATTCTTAGTTCCTCTGAGCTTTTGCATGTTTGAGCAGCTGTTTGTGTAGGTAGATCGTGGGCTTAGATTAGGGTTTGCTGGTCGTAGTGAGTTTGTAAGGGTTTTCTGTTTGATGGTTTCATGAATGCAAGTGTGTTTGAGGTTGAGAGTGAGAGGGTTGGGAGCGGCGCTGGGGTTTGGCAGATGAACAGTGGTCAGAATTTTGGGGATGAAGATGGTTTTGTTAGTCATTAATTGGGTTAAGGTTTGGGCTGGGTTAAGCCCAAGTTTGAGATAACTCCCACACACCTCTCAACTGCTCGTCCCCCCAGCATGTGTGAAGGATCTGAATGGATGAGTTGGGCCTTAGGCCCTTACTGGCTTTCTGCACCCCCCTGGGCGTAGCCCATAATGAAACCAACTAAGAACCTACTAGCTTTGCACCCCCCCTTGCATTTCAATTCAGTTTTTGTGTTTTCTGGATAATAAGACTTGGGCTCAGCGCCCTACTGCTAATGGCACCCCACCATTGAGGGCCCAATGAATTGAAAGCTGAAATTCTTTGCTGTTTAGACCCCCAGCTCTATCCCATGTTATTTCTTTTATTTTGATCTCTCTTTTATATTTCCATTAAATAATTCATAATTGAAATAATTGTTTTTAATAATTCTTTTTCCATCCATCTCATGAAAATGTTAGGAAAATCCAATAAAAATAAAATTGTCATTTTATTTTAGTTTGCTATTTTTTGCATATTTTCCATTTTAATTGATGTGTTTTTTTAATATTTTTAATGCATGCATATCATTAGAAATTCATAAAAAATAGTAGCATTAGTCAAATAATCCCGTTCTTTTTTCTGTAGACTCGTGATTCAGTGTAGAATTTTATAGTGCAAAAACATTAGCTCAATCATGCATTTTTATTTTAATTGCATTTTTTCACTGTTATTGATGTTGAATAATTGGTCTGTGGATATGTCTGTGTTGCTGATTTTATTTCTTTCATCTGGTGTTGAATTTTGTTCTGATTTTTCAGTATGTTATCTTAGAGCCATATAGGTCTCCCATTAGATTTTTGATAGATTTTTGTAGGGTGTTCTGCTGTGATTTGTCTGAGCCTGAAGATAGGGGAAGTCTTGATGACTTCTGACTTTGAAGTTCAACTGGGGTTGAACTTCAGAGATAGTCTGTTGTGGTTTGTTGGCCTGTGGGTTCTTCTCAAGGTGGGAGCTGATGGAGGTCCTGTTGGAGCTTGCAGAGATGCAGTGGATTGAGGCTTAGTCTAGGAGCTTGTTGTCTGTTTGTGAGGTTCGAGATCCTGAAGTTTGAAGGGAGTTTATGGTACCTTCCTGAGGAAGGCACTATGAATGACTTTCAGTCTTCCTTCTCACCTCTTTCTTAAGTATCCAATGATGTCGGAGCCGACTTGTGAGTTTAATTTCTCCTGAGGAGGAATGTAAACTGATCACATGTTGTTGAGCCACGTAGGATACGATTCCTAAGTGGAAGCCCCCTGGTACTTTCCTGAGGAAGGTCCTATGGGTCTATTCACTTAGTTCCAGTAGTTTATCTAGGATTTCTCAAGTATCCAGTGATGTTGGAGCCAACTTGTGAGTTTAATTTCTCCTGAGGAGGAATGTAAACTGATCACAGTTGTGGAGCCACGTAGGATACGATTCCTAAGTGTCAGCCTCCTAGTACTTTCCTGAGGAAGGTCCTATGAGTCTGTTCACTTAGTTCCCTTAGTGCATATAGGTTCTTTCCCAAATATCCAGTGACGCCGGAGCCTTCATGTGAGTTTAATCTCTCCTGAGGAGGGATGTAAACTGATCACAGTTGTCGAGCCGCATAGGATATGACTCCTGAGTAGTAACCTCCTGGTACTTTCCTGAGGAAGGCACTATGAGCTTGTCTGCTTAGCTTCCTTTTCTCTGGTAAGCTTGTTCTGAAGCTTGGAGAATGGGATTGATTCCTCTTGCCTAGGAGTTTGTTTAGATCCTTGCTTAGGGTTTTGATTAGAGTTGTTGCTTAGATCCCTGCTTAGGGTATTGTATAGAGTTTTGTTTAGAGAGATAGATTAGGAGATTGTTTCAGGTTTGTTTGAGGCCCTGTTCAGGGTTAGTCTCTTTGTGTTGTTTGACTTGTGTGATGTTATGTTGCATTAGACTTAGGTGTTCATCTAGATAGTTCTGAATAGGTGCATCTTAGAAGTAGGCTTTGTGTGCATGAGAAGTTGAGGTGGTCCTCCTTCTGCTTGTTTGTTATTGCGTGGCTTTGCTTGTTGGTATTTGGTAGAGCTGAGCTCCCTTGCCTTTGTGGTTTGTGGCCTCTGTGCCTTGTTCGTCTAGTTGTTGCATTCATGCATATTTTTCAGTATTCATTTACGTTGCAGTTTCTTGTTTGTGGTTTAATCCTGTTGCCATGATCCCTTAGGAGCTCTGACTTCTCCGCTGCGGAGTTGTTATGATAGACATTAGAATGGTCAACCAGGTGTGGTAGCAGTAGGTAGATTCCCCTTTCTCAGATATAGTTTTTAGGGTTTCCCTTTCCTTTCTGTAGGAGCTTTTGAGTAGCTTGACCCGTAGTTAGCTGAACTACAGCTGCTCTGATTCTTCGTTCCAGACGAAGATATGTAGGCATAGGATGCGATATCCTAGCGAGCACACTAACGACTAACCTTTGTTCTCTCGCGGCTGTGCGATCGAGACTTTCCCGCTAACGACTAATTGTTATCCCTCTCTCCTGCCCGAGTGCATTTGAGACCAGATCGTAGTTGTAGGTTCCAGAGCCTTAGAGACCAGTTTGTTTTCTCACTGCTGTGTGAGAGCCCCTGTTTACCCGTGGTTAGCCGAACTACGTTTGCTCTGATCTTTCATTTCAGATGAAAGTACGTAGGCACAGGACGCGATGTCCTGGCGAGCAACCTTTCCCCGTTTAGACGTAGGAAGTCGAACTACGTTGACTCTGACTTTCCCATTGCACGAGGGAATACGTAGGCCCAGAACACCGTATGTTCTGTCGAGTCCTGTCCTTTTATTTTCTTTTCAGACCAGCCATTAGCGTAGATAGATAATACACCCTTTTACCTATAAACACCAAGCGTGGATCCCATCGAGTACGATGGACGTGAGGGGTGCTAATACCTTCCCCTTGCGTAACCGACTCCCGAATCCAGGTTTTGGTTGCGATGACCATACCTTTTCCCGTCTTTGCGAGGTTTACTTCGAGCGTTTCCTTTCCCGCTCTGAGGGATAAATAACGCACGGTGGCGACTCTCCTGTCAAGCCGGCGCCGATTTTCGCAGTAGCGACAACGGGTAGCATGCGTCATGGTGATTTGAGTGGTTCATGTGGTCTTTTTTGGGTGGCTGCAGACCAACAAGAGAGAGTAATAGAGCAGTCATTGTGTTTTTTCTCTTGTGATTTTCCAAATGAAGCAAAACTTGCTCATGCAGCATGTATAAGGTACATGACTTATTGGTGCATTTGAGGCAAAGTTTGTGGCATGAATAGAGTGTATTATGCGTATGATTTTGAGACACAAAGATTGTTGCATCCTTGTTTCATGTTTGTGCACCAAATTACGAGGCATCATGCATGAGAATCATGTCCATATGATTGACTTTGAACCACCATAGCTCCATGAATAATGGTCCAATCCATGTGATATTTAGCTTGAGAGAAAGTTAGGAGTATGATGAGCAAGTTTGATGTTCAAAGAACTTTTAAATGAATCTTGGAAGGATGAGAAAATTGGAATTGAAAATGTGTCCAAAATCTGTCCCAATGTAACTTAGAAAAAATCTAAGTTATGAAACTTTTGTCAGCTTTGACACCCTGACTTTGAAAGCACATAACTTGAAGAGTTTTGATCCAATGGAAACTTTATAGTAATTTATAGAAAGATAGAAGAATGATCTTCAACTTTTATGTTGTAGGAAAATTCAATTGTGGTCAAGAACCTAGTGAAAAATGTCTTGGAAGTTTGGTTTAAAAATCTGCTTAGACACTTGCCAATCTTGACATCTTTGAAACCCTAAGTTGGGAGTATCATAACTTGAGTTTTACACATCCAATGGAGATGATCTAGTACTCAAAAGAAAGCTTGGAGGATGTTCTACAACTACCACGTTGTAAGAAAATTCAATTGAAGCTTGCATCAACATGAAAAAAGGGCTTGAAAGTAGGTACTTCAAACTGATTTTTCTACACTTAGAAAAATTCTAAGTGTTGAAATGTCAAAATCTCCTTTTTCCAACTTTAGCTCATCATATCTCCTAACCCATGGATATTTTAGACATGCCTTCTTCCAAAAACTTGTAGTTCATGATGTCCTCTTTAATATGATAGCAAGTTTGCCTTCATTGGATAAAAAATGAGAAAGTTATGAAAGTTGCATGATGGCTAGAATTAGGGTCTTCTACACTTCGAAACTTTTCCATCAAAACCCTAATTTAGTCAAACTCTTGATTTTATGTTTCTCTTTGATTCTTTTTGTTCCAAATACATGAAATCACTTGAAAATATCTATCATTCCCTTGATTGACCTTGAGATCCAAGATCCTGACCTGAGTGAATCACATTTGACCTTTGTTGACCAGATGAAACCCTAGGACCATTTCCACTGACTGAGGCTCTTGTGATGGCTTATGATGACACATAATCCATGTAGAGGACCCTAAAGTTGAGTGTTGAGCTTTAGAATCATTTCTTGCCCAAATAAACTAGCCACAAATCTCCTTTTGAACCAAAACCCCAGATAACCATCCATGAGATAGGAGGAGGATAATCAATACTTAAGTTCTTGATTCAAGTGGTTTTGTGATATGCCTTGATGATGATGGAGACCTTTTGACTTGAGATTGCCACAAAATTGAGCTTGATCTCTTATTTGAGCTTTGAATATGAAGCTCTTCTGTTGACTGTTGGATAAGATGCCTTGATCCCCTATCTAAGTTCAATGCTAGGTGCAAATGCTAATGCAAATGGCAATGATGTGGAGGTTAAAGGTTAGGGTGAAAAAGAGGGTGTCACAGATACCCCTATTTAATCTCCTTGAACTTGAAAGTGAGTATGACAAAGGCCTTCTCAGAGTCAAGGTACAAGGAAATTAAATACAAGAATACCCAAAGTTTTCAGCCAACCGGTGTGAAATGTATCAGGATAGAATAACAGGCTGGCTTTGAAAAAGACATCTGTCAAAAGTTAAATGGTAGTTTGATGAATTGATTGGTTATGAGGGATATATGATGATATGCTCGAGATACAATGCAAAAGAACAACAAGTGTTTTGCTAGTTCTGAAAGGGGAGGCATCATTGCAGTAATAGATGATAAATAAGGTTTAAGAGATATTCCTCCTACAAAAGGCAGGGAGGGCTCAAACTGGATATAATGAGATATTGCTTCCATAAAAGGTAGAGAGGACTCAGGGGATATAATGAAATAACTCCTACAAAAGGTAGAGATCCTAACAATCAAAGGGTGAAATATTCCTTTTATAAAAGGTAGAAAGGACCCCGGAACGAAAGGTTTGGAGACAAGATTCCTTACGCGAAAGGCGAAAAGGACCCCAAAACGAAAGGTTTGGAGAAAAGATTCTTTACATGAAAGGAGAAAAGGACTCCAGAACAAAAGGCTTGGAGAAAAGATTCCTTACGCGAAAGGCGAAAAAGACTCCAGAACAAAAGGCTTAGAGAAAAGATTCTTTACGCGAAAGTCGAAAAGAACTCCAGAACAAAAGGCTTAAAGCAAAGATAAATTCCTTCTACATCACATAGAGGAAATCCCTTATGGAGAACACGATCGAATAAATTTCAGCAAAAGCAGAAAAGACTCCTGAACAAAAGGTTATGAGATAATTCCTCCTATGAAAGGTAGTGAGGACTCCAGAACAAAAGGCTTGGAGATAACTTCCTTCTACGAAAGGTAGATAGAACCCCAGAATAAAAAGTTTGGAGAAAACGGTCCCACTATAACAAGTAAAGGATATTCTGCTGGGGAAGAAATGATCGTGAAAATTTATGCAATAAGCAGAAAAGACTCCTGAGCAAAGCCTAGGAGAAAACTCCTACTATGAAAGGTAGTGAGTACTCCAAAAAAAAAGGTTCAGGGAAACAAATTTCTTCTACAAAAGGTAGAGAAAGACACCAGAATAAAAGGTTCGGGGAAATAGATGTCTTCTACGAAAGGTAGAGAAAGACATCAGAACAAAAGGTTCAGGGAAACAGATTTTTTCTACGAAAGGTAGAGAAAGACACCAGAACAAAAGGTTCGAAGGCAAAGGTCTACAAAAATTAGGATACTCTATGGGGAGAAAAACATAATACGCAAAGACGAACTGTTGAGGATAATATGTAAAAGACACAGTCGGGGATGGAAAGGTACAAAATGCACAAGCCAAAAGTCTTACGATGACGGCATGAACAAGACTCACAAAAGGTAGGTTAAGGGCAATAACCACCCCTATCTAGGGTATCAGAAAAGCCTTAATCTCACTGGCACAACGATCGGGATGACACTCTTTGTGTAGCAACCATTCATTTCTTTGTCACATAGGCATTAAGCGTTCAAATTGATCGACAATACCTAATATAAAGTTTTGTCTTGTGTAAAAGACAGCGAAAACGCTCACAAAAGGAAAGCGAAGGGATAAGATTCTGCATAAAAGGCAGCAAACTCACCTACAAAAGGTAAGTGAGGAGATATCTCGTGCAAAAGATAATGAAGGTCTTACAAAAGGTAAGGTGAAAAGAAACTGTGCGAAAAGGCATGGAAGGAGTTGCAAATAGTAATTGACGAAAGAGACAAAGTCCACAGGAATGCTCTATCTTCTATAGGAACTGGCTAAACAAGCATGCAAATGATGCAAAAATATATGCAAAAATGCTGGGGATGTGAGATTCTGGAGTGGGTAATAGTCGTTCCAAGTGTGGTTGAGCTTTGGTTTAGGGTGCCAAGGAATGGTTGGGCTTTGGTTTAAAATACTTGTTGGGGAAAGGATATGTAAGGTGAAAGGTACTAGTCAGAGGTGGTTTTACAAGTGCCAGCCGAAAGCAGCTTTATAACAAAAAGGTGCCAAATATGATTGGCTTTGGGCTGGATGAGAACGAGCTTAACTTCCCGACACCACTTCTTCATGACGAAATCATGTTTTGGAGATGCTAGTGCTCCAAATTTTATGCCAGTTTCCTCTGGGCTAGATGATTCTTGTCTCGGCCAAGTCACTTCATGGTTTCAATGGTGTTTCTGCATGTTGCTTGGGGTCGCGGTCACCCTATAGACACCTTAAGAGGAGAAGTAATCCCACACTTTCTTTCCGCCATAATATTATCATCCCTAAATTTAAATGCAATGCTTATCATAGATAAAACAAGTTTTGCAATCACATGGTAAGAATTAGAAGAGAATTTTTTTTTGATGAAAACCCATAAACAGGCCAATTACAAGAGGAGACAATTCCTAAAAGAGGTAATTGCTTTGAAAGAAAATGGATAAAAAATAGCAATGGCAATGTTGAAATTGGTTTCCATTGAGTTTCAATTCTTCTATGACCCATATATCTCTGAAGACCCTTTATGCCTTGCTTTTGAGTGCAACGATTGCATTGATCTTTCCCAATTAGAGTTTAATGATCAAGGATGAAAATTCACACATCCTCTCAGAATGCAGTTTTTGCCTTTTGAATCTCTAACTTTTTCCTAGGCCACCCTTCTCGGGTTTTCAGCCTACTGGGATACCCCTCTTTTTCCTAAGCTACCTTTATGGATTTTTAATTTAGCGGATTATTTCTTTTGTTTTTAGTCCCTAATTTTTTCCTGGGCCTTCTTCTTTTTACATGGTCCACCAAGACGCCCTTTTTTTGCAT
Source organism: Lathyrus sativus (assembly GCA_963859935.3). NCBI lineage: Eukaryota > Viridiplantae > Streptophyta > Magnoliopsida > Fabales > Fabaceae > Lathyrus > Lathyrus sativus. The sequence goes on from OZ012740.1 coordinate 652,839,204, forward strand.
GGATTTTCTTTTTGGTCCACCGGGTCTATCTTTTAGACATAATATTTATTAACTGCATCTGAATTCATAGGGGATAGAAGATCATCACCGCCCATAGTCGAGAGAATCAAGGCTCCACCAGAGAAAACCTTTTTCACCACATATGAACCCTCATAGTTTGATGTCCATTTACCCCTTAGATCGATATGAGTTGGCTGAATTTTCCTCAAGACCAAATCTCCTACTTCAATGTGTTGCGGGCGAACTTTCTTGTCAAAGGCTCTCTTCAACCGCTTCTGGTATAATTGGTCATGACTGATGGCCATCATGCGTTTCTCATCAATGAGATTAAGCTGGTCGAGTCTTGCTTGCACCCATTCAACTTCGTCTTGCTTGACGTCTGCTAAAATCCTCAAGGAAGGAATCTCTACTTCAATAAGCAACACTACTTCCATTCCATACACGAGAGAGAACAGGGTTGCCCCAGTAGAAGTGCGCACTGAAGTGCGGTAGCCATGCAAGGAAAATGGTAACATCTCGTGCCAGTCTTTATATGTTTTCACCATTTTCTGGACTATTTTTTTTGATGTTTTTATTCGCTACCTCGATAGTTCCATTCATCTTTGGGTGATATGGTGTCAAGTTGTGGTTCGATCTTGAAGCTTTCACACAACTCCTTCATCATTTTATTATTGAGGTTCGAACCATTACCAGTAATGATTTTATTTCGAACTCTATATCGGCAAATAATTTCTTTCTTAATGAAACGGGCCACCACTTTCTTAGTGACATTGGCGTAAGATATGGCTTCCACCCATTTGGTGAAGTAATAAATGGCCACTAAGATGAAACGGTGTCCGTTGGAGGCAGTTGGCTCGATACATCCGATTACATTTATGCCCCACATGGAAAAAGGCTAAGGCGAAGTCAACGCATTCAAAGTAAGTGGTGTAACATGTACTTTGTCTGCATAGATTTGGCATTTGTGATATGTCTGGACATGACGATAACAGTCTGTTTCCATTGTCATCCAGAAGTATCCTGCCCTCAAGATCTTCTTAACCATAGTGTGACCACTGTCATGTGTCCTAAAAGACCCTTCATGTACTTCGTTTATGATACGTTCTGCTTTGTTTCTATCAACGCATCTGAGCATAACCGAATCATAGTTCCTCTTGTATAGCATATCACCACTGAGGAAGAACTTTGATGAAAGCTTCCTAAGATATTTCTTGTCAGTGATGGTGATGCCTTCTAGATATTCTTGTGTTTCTAGATACCACTTGATATCATAGAACCAAGGATAATCATCAACTTTAAGCTCTGCGGCGTCAGTTTCCAGGAAATAAGAAGGTTCGTCAAGGTACTCTAAACGAATGACTGGTGCCTCATTCTTCCACTTGAATTAGAACATGGATGCTAATGTTGCTAGAGCATCTGCCAAGTGATTATCTGCTCTGGGAATATGATGAAAAGTAATCTCATCAAAGTATGGGATTAGCTTTAAGACATGATCTCTATAAGAGATCAACTTGATATCAAGTGTTTCATATTCCCCTTTGATTTGGCATATGACAGGAGCAGAGTCTCCGTAGACTTCTAGAATCTTAATTCTATTATCAATGGCAGCTTCAATCCCGAAGATACAGGCTTCATACTCAGCCATGTTATTAGTACATTTGAAGCATAATCTGGCAGTGAATGGTAGATGAAATCCAGTTGGGGAAGTAATGATTTCCCCAATTCCACAACCTTTAGCATTTGCGGCACCATCAAACACGAGCGTCCATCGCGATCCTAGTTCGGGTCCATTGTTTGGGCCGAGCATTGTATAGTCTCTGACAAACATGACGTCTTCGTCAGGAAAATCGAAGCACATAGATTGGTAGTCGTCCACAGGTTGGTGGGAAATATAGTCAGATAACACACTTCCTTTGATGGCCTTCTGTGTGACATATTGGATGTCGTACTCTATCAGTACCATTTTCCAATGAGCCACTTGTCCGGTGAGAGCAGGCTTCTCAAATATGTATTTAACGTGATCCATCTTAGAAATCAACATATTTGTATGGGTTAGCATGTATTGCCTTAGGCGTTTTGCAGCCCAAGCTAATGCACAACACGTCTTTTCGAGCATTGAACATCTTGTTTCACAATCGTTGAATTTCTTGTTGAGGTAGTAGATTGCATGTTCTTTCCTATCAGTTTCATCATGCTGACCTAATACACATCCCATGGATCCTTCTAACATTGTTAGGTACATGATCAGAGGTCGTCCTGGCACTGGAGGCATCAAGGTCGGTGGTTCTTGCAGATAGTCTTTTATTTTCTCAAAAGCTCTCTAACGATTGTCATTCCACATAACAACTTGATCTTTTCTGAGTAGTTTAAAGATGGGATCACAAGTGGCCGTCAGATGAGATATGAATCTTGCGATGTAATGCAATCTCCCAAGGAAACCTCAGACTTCTTTTTCAGTTTTAGACGCCGGTATGTCTTAGATAGCTTTGACTTTATCTGGGTCAAATTCAATCCCCTTTTGGCTTACAATAAAACCCAGCAGCTTGTCAGATCTCACACCAAAAGTGCATTTGTTGGGATTTAGTCTCAGACTGAATTTTCTTAGTCTTGCAAAAAGCTTTTCCAGATGAATGAGGTGCTCTTCCTTAGTTTGGGACTTTGCGATCATATCTTCTACGTAGCATTCAATATCTTTATGTATCATGTCATGAAAGAGAGTAACTATAGCTCGTTGACATGTCGCGCCTGCATTCTTAAGTCCGAATGGCATAATTTGTAGCAGAAAGTTCCCCATGGGATGATGAAAGTTGTTTTTTCCATATCTTCGGGAGCCATTTTGATTTGAATATAGCCGGAAAACCCATCCATGAATGAAAAGACAGAGAACTGGGTTGTATTATCCACTGGTACGTCAATGTGCGGTAGAGGAAAATCGTCCTTTGGACTCGCTCTATTGAGATCTCTGTAGTCAATGCACATTCATATTTTCCCATATTTCTTCGGTACGAGAACAATATTTGCTACCCATTGTGGGTAACTGGACACTGCCAAGAAACCAGCGTCTAGATGCTTTCAGACTTCCTCTTTGATCTTAAAGGACATATCTGGTTTTATTCTCCTCAATTTCTGCTTTACCGGTGGGCAGTCTTCCTTGAGGGGAAATTTGTGCACTACAATGTCTTCATCCAGACTGAGCATGTTCTTGTAGGACCAAGCAAACACGTCATCATACTCTCGCAACAACACAACCAACTTTGTCTTCATATCTGCTTCTAAGGTGACACCTATCTTGATCTCTTTGGCGTCATCTTCAGTTCCGATATTGATGACTTCAATCTCTTCTTGATACGATTGAATGACCTTCGACTCTTGTTTTAGCAGACTAGCCAACTTCTCTGGAAGATCACAATCTTCCTCGCAGTCTTCATCAGCGTGGTAAATTGGGTTATCAAAGTCATATCGGACCATATCAGAATCGTTATCAACAGGAATAGAAGAAGATCTGTACGGTGAATGATTTCATGCTTTTATTTTAAGAAAAATGAAAAAGAAAAATGCTAAAAACATTGACCTTTTATTTATTTTATATGCAAAAATAAAAATGAAAGAAAGAGAGCGCAATTGAATGCAAAAGTTATTTATTGATGATAAGTTAATGCTTTTAAAGCGAAAGGGTCCTACAACATGATCCATATGCCTTGGGCAGAGCATATGATTTCAGGAAAACAAAAAAAAACAGGCAATTACTCTTCCAAAAGAGTCACTTCAGGGATTTCCATAATGCTCTAGTTGTTTAGCGTTTGATTGGGTATTCTTGGGCACCATATACAGCTCTTCAGGCACGCCATCTTTGGTTTCTAGAAATGTAACTTGACCATCATCGAGATAGCCTCCACTAGTAAAAACCAATGGAGTTGCAAGTCTTTTACCTTTGTCAGAGGTGTTCTTCTCTTGCGCTTTTTGCTTGCTAGTATAGCCTAGACAGGCACCATTTTTGTTTACTGGAAGTTCCAACACTCTTCCCCATCCCCGAGGGTGTCCTTCTTTAATAACTGTTTTCGCATCCTTCCATGTCACGATCGAAGACGCAGGTTTTTCATGAATCATCTCAACATTAATCACCTCAAAAGCTTGGAACGGAGTTTCGTGCACTTCTCCTCCCACCTCAACATAACGGAAAGAAGCTAAATGACTTATGAGAACATCTTTTTCCCCCTCAATGACAACCATTTGGTTGTTGATCATGAATTTAAGCCTTTGGTGGAGGGTTATGTCACGACATCAGCCACATGGATCCATGGTCGGCCAAGAAGGAAATTGTAAGCGGGATATATGTCCATCACATAGAATGTGATAAAAAATGTGTGTGGTCCGATCTTAATTAGGAGCTCAACCTCACCAATGACAGTTCGCCTGGCTTCGTCGAAAGCCTTCACAATCGTCTGACTAGGTTTCATCACAAGTCCTTCTATTGACAACTTTCATAGCGAATTCTTGGGTAACACATTCAGTGATGACCCAATATCAACTAAAACTCGAGAGAAAACAACATCCACACACTCCACAGAGATGTGTAAGGCCTTATTATGATTCTTACCCTCAGGGGGTAGTTCTCCGTCAGTGAAACTTAGAATATGGCCGAAAGCTATGTTTCCCACTACTTCAAATTGCACCATAAATATTTCTTGAGGCACATGGGCAGCCTTCAATAATTTCAACAACGCCTCTTGGTGAGCATTTGAACACATCAGCAGTGATAACATGGAGATTTTTGAGGGAGTTTGGTTGAGCCGGTCAACGACTTTATAATCACTTTTCTGTATAATCCTCAGGAACTCCTATGCTTCTTCATTAGAAATAATCTTTTGCTTGGAAGACTGCCCCTGTTCAGCGGTAACTTGCTTCCTAACATCTTTGCTAGCAGTACCATGGTTGTTAACGGGCGGTGGTGTTGGTGCAAAAACTCTACCACTCCTGGTGACGCCACCAGTCCCAACAATGTTTTCTACTACATTCTTCTCTTCTAGGATATCCTCTTCCCCAACCTTCTGCCCATTAAGAAAGACAACTTGGTCGTATACCCAAGGAACAACTCTTTTTCTCTCGTAAGGAAACGGAGCAGGAGTTGAAATAACAAGTTGGTTCATCGAAGGTGGAGACATGGGTATTTTAATCGGACCGTAAGATATATCAAGAGGCCTTCTGCCTTCACCATAGGGAAGCACGAATGATTCATCACATGGGATCTATAAAGGAACATGGGTATGACCATACAAAATATCCCAGTCTTCCTCATCACAAGGAATTATTAATGGAGCCCAAGCCGAGTGATTATGGAGATCCCATGGTTCATCTTCATCATCGTATGGTATATCCAGCGCATCAAAAGGAATATCGAGGATGGTGTCATACCCTAAATTTGTCCTACCCATTTTCAAACAAATCCTCGACATGTCGTCGAACTACTTCAAAACAACTTCTTTGTTGGCCTTGCATGCCATTCTTCGATTCGATCCTTTCACAAACATTTCCAAAGCTTACGAAAGAGGGATATTCTTAGAATCAAGCATTCTTTGAATATTCGAATGAGTAACTCTCGAGGCGCGCCCTTAAGTTGTTATTAATTCATTCTTTCGATTTCAAAACATCTAACTCTTTATCTTCAACTTATTCAGTCAATTCTCGAAAGAACTGATTTCTTGGAATCTCGCATTCCTTGAATTCTTGAGTGACAAGCTCTTGAGGCGCGCTCTTGGGTTGCTTGTCAGTCACTCTTTCGCCTCTTTCTCGAAACTTCAACCCTTTTTGAACCTCATCTTTTCGTGGTTGTTACCACGAACTACGAACGCTCTGATTCTTTATTCATTCTTGAATATAAGATACGTAGGCACAAGATTGCGATGATCTTGGAGAGCACAATCCCCTCCATCTTCTGTTTCTCCCATCCTTACCCGTAGTCGAACTACGACGCTCTGATTTCTCATTCTCGTCCGAATGAGCATACGTAGGCACAAGGGCCCCAATCCTTGGCGAGCACCCTATCTTCTAATCACCTATCTCTCCTTTGCGTCTTTAACCTTTTTACCCTACCAATTCTACCTTTACCAACGAGAAGAAAACAAGTAAACTTAAAACAATACTCCCCGCATTTACCTTAAGAGGTTCCCGTCGAATACGACGGACGTGAGGGGTGCTAATACCTTCCCCTTACGTAACCGACTCCCAAACCCAGAACTTGGTTGCGACATCCCTGTTCCTATCCTTTCGTTTCAAGAGGTTTTCTCGATATTTTCCTCTCCCGTTCATTCGGGAAAAATAAAGTTCGGTGGCGACTCTGTCGAACCGCATTTCCGCGCCTTTCGCGCGAGGGTCGCGTTCTCCGAAATGTCCCCGTGATTTTTCGAGGTGCGACAGGTGGCGACTCTGCTGGGGAAGTTTTGCTCCATGCAAAGAGAGAGTCGAGCCTATCTTTTGGTTTGTGAGGAGTGTTTGTTTTTATTCTGTTTTCTTCTTGTTTATGTATTTGTTCTCTTGTGGATTTATTTGTGCTTGTTATCGGGGCCTGTTGGTTATGGGGATGACGTCATGAGTAAGGCTCTACGCCCGAGCTTTGGTAAAAGCAGAGAGAACACATAGTTTAGAATTGGTAGTCGAGTAGTGTTAGTCTCCGAGGACTTGCTCCTTGTGGGCCTGGCATGAAAGCTCCTCCAGAGGAGACCTATTCGTAGATCTCGTTGTAACACAACTAGCCTGTTGCACGACTTGATTAATGAAGGGTCCGTGATTCTGGGAACCTTTTGTTAGCACCAGTTCCAATATTGGTGGTCGTGTAATGTTAGTCTCCAAGGACTCTCTCCTTGTGCGCCTAGCACGAGGACCCCGCTCAGGAGAGACCTTATCGTCATTATCGTTGTAATACGGCCAGCCTGTTGCATAACGCTAATACGACCAGCGTCCGTGATCCTGGGAACCAAACGTTAGAAACCATCCCGTGAGTGGGTTTATGGGTAGAATGTTTAGATCTCCCCACATAGGTCGTACCTGCCAATTTTCTTTGAGCAGGAATTGTGGTTACTTATCTATCACAGTTACCAGCTGCAGGAGCTGTTCGAACTTTGATTTTGGGATCCTGGATCTTGTATCTTGCATTGCATCTTGCATATCATTTGCATTGAATTTCATATGTTGTGCATTTTGCATTTCCAGTCCTTCAACAGAATCTTATGACTCCGTTCCTTCTTCTCCAGTAAATCAAGTTGATTCCCGACACCAGTGCGCAACTAGAGCCAATACAAGACGAACAATGGAGCAGATTCAGCAAGAACAAATTGCTATCAGGAAGGAGCTGGAATCCCTCAACAGAAAGATGGATCAGATCTTCGAAGCCCTCTCCATAACTGGAAATGAGTCAGAACAACAAACCGTTCAACGACCGCGTCAGCAAAATCAACACAGAACATGGAAGCCAGAAAGAGTATTTGATAGTCTTCCAATGACATATGCAGATATCTTTGCTCAATTAATGGAGAAAAAGGCTATCGTCCCAAGAGATCTAGCTCCCCCAACTGTCCTTCCTGCTGATTATGACGCGAATGCTCATTGTGAGTTCCATAAGGGCGCTCCAGGTTACAACATTGAGAACTGCAGGTTTCTCAAGCACAAAATTCAAGACCTGATTGACGAGGAAGCTCTCACATTTGATGGGAAGTATCTCAGTGCCATCAACGACCCGATGCCACCAGCCAACTAGTGCCAACGTCAAATCCAATCAAGTCAAGTCCATTCTCTGAAGAAGGCCATCATGCTGCCATTTAATCTTTCGTTTTCCTTATGTTTTGTCTTTGTTTTTGTTAGTATTGTATGCTTTGAACAATTTCCATTCGTATTTGGTTTTCATTAATGTATCGTTTATGCATGTTTTGAATTAGTTATGTCGTATACACTCATTTTTCACTTATCACCGACACCTTTATTCACTCCACTCTATTCACTGTTGTTTAGCATGATTTGAGGGAGGATGATGAAAACGAGATACCCATAATTGCAAATCGTATGCTTTCAGACCGAATTTCGTCAATGATGTACAAGCATTGCTTCAATTCCCCTAAACATCGGAGATATAAGGAGTTAATCCCTAGTAAACCACTTCGAGCCTAGAAGTAGCAGTTTCCTTCGGATATTCAAACCTTTACACTCAACCTGGGGCAGGGTAGTGTTCAGTTAATCCAACTCCGCACTCGAATCAACAAAAGCAAAATCTAGAAGACGGTTGTTCATCAAAGACCCATGCTATGGCAGTCACAATCCTACAACAAAATTAAAAAAAAATCAAAAATCTGCTAAGTCAAACACCTCAGAGGGGACTTAGGCAAAATCAAAGACAATCCCGATGGATCTGACAAACAAAGTCAATCCATGCAAAAGTTAGGGATCAATACAAAAGCAAAAGAGGACCCCAAAATCCTCAAAAACAAAAAGATTCAGTGGCCACCCAGATCAAAGGGGCACTAGCATCCATCAAAAACCAAAATAAGGTGACCGCCATGTCGAGCAAATCTTGAACCATCAAGTTTATACCGTCAAGACAAGTGTAGAATTAACTGAGCGTAGGACTGGAGATCATTAAGAAGAAGGGGTGGGTACAAATCATACTTTGAGCCTAATAACCTTTTGTTTCATAACCGTGAACCAGACCACGTTACAGCCCTCGAAAGTCCTAATTGAGGCGAGGTTTATTCTGAAAGCATATTATCGCAAGGTTGCGTAACCTGATTCCTCACATGATTGTTAATCATTAACATTGTTGTCGTTATTCTTGCAAACATCTGTTCGCACCAATCAAATAGCACAACGTCTGGGCTAGCAGTCCATTCGTCTCACTATCACGACACTTCAATAAAAGACACTTTTTCAAAACTTACATTGAACTTTGCATTAATATTACCATTTATGAATGTACAATTTTAATTGCAAATCAGTGCTAGGTATTCAAGGACATCTCAACAAGGTCCAATCAAGCAGGAATTTGATTTTCAATGGCCGACACGAAGCAAGACTACTTCAGAACCCACAGGCTGGGGCAAATCATTCAACAGCTCGAGCAAGGGCATATCATTACCATGTTCAGACCGGGGCAAGACCAAGTTACCCTAATCATCAGGCAGAGCTGCAACCTTCTCTGAAGTAAATTCACAACAAATCACCAAGTACCCAGACTTGGGGTATCCAGAGTATCTTCACCTGTGTCAATCATAGCGTCTTCAGCAAAACTGCGTGTCGAGGAAGTCAATCCCTCCCACCACCCGAAGTCCAATCCGCATTGGCAATTACCCGAAGACCACCAAGATGGAATCTCCACCTTGCATTTCCAAATACCTGTCTGCAATCATATACAGCATACGCATCGCATTCGACTTCATACGCATCTTGCATCATATGCATACTCCAATCATATCATACTTCCCCAATTCTTGCATCTCCGCGCGGCAGCATTTGCATTTGCACGTCCACTCATATGGAACGTCATATCATCAAGCATTCTGTTGCACCCTAAAATTTGCCCAACCTTATTCCTTGGGTTTATGTTTCAATGGCATTAGCATTTGCATATAGAGTCATGTACATAGACTAACCATCTGCATAGCATAAGCATAGCAAGTCATTCAACAGGGAACCAATCATTATTCTCATCTCTAGAGGCCTATCAAGAGGTTATTATCCCAATTCAATCTCATTCAAGTCATCAGGGAAGAATTTGAAAGCAAAGAGTTCAGCAGATCAAGCCTTGAGTCCATCTCCTAGCTGAGGGTATCTGAGGATCAACAAGAGGGTTATGAGCTGTGAATTGAAGATATGGAGAGCATCTAGACATTATGAGAGACTTATAAAGTCATTTGGAGAAGGAGACAAGTCATTGATGAGAGCACAAGAGCTACAGGTGAAGACAGTCAACTAGGGTTTCATCTGGGTCAACCCTAGGTCAACCCTAGGTTAATTGACTGATTTAAAGGGCATTCAAGTCTATTGGAGAGATGTGGGGTTCATCATGGGGTATATAAAGAAGGATATGGAGATATGACAAGGAGAATTCAAGAGAAATCAAGGAGAAGAGGAGTTTCTAAATTAGGGTTTCTCTGTAAAATCCCCTAGTTTAGGTCAAATTTCCAAGCAAGATAAGTCAAAATGCTAGCTTCAAATGGCTTCTTGGCCAACATTAAACTTGTAGAGGATCTCAAGACCTTTAATTTGAGTGGTGGAAGACATCAAGGAGATTTATAGAACTCAAGTTATGGTCCTTGCAAGTTACAGGTCATCTGAGGTATCTGAATTTTTGTCTGTGAAAGTGACTTGACTTCCAAGCAATTTTTACCCCTCAAGGAGATTTCAAATGAATTCTTGGTCAACATGAGAATTGTTCCTCATTGTCTTAGCTTTCTAGAATGGTATAGTATGCCTTCATATGATGTGTGGAGCTCAACTTATGGTCTTGGCAAGCAAAGGGTATTTTGGGCATTTGTGAATTACAGGTCATTTTAACCTATGTCCAAAACTCATACAAGGAGGCCTCAAATGGAAAAACTTACAACATCAAACTTGCTCCAAATGGGATTTTAAGTCTAGAAAGAAGGTCACAAATTGTTGGAAAAGCTCATAACATGAAGTTGCATAATTGGTCAAAAGTTGAACTAAAATGGCTTATAATTCAAAAAATTCAAGATGGAAAATGGTTTGGGAGATTTACAAGTCCAAATGGAGACTTCCAATATATGATTTTGAATGGAAAAGCAATTCTAAGAACAATGGTTCAAACACTTTTTTGAGTTTAGAAGGAAAAAAGAAAGTTATCCATGGTTACTTGCATTTTAAGAAACACTTCAAAAATGGATCAAAGTTGGAAGGCAAGGGAATGTGCAAGATGGATCTAGAATGTTCATATGAGCTCTATGTATTCATGAAATGAGGATTGATCAAGGGTTGGCTTCATTTGCACCAAGAATTTCACAAAATTCTCTCATTCTTTTTCATTGAATTTTCATTCCAATTCTCCAAAACCTTCATCAATTTTCATCCACATCAATTCAATCTTGTTCAATCATCATCCTGGATCATAATTGAAGCAAAGATTTGGTGGTTAGACTCCATTTTCGAGCACTTCCATCATCAACATCAAAATCACAATCTCCATTGGACAGCACAATTCAAGCCAGGAATCATCAAAGTATTGCATACAGAATTGAGTATTGAGTTAATTGATCAAGATCCAAGCCTTGGAAGCCTCAGATCCACAAGTCTCCATAGCTGTTTTCAAGATTTTACACCAGGTGTGTTTTCATTCACACAGCTTGATCTAGTTGGTTTAGCATGTTGTTGTTAGTTTAGATATGATCTAGGTGGTTAGTAGAGTAATTAGGATGAATTTGAGGCTGAATAGAGACCATTGTTAGCAGGTTGTAGAAACTGTTAGGGCTTGAAACTCTTAGGTTAATGCATCATGATCTTAGCTTGATGGATCAGAATGATCACCATTAGTCCTAGATTAGATTAGGTTAAGTTTGATGGAGAATTGTGATGGTGCATCTCAGTGTACTTCCATGGTGACCAGACCTTGGCTTGATCGGGTTGAGAGTTGTGATGAGTTTCAGACTGAATTAAGACCATAGACGTGTAGAGGGAGAGATGGAGAGCATTTTTCATGTTTACATCATGTTGATTCATGGCCTGGAGAGGGAGAACAGATGAGGTGAAGTTTACTCGTGCATGGTGGCCATGGAGGGAAACCCTAGCTCTTATAAGATTCAAGGAAGAAGACGAAATCGTGATGGTTCATTTCATGTTGGACCTTTGACTTGGAGGGTAATCCTAGGGCTGAGGTTTAATCTGATTTTGGGAGGGAAATTGAGTTGGTGCCAAAACGCACCGTTTCATTAATTGAAACGGGCGGGCCTCAGGTTATGTTGCTAATCCCACCCCCAGTAATAGAGCCCAAATCAATTTCAACGTGATATCTGATGCTATTTTCACCCCCAGCTCGTTTTTTATTTTCATCAATTCTGAGTGATGCTGGGCCTTATTCATTATGCTACGCGCACCCCCCTGTTTGCTGGCCCAATGGATTTATAACTGAGCGCGCCTACTAAATACACCCCTCTCCCATTTATTTCTTGCATTTTGTTTTTTATTTCTCTTAATTTTTTATGCATTTTCATTAATTCATAATAAATTCATAAAAGATCATTTTCACTTCATTCTTTTTACATCATTTTCTTTAGGATGTGTAGAAAATTATAGAAAAATAAAATTGCATTTTTATTTTTATTTCATATTTTTTCCATATTTTCTAAATAAATGTCATTTTAAGTAGTTTCATTTCATGCATAAATTTGTTAATTTTTGTTCTATTAAATGCTTTCATATTTTTTGTTCATTCTTTTTATATTGTTTAGATTAGATGTTGAACTTGTAGAAATATTTTAGTTCCCATTTTTAGGAGTTAATTTTAGGTGATTAATGTAGGCTTGAACATCATGAACTAATTAGGGTTTTTTTTTAGGTGATGACTTAGGAAGTTTAATTCATTTCCCTTAGGACTTAGGGTTTGAATAATTAGTTAGGGGACTATAGGGGCTATGGGTAGCTATTAGATCCCTTAGGAAAAATCAGGATTCCCCTACTGCTATTAATACTGTCTGTATATCTGATTGACTGGTGTGGTGTGCCCTCTGGGGATTATTGATTGATTGTTTGGGTATTGGGATTGTCTGGGAGCTTGGGGGAAGCTGAAGACTTGTGAAGATGAAGACCATTGGAGATCCAGATGTTGAAGATCAACTGCCAGAGTTGAGGGGGAGGTTCTTGCTAGCAGATGCTAAGGAGACTAGGGTTTAGGAGCTAGGCAGAGCTCTAGATTAGAAAGCTTGTTTCTCAAACATGGAATGCCTTGTCTGCATACATCCTTTCTCTATGATTCAAAGTCTCTTTCAAATATCCACCTCCCTCCTTTGGAAGGATCAGTGAATATATTTGAAAGATAGAACTTTTGAGAGGAAACTTTCTGTTTAATGTTACCAGTTGATGAACCACCCTTGGTAGGTAATCAACTGTCTAACATTCATTCACTTCACTCTTGTGACTGATTCCTCATCCTGGAGGTTTGAACTTGAAGAAAAGCCATTGCAGATAGAAGACTGATGATCAAAGCCCTTGCCTGAAGGCCATGATGATGGAGATTGATGCTTGTTGAAGCTCATGACTGATTGGGGATTACTTGAAGCCAGATGGTGATTCAGAGCTGCTGATGCTATTTCTTTTGCTGTTGTATTTCATTTGCTGATGTATTGATTGGTTTTCTGGACTGTATTGTTTGCTGTTTACCCTGTGGGGTTGAAAGTGAAGTCTGTTCACTTTTGCCTATTGTTTTCTAGGTTCGAGGTTGAGTGGGACTCCCTTGCCTCGCTTGTATTGTTGCATCCATGCATTTTACTGTTTTACTGTATATATCTGCTATTGTTTCTGTTTCTGCCTATCCCGTAGGATCTCTGTTTCTCTCTGTGCAAGAGAGGAGCATGATAGACACTAGGTCTTAACCCATGCATGATAACATTAGGGTAGTTTGATTCCCTTCGCAACCGTAGGTTAGAGTTCTGTCTCTTTCTTTCTCAAAACAAACAGAAAAACACATAAAGATTTCAAACATGATAAAAGACACTTCTTTCGTAAAAGAATGTGAACTCATCAAAGCGTCATTTTTGTCCGCCGGGACTGCTAATCAAGAAACCCTTTTCAGAAGGAATAAAATCAATCGAGGACAGACTTGTGTCGTGCGTAGCCCGAACTACGTTTGCTCTGATCTTCCATGCTGTGTGGAAGTACGTAGGCATAGGATGCGATATCCTAGCGAGCAACCTTCCCCTCCTTTCCCGTAGGTAGGCGAACTACGTTGACTCTGATTTCTCGTTTCAGACGGGAATACGTAGGCATAAAGTGCGATACTTTGCCGAGTCATTTTATTTTCATTTTATTTTCTTTTTAACCCTTGACCTATAGTTTAGATAGAATAACAATCCATACCCGAAAACAAGCGTGGATCCCGTCGAGTACGACGGACGTGAGGGGTGCTAATACCTTCCCCTTGCGTAACCGACTCCCGAATCCAGGTTTTGGTTGCGACGACCATACCTTTCCCGTGTTGTGCGAGGTTTACTCTGAGCGTTTCCTTTCCCTCCCGTGGGATAAATAACGCGCGGTGGCGACTCTTCTGTTCAGCCGGCGCCGATTTTCGCAGTAGCGACAGCTGGCGACTCTGCTGGGGATCCAACGTCCCCTGGCTGCTAAGAACTGCGATGGTTCTTATGCATTTGGGATCCAACGTCCCTTGAGAGAGTCAATCCTAACGTTTGTTTTCCCGTCGAGGATTTTGTATGGAGTTATTGTATATTTCTAACCTTGTATTTTCAGCTTTATATCTTGATTATTATTGCTGTATTTGGGGTGTGACGGGTGTTCTGATATTGAGAGATAAGCCGGACCTGGGCTTGAGTGCACCTAGAATTAGCGTAGAAAGTAGTGGGCGCGTGCCGGCTTTGCTTGCATTAGTGTCTCATGAAATCTACACTCGGACGAGGTTCTTCTGGTTGGCTTCTTTTTCTACCCTTTGGGTCGAAGGGGTTGTTGGTCAGCTGAATTGTCGACTCCGGGAACCGATCATTTGGAAGTTGGCTGAGTGAGGCCTCTTCAGGATTTGATGATGCCACTCCTTCTGGGAATCGTATCATCAACCCTGAAAGTCTGTGACGCCGACGACCGCATAGGATGCCATACCTTTGTCAGTTACTAGGACATCCACCTGTGAGAGGGTTTGGGGTTATGCAGGTAACTAGACCTTCAGACTACCGGTTATTTCTTGATCAGGGATCCTGGGTATTTATGGAGAGTTATGAGGTCTGTCAGAGACCATTTGGAGATATGTTATGAGGTCTGTCAGAGACCATTTGGAGATATGTTATGAGGTCTGTCAGAGACCAATTGGAGATATGATTTGAGGTCTATCAGAGACCAGTTGGAGTTATGGTTTGAGGTCTGTCAGAGACCAGTATTGGAGTTCTGTTTTAGGTCTATCTGAGACCAGGGTTGATGACTTCTGGATGGTCTATCTGAGACCTTTCTTGATTGAGTTCAGGCTATCCAGCTACAGCTTTGGTCCCTGTTGCATGATACTTGCATTGCATTGCCTGCATATCCATTACCATTTGCATTTCACTAACGTGTGTCTGTGCTGCAGGTGCATTTGCATTTCCCTAGTTCTAGTGCCCGGACTTCTGAGTATTGATTATGGCTGGTTTGAGGAAAACAGTTGCGTATAAGCTGCCTTCACCTGATATTACTTCTTTGCTTGGTCTGGTATCTCTCGCTGATGAGGAGGTTAGAAGAAGCTTCAGAATGAGCCATGGGAAATTACTGAGATTAGTCTGTAAGCCCACTGCTGATGAGATGAACGGGCTATACACCTTGATGCAGTTCTATGACCCCGCATTGAGATGCTTTACTTTTGCCGACTTCATTCTAGGACCTACCATTGAGGAGTATGTGGAGTTTACTGAGCTTCCCGTGCAGAACAAAGTTCCCTTCATCCACTCTGCTGCTGAGCCCAAGTTGGAGGACTTAGCCAAAGCCTTGCATATGAATGCTGCAGATCTGTTATTGACTTCTTGGCTTGGGGTGTCAGGTTTCTCTCTGGATTTCTTAGTTGTCAAAGCTCGAGAATACGCCAAGAACGGTTGTTGGGTGGTTTTCAATGCTATTCTGGCTTTATGCATCTATGGAATTGTGCTGTTTCCTAACTTGCCCAACTTTGTGGATTTGGATGCTTTCTATCTGTTTGCTGCAGGCAACCCAGTGCCAACTTTGATTGGAGACTTCTATCACTCATTGCACTACAAGAATGAGAACCGAAGAGGGAAAGTTGTTTACTGCTGTACTCCTCTGTTGAATATGTGGTTCAAGAGTCACCTTCCCATAAAGGGACTATTTGTAGACAGTGCAACCTCAGCCAGTTGGTCAGAGCGCCTGATGAGGCTATCTTCCGAAGATGTTGTGTGGTTTGATCGAGACCTGTTGGGATCTGAGCTCATCTTTAGCTGTTCTGGGTACCCTAATGTGCCGCTGATAGGAAGAAAAGGGTGTATCAATTACAACCCTTCTCTATTCATTCGCCAGTTCGGTTATGCGCTGAAGAATCCGCCTCAGGAGGAAGAAGTACAGGAATCTCTGTACTTCACCGAAGACGTGAAGGGGGAGTTACTAGCCAAGCTGCAACATGCCTGGACACGTATTAACCGAAGAGGGAAGCCGTTGTTAGGTAAGAATGACTGTCAGGCCTATGCACCTTATAGAGTTTGGATTCAGGAGAGGGCTAGTCAGTTGAAGATGCCGTTTCCAGATGCACCAATTCTTGTTCCCGTTCCGGTAGCAGAGCCGACCACTGTTTCTAGAGAAGTCTATGAACAAGTTGTGAAGGAAAAGGAAGCCTTGATGAAGATTAACGAAGGGTTAGAGCAAGAGTTAGCCCAAGCACGCAGTGAGAAAAACAAGGCCGTATATGCTTTCCAGCAACAGATCGAGCTGGTAAACAGGCTAGGGGCTGAGTTGACTGAGGAAAAGAAAAAGCGCGAACGTCTGGGGCAAGAGTTCAGAAGTTCCCATGACATGCTGGAAGCCAAAAAGAAAGCACTCGACGCAGCACACCGAGAGATATCCTCTTGCAATAATACTTGGAATGCTACACTCACTAACAATAAGAAGAGGGAAGATAAGCTGAAGCAGCGAATTGCCGACCTCGAAGAGAAGTTGAAGTCTAGCATCAAGAAGTGTGAGGAGGAAGTGATGACCCGGTATAGTGTCCAGCATGCACTGAACAAGGCAATCAAATCTAGAGATGAAGCAGTGTCTCAGAAGCGAAAGCTAGAAGATTGCTTCGGAGAAGCAACCTGGGAAGAAACTGCTGAAGACGTACGCCGTGTCCTTAAGAGGAGAAACCAGCTTGTTGAAGGGCTGCTTGATCGACCAAGCCATCCGGAGACCAAGAAGTTGATAGAGGAGTACCAGACTTTTGGGAGGATTTGATCATTTCATGTAGTATCTTGTATGCTTTATCTGCATAGTGCTGACCATCACCAGGATTGTTGGTTGAGGTCATGCCTTCTTTGTACTCTCAGTGATGTTGTACCCTGGGCTTATTGATTCTCTCTGCAATATATGAGGCTTTCTATGATTCAGCTCCGATATTCCTATTGTCAGCACTGTCACTGCACCGGCACCTTTGCACTAGAACTGGGGGAATGAATTTCCCTAATGCACAGACACATTGCATTGCATTCATATCCATATTGCATTACAGGTAATCTTTGAATGGTGTCTTATCTCCTGTTCTGTATCAGGTACTTAACAGGATTCCAGATCAACATCCGCACCGCTATTCTACGCGTTCCAACTGTCGGAAAGTCATGGACCAGATTCAGAACGAGATGCAGGACGTGCGCGAGAAGCTCGCCCTCTTCATGCAAACCATGGAAGCTATAGCAAAAGGGCAGGAGAGCTTGCAGGCCATGGTCCAGCCTCTGTTGGCTCGCAACGCTGGTCATGGTAATGAAGACCATCAGTCTGTCCGGGTTGATACTGCTCAGGGAGACGGCACTCCTACGCCAGTGGCGCCACCGGTGATCAATATACCTGCTGCTAACGTCAACAACGCTACCGCTGCTGTGAATGGTAACGTTGGAGTGGGGAATGAGACTGCTGTCCATAATGTTGGGCTGGGTGATGTCAATGTGGGAGATAATCTCAGAGGCAATGGCTTTGTCAATACTGGGTTCGGATTCAACGATCAGGGATTCGACAACACTGGCAAGTATGGCTTTAATGCTCAAGGCTTTGGGCAAGATGGTTATGGTATGGTCAATCAGGGTTACGGAGGCTTTGGAAACGGAAATGGTACTGGATTTATGGGTTTTGGTCCTGCTGGAGGTGTTCAAGGGTACGGCAACAGAGGCCGAGGTCCGGGGATGAATCAGATCAGAGCTGGACGTAATAATGCGTACGATGGGTACGGGGCTGGAAACGGTATGTGGCAAGAGGATCAGCAGGAAGACGCCTTCTCCGGAGGAGGTTTTGAAGGACCAATGGATGATTCCCAAAAGATTAGAATGCTGGAAGAGCAAATGAAGGGAGTCCTAAATCAAAGTGCTGTGGGATTGGACATGGCAACAATGGGCTTGGTACCTGGCTTGAGGGTGCCAATTAAATTCAAAGCTCCTGCGTTCGATAAGTACAAAGGAGACACATGTCCGAAGGTGCATGTACGAGCTTATTACAGAAAGATGTCTGCATACTCCACTGATGAAAGAATGCTAATGCATTTCTTTCAGGATAGTCTGTCGGGTCCTTCCTTAGAGTGGTACATGGGGTTGGAGCCAACTGATATCAAGACATGGAAGCAGTTAGCGGAGGCATTTGTAGCCCATTACAAGTATAACAGCGACCTGGCGCCCAATCGGGTCCAGTTGGCCGGGCTTTCGCAGAAGAAGGGGGAGAGTTTTAAAGAGTACGCGCAAAGGTGGCGCGATATGGCTGCCAGGGTCCGTCCTCCTGTGGACGATAAAGAAATGAACGATATGTTTGTTGGCACGTTCACAGGGCTGTTTCATGATATGTTGTTTCACACTTCTCTGGCCAGTTTTTCAGACCTGATCCTGATGGGGGAAAAGATTGAGCGTAATATTAAGCAAGGAAAGTTCCAAGTCGAGGAATCAACTGCATCTGGCAGTAATAGGAAAGCTTATGGTGGGCGCCGTCAGGGTGAGGCAAGCGCAGTATTTGGAGGCCGAGGCCGAGGCCGAGGTAGGGGACGAAATCAATATCGTCAGCAGCAGCAAGTGTCGAGTGTTACTATTCCCTATCAACAGCAACCACTCCAGCAACAACAACCGGTTCAGCAGCAACCAATGCCACAGCAGCAGCAGCCTCAGCAGGGGGCACAGCAGGCTCAGCGAAGATTCCAGGGTAGCAAGCCGAGTAGAGTGTTCGAGAAACCTCCCTCAACCTATGCCGATTTGTTGCAGACATTGTTGGGATTGAATCTGGTAGAGAAAAGAACCCTGGCACCGATAACGGGAACTCCCCCGTTTGGCTACGATGCGAATAGACACAGTGAGTTTCATTCTGGGGCCCCGGGCCACGATATAGAAGGTTGCCATGCTTTTAAGCACGTTGTGCAGGATCTTTTGGACAACAAGACTATCAATTTCGGAACGGCAGGTCCGAATATAGTCCAGAAACCCATGCCTAATCACGGGGCGAACGCCGTTCTGACTGAGGAAGGTCTGAATCTTATTATGAATGTTGAAGATTTAAAGACGCCGCTGAGCGAGATAAAGAGCCGACTGTTGCAAGGAGGTGTTTACCCAGGATGTAATGAGTATTGCTTAGACTGTTGGACCCTAGCTGGGGGGTGTGAGGATTTGAAGAAAGGCATTCAGGCCTTAATTGATGATGGCATATTGCAGTTTGACAGAACGGCAACTGACGAGCCTGCAGGGGCAGTAGTGGATAATCGGAGTGATGTGGCCACAGTGACGATTCCGCGGAAGACGATCACTATTGCAGCACCAGCTCAGCGACCTCCGATTACCATAACTAAAGCCGGGCCAATCCCGTATGAGAACACGAAAGCAGTCCCATGGTCATATGGGCTAGAGGTGTATTGCGATGGGATAAAGATTGATGTCAACAAGCAGCCAGCAGAGATTGTGGATAATGTTGTTGGTTCAGGAGGCATGACGAGGAGTGGCAGGATCTTTATATCTCCTGAAGTGGAGGCTGAAAGGCTAGCGAAAGGAAAAGGGAAAGTAGTTGAGAATGTTCCAGCGCAAGCAAGTGAAAAAGAAGCAGCATCGAAAGATGTGGAAGAATTCATGCGCTTAATTAGGAAAAGTGATTATAAAATTGTGGAGCATCTGCAGCAGACACCGTCCAAAATATCTATCCTGTCTTTGCTGTTGTGTTCGGAAGCTCACAGGAACGCGTTGCTGAAAGTCCTGGACACTTCTTTTGTACCCCAGGACGTCTCCGTAAATCAGCTAGAAGGAGTATTGGCACATGTGAATGCAGGCCACAGTCTGGGTTTCACCGATTTCGACTTGACTCCGAAAGGGAGGGATCATAATATGGCATTACACGTATCTGTTGAGTGTCGAGGATCAGTAATGTCGCACGTATTGGTTGACACTGGATCGTCTTTGAATGTGCTGCCTAAGAAGGCGATGATGAAGCTGGATGTTCGAGGGATTTTGTGTACACCCAGTGATTTGGTAGTCAGAGCGTTTGACGGCACGCGGAGGACAGTCTTCGGATCGATTACCTTGCCTCTGCAAGTGGGGCCGGAAGTGTTTGCAACGGAGTTTTATATCATGGATATACAGCCTGCGTACAGCTGCTTGCTTGGAAGACCCTGGATTCATGGGGCAGGGGCTGTCACGTCTACCCTGCATCAGAAGTTAAAGTATATGGTCGGAGACAGCGTAGTCACCGTGTGCGGAGAAGAAGACATCCTGGTCAGCCATCTATCTTCGTTTAAATATGTGGAAGTCGACGGAGAGATCCACGAGACGCCATGCCAGGCATTCGAAGGTTTGCGCATCAAGGACAAAGGTCCCGGGCCGAGCAAAGTGCCAGAGATAGCCGTCTCATCGTATAAAGAAGCTCAAGCGCTAGTGGAAGCAGGAGAAGCCAAGGGCTGGGGCAAAGTGTTGGACATTCCTGTAAAGATGGACCGTTTCGGGCTGGGGTACCGACCGTCGTCATCAACTCCTTCCGTGGAGGCCCCCCGTTTCAGAAAGTCAATCACCATCTCTGCCAGTGGAGTATGTCATGAAACTGTCAATGCTGCTTCAGAGTCCGATGAAGGGGACAGCGACTGTGATATGGATGCCTGGATTCAGCCAAGCACGCCAGGACAAGAACTGTGCAACTGGTCTATTCAGGAGCTTGTTCCTGTGACTTTTAAACAGTAATGCTTTGCTTTATTAATTGTTGAATAATCTGATGTCTTGCCCGGGGCATCAGGATTTGCTTAGGGCTGTGTTGTTATAAACATTGTGTGTTAATCATTAAATAAGTGGCGTTTTTTCATGTGCAAATAATGTAATCCCTGTCTTTCTTGTTTTGTATTTTTCAATAAAATGGCAACGTGGTTATTCGCTTTATACGCATTTTGAAGCACTTAACCATTCCTTTTGCAGGATAACATTTTCAGATGACATCCTTGAACCACCTATGACTCGTCCCGACTTCGAGCACCCGGTAGCCCAGGCGGAAGAAGAGGTTGTCGAAGATAGCGATGTTCCTGAAGAACTGTCTTGGTTAGTAAAGCAAGAGGAAAGAGCCATTCTGCCTCACGACGAGGTTATCGAAATTATCAATTTGGGGTCGGAAGGGGTTGAGAAAAATATTCGTATCGGCGCCGCGCTGCAGAGTGATATCAAGCGAAGACTGGTTGAAATGCTTCGAGAGTATAATGATGTATTCGCTTGGTCCTATCAAGATATGCCAGGGCTCGATACAGATATGGTTGTGCATCGCCTGCCACTGAAAGAAGATTGCCCGCCGGTCAAACAAAAACTTCGCAGAACTCGACCAGATATGGCAATGAAGATCAAAGAGGAAGTTCAGAAACAGTGGGACGCTGGTTTCCTAGTTGTGACGAAGTATCCTTCATGGGTTGCTAACATCGTACCAGTGCCGAAGAAAGATGGCAAGGTTCGAATGTGCGTGGATTATAGAGATTTGAATAAAGCAAGCCCGAAAGACGATTTTCCACTTCCTCACATTGACGTGTTAGTTGATAATACTGCTCAATACTCCGTATTCTCCTTCATGGATGGCTTTTCAGGCTATAATCAAATTAAAATGGCGCCAGAGGATATGGAGAAGACTACTTTCATAACGCCGTGGGGAACATTTTGCTACAAAGTGATGCCCTTTGGTTTGAAAAATGCTGGGGCAACATATCAGCGTGCGATGACGACTCTCTTTCATGACATGATGCATAAAGAGATCGAAGTTTATGTTGACGATATGATTGCCAAATCCCAGACGGAGGAAGAGCATCTGGTGAATCTGTTGAAGTTGTTTAAGAGACTTAGGAAGTTCAGGCTGAGGCTGAACCCTAATAAATGCACCTTCGGGGTGAGATCGGGTAAACTGCTGGGGTTTATCGTAAGCGAAAGAGGGATAGAGGTCGATCCTGCTAAAATAAAAGCGATTCAAGAAATGCCGACGCCTAAAACAGAGAAAGAGGTGCGCGGGTTTTTAGGGAGATTGAACTACATTGCCCGGTTCATATCTCACCTAACGGCCACGTGTGAACCATTATTCAAGCTGTTAAAGAAAGATCAAGCTGTAACGTGGAACGAAAATTGTCAAAAGGCGTTCGACAAAATAAAGAAGTACTTGCAGGAGCCTCCTATTTTGATACCCCCAGTGGCAGGGAGACCCTTGATAATGTATTTGACGGTTCTTGAGGGAAGCATGGGTTGTGTTCTCGGTCAACACGACGAGACGGGGAGAAAAGAGCATGCGATCTATTACCTGAGTAAGAAATTTACAGACTGTGAATCTCGATACTCAATGCTGGAGAAAACTTGTTGCGCGCTAGCCTGGGCCGCCAAGCGTTTGAGGCAGTACATGCTGAATCATACAACCATGCTCATCTCGAAGATGGATCTAATCAAATATGTATTCGAAAAGCAGGCGTTGTCAGGTAGAATTGCCCGTTGGCAGATGGTCTTGACTGAATATGATATTCAATACGTCTCGCAAAAGGCTATAAAGGGGAGTGTGTTGTCTGAGTATCTGGCGGAGCAGCCTATTGAAGAGTACCAATCGATGAGATTTGATTTTCCTGACGAGGATATCATGTACTTAAAGATGAAAGATTGTGAAGAACCGTTGCCAGACGAAGGACCAGAGTTAGGGTCCCAATGGAAGATGATATTTGATGGAGCTGTGAATGCTTACGGTAGCGGAATAGGGGCAATTATCACCACGCCGCACGGGTCGCATATCCCGTTCACTGCCCGATTGACCTTTGTCGTTACCAACAATGAGGCCGAATACGAAGCTTGTATAATGGGGCTTGAAGAAGCCATTGATTTGCGAATCAAACATCTAGACGTATACGGAGACTCAGCTCTGGTGGTGAATCAGATAAAAGGGGAATGGGAGACACGTCAGCCCAATTTGATACATTACATGAATTATGCAAGGAGATTGTTGCCTTTCTTCGACAAGGTTGAATTGCATCACGTGCCGCGGGCAGAAAATCAAATGGCTGACGCCCTTGCCACTTTGTCTTCCATGTACAAAGTCAACTTCTGGAACGAAGCTCCCCAGATCACCATCTCTCGGTTGGACAGGCCAGCTTATGTATTTGCTATTGATGAAGCATCTGATGACAAACCGTGGTATTTTGATATCCTTAATTTCCTGAAGAATAAAGAGTATCCGGCTGGGGCATCCAGTCAAGATCAGAAGACTCTCAGGAGATTAGCGGGTAATTTCTATTTGAACCCGGATGGCGTCTTGTACAGAAGAAACCACGATCTGGTGTTGTTGCGTTGTGTAGACGAGAAGGAGGCAAAGCTTCTTATGGAGGAAATTCACGAGGGTGCCTTTGGTACGCATGCTGGTGGGCATGCTATGACGAGAAAGCTGCTGAGGGCAGGTTACTTTTGGCTGACTATGGAAACTGATTGTTTCAAGTTCGCAAGGAAGTGCCACAAATGCCAAATCTATGCTGACAAGATACATGTGCCTCCAAGTCCTTTAAATGTGATGTCATCTCCATGGCCATTCTCGATGTGGGGAATCGATATGATTGGAAAGATCGAGCCGACGGCTTCTAACGGGCATCGGTTCATCCTAGTAGCAATCGATTATTTCACCAAGTGGGTGGAAGCGGCGTCTTACGCAAATGTAACGAAGCAAGTGGTGGCCAGATTCATCAAGAGAGATATCATTTGCCGATATGGGATTCCCGAGCGGATAATCACTGATAATGGTTCAAATCTGAACAACAAAATGATGAAGGAGCTCTGTCAGAATTTCAAGATCGAACATCACAACTCCTCCCCTTACCGACCCAAGATGAATGGCGCTGTTGAGGCAGCCAATAAGAATATCAAGAAAATCGTTCAGAAAATGGTGGTGACTTATAAGGATTGGCACGAGATGCTACCTTTCGCTTTGCACGGTTATCGTACGACGGTACGCACATCAACCGGGGCAACTCCGTTCTCGTTGGTATACGGAATGGAAGCGGTATTACCATTAGAAGTTGAGATCCCTTCTCTGAGGGTATTGCGAGACGTTCAGCTGGACGAGGCAGAATGGGTAACGAATAGATTGAACCAACTGAGTTTGATGGATGAGAAGAGGCTAGCTTCTCTGGCATACGGTCGTTTGTATCAGAGACGAATGAAGAAAGCGTACGACAAGAAGATACTTCCGCGAAGCTTTCAGACGGGCGACCTTGTGCTGAAAAGGATTCTCCCGCCGCAGGCAGATCATAGGGGCAAGTGGACCCCCAACTACGAAGGGCCATACGTTGTCAGTAAGGTCTTTTCAGGAGGAGCGTTGTTGTTGTCCACCATGGACGGAGAAGACTTTGCGTCACCTGTGAATTCGGACGCAGTTAAAAAATACTTTGCTTAAAATAGACCCGCTGGACAGAAAAAAGAGAGTCCAGGCAAAAATGGGGCATCCTGGCGAACCAAAAACAGAATGAAAGGTTCGGGCAAAAGTTAGGGATAAAATTGAAAAAAAATGTACACCCGCGAAGTTGAAAACCTACACTGGGCGGCTTCGGCAAAAAAGGGTATCCCGGTGAACTGAAAACCCGTAAAGGGCGGTTCACGCAAAAGTTAGGGATTTGAAAAGCAAATGACTGCGGTCCGAATTTGATATTTCAATGAGCATCAATGCGGGAGAATGTGTTTGAGGAGCCAGTTATCGGATACAATCTCTTCAGAAGTGGGGATACCGGGAAAGCATTAGAGTCGGACGAGTCATGGGAGGATCAGTTCGTGGTGTTCATCTGCATCCCGTTGCCGACATGTGTACAAAATTTAATTTGTCAATATATTTATGCTTCTTGTGCATACTTGTATATTTGCTTTACGTAGCTTCCTCTTTTCAGGAGTTACATCCCGTGTACAAAAACTCCGCCCATTCAGGGGCCCGATCAATGAAAATACGTTATTCAGTACTTGACGTCGTTCTTTACTGTTTTGTGCATGATAAAACGCCTAAGTTTATTGAAGCTAGCATGAGTATAACATCACTGGCCCTTGCCAACAATTGCTAAAGCTTTGAATTAACTGAGTGTAACGTCACTAACCTGAATTGATTTGATTGCATAGGCTTGTCTTGTCTTGTGTGTGTTGTTGCAGGTTTCGTAACCATACGAGGAAGGTGATCAACAGATTGCGATAGCGAAAGACTCAGTCTTCACGCAGGTCATGCATGTTCTTCCTGAAGAAGGATAGAATTCCCCAGCTAGCCGTAGCTTATCCAAAGGACGTGCTCTAGAGAAGTTATTCGTCCTCAGCAGAGTTTGGAGATTCCAAGATCGTAAGGCTGTATTCAGACAGGTTCATCTTTCCCCGCCGGGTCATGCACTTTCCCCCAGCGGAGTCAGTGGATTTTCCCCAAGAGAATCATCCCATCCCCAGCAGAATTCTCTTTGCAAGTGTTTTCATTCCTTCCAGTGGAACTCGAAGATCAAGACTCTCCAAAGCAGAGTTGATGGTGGGTCCTGTCATTTATTTTGTCGGAGATACTGTGTGATATCAGTTCACGTTCCAGCAGAAAGTCCGATCGTACTATGCACATCTATTATTCCCCAGCAGGGGGTTACCTCAATAGGGTGTGGTTTGAGTTCCCAATTTCCCAGCAGGGTCGACCTCACCCTTCCAGCATTTATTTTGCTGGAATAATTCTGTAGCATCTGGCTATCCCCGGCGAGTTGGCATTATCCTTCCAGCATTTATTTTGCTGAAGCAGTTCCTGTATTCTAGCGGTTCAGGTGGAGAGAGCTCTCGCTCAAATGAATTACCAACATTCAGGATCTCGGCATGAGACATTCGACGAAAATGTCAGCTTTGGCATTATTCCCCACAGAGTTATCATGATGAAGTTCTCTTTGTCTCCGAGCAGAGTTATTTGTGTAAATTTCTCTTGTTTTCCCCACCAGAGTCAGTAGGATAAGTTTCTCTTTGTCCCCAAGCAGAGTTACTTATGTCCCCGCCAGAGTTTTTGTTGAAGTTCTCTAGTCCGATCAGCGGATTGTTTTTTGCAAAGTTGTTGTTACGTCAACATTAAAAGGGTTTCCATGAATCAGAATTTCAGAGGCCACCGCCGGTTATCAGAACAGGCGTCCGATAGTTTGGGTTCCAGACATCCCCAGTAGAGTCCGCCTCAAAGTCGCTGTCACGTCAGTGCTAAGAAGTTTGTGGGTGAGGATCATTGGAGAACTAAGTCCTGACGTGGACCATTTACTCCTATATTGACGGGATTTCTTCAGAAGTGGGCGTCCTAACGTGGGCAGGTTATTTCCCTGGATTGGTGAAGCGTGTTAGTCCTATCGTGGACAGATTCGAGTTCTCGAAATTAGTGGAATGGGAGGTCATGACGTTGACAAAAGTGATTACTCTTTGTGTTGGTGCCCTGACGTGGACAAATCAGACCAGCGTGTGAGTCCTTACGTGGACAAGTCTTATTTCCTCAGCGAGTCAAAGACGCCTGAGTCCTAACGTGGACAAATCAAGACGAGATCAGAGTCCTAACGTGGACAAATCAAAAAAATTATTATTCCTAACGTGGAGAAGTGGGTCCTAACGTGGACGATGTAGTCCTTACAAGGACATATCAAAAGACGTGATTCCTGACGCGGAAAGAGTGGAGTCCTTATGTGGACAGAGTAAGATGGCATTCCTTACGTGGAAAAATGTAGTCCTGACGCGGACAAATCGGAAAGAAGTTGATATTCCTTACGTGGAAATATCGGAGTCCTTACGTGGACATATCAAGAGTATCCCTTACGTGGGAGAAAAATGGTTTCCTTACGTGGAAAGACGAGTTCATTCCTTACGTGGGAGGATTGGGTCCTCACGCGGACATATCAAGATTGGTTCCTTACGTGGAAAGATTGAGTCCTGACGCGGACAGATCAAAGAAGATATTCCTAACGTGGAAGAAGAAGAAGTTTATTCCTTACGCGGAAAAATTAGGGTCCTTACGTGGACAGATGCAAGAAAAAGTTGAGTCCTGACGTGGACAGGTTCAGAACCAAAAGTTGAATTCCTTACGTGGAAAGATTGGAGTCCTGACGCGGACATGTCAAGTGGTATTGGAGTCCTTACGTGGACAGATTGATATAGTTCTCCTTATGTGGAAAGAAGACTGCTTCCTGACGTGGAAAGATGGAAGGGTTAGTCCTGACGTGGACAGATACAGAAGAAATGATTCCTAACGTGGGCAGGTGTTACTCCTAACGTGGAAGAATTTTATTCCTAACGTGGACGATTCAGTTTATGAAAATGCAGACGAATTATCCCCAGCGGAGTTGCCGAGATTTTTCTGGGTTAACAGCAAGTGGAGTCCTAACGTGGACAGGTTATAGTTGAGAGTTCTTCGTATTGATGACAGACGGAGTCCTAACGTGGACAAGCAAGCAATCTGTTATGACAGAATCCTCTTCAGAACGATGAAGACAATCCCCAGCACGGTTGCGCGAGACAGTCCGATTCAGCTGATGAATGTCGTTCCCCAAGCAGGAGCGCAATTTAGTTTTGCGGTTGGCAAATTTCTGGTTTCACTAGTATTCAACCGTCTCGTACCGCGAATGTCTGAAGGCTCCGGGCTCTTCACCCAATCGGGTCCAAGCCGCTTGAATAGGGGCAGCTGTTGCACCCTAAAATTTGCCCAACCTTATTCCTTGGGTTTATGTTTCAATGGCATTAGCATTTGCATATAGAGTCATGTACATAGACTAACCATCTGCATAGCATAAGCATAGCAAGTCATTCAACAGGGAACCAATCATTATTCTCATCTCTAGAGGCCTATCAAGAGGTTATTATCCCAATTCAATCTCATTCAAGTCATCAGGGAAGAATTTGAAAGCAAAGAGTTCAGCAGATCAAGCCTTGAGTCCATCTCCTAGCTGAGGGTATCTGAGGATCAACAAGAGGGTTATGAGCTGTGAATTGAAGATATGGAGAGCATCTAGACATTATGAGAGACTTATAAAGTCATTTGGAGAAGGAGACAAGTCATTGATGAGAGCACAAGAGCTACAGGTGAAGACAGTCAACTAGGGTTTCATCTGGGTCAACCCTAGGTCAACCCTAGGTTAATTGACTGATTTAAAGGGCATTCAAGTCTATTGGAGAGATGTGGGGTTCATCATGGGGTATATAAAGAAGGATATGGAGATATGACAAGGAGAATTCAAGAGAAATCAAGGAGAAGAGGAGTTTCTAAATTAGGGTTTCTCTGTAAAATCCCCTAGTTTAGGTCAAATTTCCAAGCAAGATAAGTCAAAATGCTAGCTTCAAATGGCTTCTTGGCCAACATTAAACTTGTAGAGGATCTCAAGACCTTTAATTTGAGTGGTGGAAGACATCAAGGAGATTTATAGAACTCAAGTTATGGTCCTTGCAAGTTACAGGTCATCTGAGGTATCTGAATTTTTGTCTGTGAAAGTGACTTGACTTCCAAGCAATTTTTACCCCTCAAGGAGATTTCAAATGAATTCTTGGTCAACATGAGAATTGTTCCTCATTGTCTTAGCTTTCTAGAATGGTATAGTATGCCTTCATATGATGTGTGGAGCTCAACTTATGGTCTTGGCAAGCAAAGGGTATTTTGGGCATTTGTGAATTACAGGTCATTTTAACCTATGTCCAAAACTCATACAAGGAGGCCTCAAATGGAAAAACTTACAACATCAAACTTGCTCCAAATGGGATTTTAAGTCTAGAAAGAAGGTCACAAATTGTTGGAAAAGCTCATAACATGAAGTTGCATAATTGGTCAAAAGTTGAACTAAAATGGCTTATAATTCAAAAAATTCAAGATGGAAAATGGTTTGGGAGATTTATAAGTCCAAATGGAGACTTCCAATATATGATTTTGAATGGAAAAGCAATTCTAAGAACAATGGTTCAAACACTTTTTTGAGTTTAGAAGGAAAAAAGAAAGTTATCCATGGTTACTTGCATTTTAAGAAACACTTCAAAAATGGATCAAAGTTGGAAGGCAAGGGAATGTGCAAGATGGATCTAGAATGTTCATATGAGCTCTATGTATTCATGAAATGAGGATTGATCAAGGGTTGGCTTCATTTGCACCAAGAATTTCACAAAATTCTCTCATTCTTTTTCATTGAATTTTCATTCCAATTCTCCAAAACCTTCATCAATTTTCATCCACATCAATTCAATCTTGTTCAATCATCATCCTGGATCATAATTGAAGCAAAGATTTGGTGGTTAGACTCCATTTTCGAGCACTTCCATCATCAACATCAAAATCACAATCTCCATTGGACAGCACAATTCAAGCCAGGAATCATCAAAGTATTGCATACAGAATTGAGTATTGAGTTAATTGATCAAGATCCAAGCCTTGGAAGCCTCAGATCCACAAGTCTCCATAGCTGTTTTCAAGATTTTACACCAGGTGTGTTTTCATTCACACAGCTTGATCTAGTTGGTTTAGCATGTTGTTGTTAGTTTAGATATGATCTAGGTGGTTAGTAGAGTAATTAGGATGAATTTGAGGCTGAATAGAGACCATTGTTAGCAGGTTGTAGAAACTGTTAGGGCTTGAAACTCTTAGGTTAATGCATCATGATCTTAGCTTGATGGATCAGAATGATCACCATTAGTCCTAGATTAGATTAGGTTAAGTTTGATGGAGAATTGTGATGGTGCATCTCAGTGTACTTCCATGGTGACCAGACCTTGGCTTGATCGGGTTGAGAGTTGTGATGAGTTTCAGACTGAATTAAGACCATAGACGTGTAGAGGGAGAGATGGAGAGCATTTTTCATGTTTACATCATGTTGATTCATGGCCTGGAGAGGGAGAACAGATGAGGTGAAGTTTACTCGTGCATGGTGGCCATGGAGGGAAACCCTAGCTCTTATAAGATTCAAGGAAGAAGACGAAATCGTGATGGTTCATTTCATGTTGGACCTTTGACTTGGAGGGTAATCCTAGGGCTGAGGTTTAATCTGATTTTGGGAGGGAAATTGAGTTGGTGCCAAAACGCACCGTTTCATTAATTGAAACGGGCGGGCCTCAGGTTATGTTGCTAATCCCACCCCCAGTAATAGAGCCCAAATCAATTTCAACGTGATATCTGATGCTATTTTCACCCCCAGCTCGTTTTTTATTTTCATCAATTCTGAGTGATGCTGGGCCTTATTCATTATGCTACGCGCACCCCCCTGTTTGCTGGCCCAATGGATTTATAACTGAGCGCGCCTACTAAATACACCCCTCTCCCATTTATTTCTTGCATTTTGTTTTTTATTTCTCTTAATTTTTTATGCATTTTCATTAATTCATAATAAATTCATAAAAGATCATTTTCACTTCATTCTTTTTACATCATTTTCTTTAGGATGTGTAGAAAATTATAGAAAAATAAAATTGCATTTTTATTTTTATTTCATATTTTTTCCATATTTTCTAAATAAATGTCATTTTAAGTAGTTTCATTTCATGCATAAATTTGTTAATTTTTGTTCTATTAAATGCTTTCATATTTTTTGTTCATTCTTTTTATATTGTTTAGATTAGATGTTGAACTTGTAGAAATATTTTAGTTCCCATTTTTAGGAGTTAATTTTAGGTGATTAATGTAGGCTTGAACATCATGAACTAATTAGGGTTTTTTTTTAGGTGATGACTTAGGAAGTTTAATTCATTTCCCTTAGGACTTAGGGTTTGAATAATTAGTTAGGGGACTATAGGGGCTATGGGTAGCTATTAGATCCCTTAGGAAAAATCAGGATTCCCCTACTGCTATTAATACTGTCTGTATATCTGATTGACTGGTGTGGTGTGCCCTCTGGGGATTATTGATTGATTGTTTGGGTATTGGGATTGTCTGGGAGCTTGGGGGAAGCTGAAGACTTGTGAAGATGAAGACCATTGGAGATCCAGATGTTGAAGATCAACTGCCAGAGTTGAGGGGGAGGTTCTTGCTAGCAGATGCTAAGGAGACTAGGGTTTAGGAGCTAGGCAGAGCTCTAGATTAGAAAGCTTGTTTCTCAAACATGGAATGCCTTGTCTGCATACATCCTTTCTCTATGATTCAAAGTCTCTTTCAAATATCCACCTCCCTCCTTTGGAAGGATCAGTGAATATATTTGAAAGATAGAACTTTTGAGAGGAAACTTTCTGTTTAATGTTACCAGTTGATGAACCACCCTTGGTAGGTAATCAACTGTCTAACATTCATTCACTTCACTCTTGTGACTGATTCCTCATCCTGGAGGTTTGAACTTGAAGAAAAGCCATTGCAGATAGAAGACTGATGATCAAAGCCCTTGCCTGAAGGCCATGATGATGGAGATTGATGCTTGTTGAAGCTCATGACTGATTGAGGATTACTTGAAGCCAGATGGTGATTCAGAGCTGCTGATGCTATTTCTTTTGCTGTTGTATTTCATTTGCTGATGTATTGATTGGTTTTCTGGACTGTATTGTTTGCTGTTTACCCTGTGGGGTTGAAAGTGAAGTCTGTTCACTTTTGCCTATTGTTTTCTAGGTTCGAGGTTGAGTGGGACTCCCTTGCCTCGCTTGTATTGTTGCATCCATGCATTTTACTGTTTTACTGTATATATCTGCTATTGTTTCTGTTTCTGCCTATCCCGTAGGATCTCTGTTTCTCTCTGTGCAAGAGAGGAGCATGATAGACACTAGGTCTTAACCCATGCATGATAACATTAGGGTAGTTTGATTCCCTTCGCAACCGTAGGTTAGAGTTCTGTCTCTTTCTTTCTCAAAACAAACAGAAAAACACATAAAGATTTCAAACATGATAAAAGACACTTCTTTCGTAAAAGAATGTGAACTCATCAAAGCGTCATTTTTGTCCGCCGGGACTGCTAATCAAGAAACCCTTTTCAGAAGGAATAAAATCAATCGAGGACAGACTTGTGTCGTGCGTAGCCCGAACTACGTTTGCTCTGATCTTCCATGCTGTGTGGAAGTACGTAGGCATAGGATGCGATATCCTAGCGAGCAACCTTCCCCTCCTTTCCCGTAGGTAGGCGAACTACGTTGACTCTGATTTCTCGTTTCAGACGGGAATACGTAGGCATAAAGTGCGATACTTTGCCGAGTCATTTTATTTTCATTTTATTTTCTTTTTAACCCTTGACCTATAGTTTAGATAGAATAACAATCCATACCCGAAAACAAGCGTGGATCCCGTCGAGTACGACGGACGTGAGGGGTGCTAATACCTTCCCCTTGCGTAACCGACTCCCGAATCCAGGTTTTGGTTGCGACGACCATACCTTTCCCGTGTTGTGCGAGGTTTACTCTGAGCGTTTCCTTTCCCTCCCGTGGGATAAATAACGCGCGGTGGCGACTCTTCTGTTCAGCCGGCGCCGATTTTCGCAGTAGCGACACATTCACATGTGCAAGTCAAGGTCCAGGATCAACCTCGACGAAACTTCAAGACAATCATCAGCCCAATCAGGGGCATTTTTGTAAGATTGTGGGTTTGTCCCACGGTTTTCAAGAGCTTCAAAGCAGTCATCAGCCCAGTCAGGGGCAATCTTCTGCAATTTTGGGTTTCTCCCACAAAATTTGAAGTTGTTCAAGGCAAGATTCAGCCCAATCAGGGGCATCTTTTTCAAGACCATGGGCGTCTCCCATGACGAATTTCAACCTTGTGGTTGATCAGATATGCAAATCAACATTCAGCCTAATCAGGGGCATACCGTCCAAGACCGTGGGCATTCCCACTAAGCTGTTCAAACTTTTGTTGAGCAAAATCCAAGAAGTTCAAAGCAAGATCCAACCCGAGCAGGGGCATCTTCAGCAAAACCGTGAGCGTTCCTCACGAAGTTGTTCAGCCTTTGTTGAGCAAGACAAGGCATCAAGACAAATTCAGCCCAGTCAGGGGCATCCTCTTCAGAATTCATGGGCGTAACCATGAAATCATTTCAGAAAAACTATGATCTCCAAACAAGACGGTGAGCGTACCCCATTGACTCATTTCAATTTAATCTTCTTCTCAGGGGTCCCCCATTGAGTTGTACCTAGCAAGCGTGACCGTTGCCAATTGCCTTACTATCATCCTTTTGGTGATAGCCGAACTTCGTCGGTTCAACTTAGCCTGCACCCCTTCGATGTTGGTAACCTTCTATTTGTGTTTGTCCTATCATCCTTTTGGTGGTAGTGACTGGTGTGTGTTTTTGCTCCATCATCCTTTTGGTGGTGGGTCTGCCATTTCGTCGATGTCAGATTGTGCGATATTTTTTGTTTCGCTCTACCATCCTTTTGGTGATGGGTCTGGCATTTCGTCGATGTCAGATTGCGCGATATTTTTGTTTGTGTTTTCGCTCCATCATCCTTTTGGTGGTGGGTCTGGCATTTCGTCGATGTCAGATTGCGCGATATTTTTGTTTGTGTTTTCGCTCCATCATCCTTTTGGTGGTGGGTCTGGCATTTCGTCGATGTCAGATTGCGCGATATTTTTGTTTGTGTTTTCGCTCCATCATCCTTTTAGTGGTGGGTCTGGCATTTCGTCGATGTCAGATTGCACGATGTTTTGTTTGTGTTTCGCTCCATCATCCTTTTGGTGGTGGGTCTGGCATTTCGTCGATGTCAGATTGCGCGATATTTTTGTTTGTATTTTTGCTCCATCACCCTTTTGGTGGTGGGTCTGGCATTTCGTCTATGTCAGATTGCGCGATGTTTTGTTTGTGTTTCGCTCCATCGTCCTTTTGGTGGTGGGTCTGGCATTTCCTCGATGTCAGATTGTGCGATATTTTGTTTGTGTTTCGCTCCATCATCCTTTTGGTGGTGGGTCTGGCATTTCGTCGATGTCAGATTGCGCGATATTTTTGTTTGTGTTTCGCTCCATCATCCTTTTGATGGTGGGTCTGGCATTTCGTCGATGTCAGATTGTGCGATATTTTGTTTATGTTTCGCTCCATCATCCTTTTGATGGTGGGTCTGGCATTTCGTCGATGTCAGATTGTGCGATATTTTGTTTGTGTTTCGCTCCATCATCCTTCTGGTGGTGGGTCTGGCATTTCGTCGATGTCAGATTGTGCGATATTTTGTTTATGTTTCGCTCCATCATCCTTCTGGTGGTGGGTCTGGCATTTCGTCGATGTCAGATTGTGCGATATTTTGTTTATGCTTCGCTCCATCATCCTTTTGGTGGTGGGTCTGGCATTTCGTCGATGTCAGATTGCGCGATATTTTGTTTGTGTTTCGCTCCGTCATCCTTTTGGTGGTGGGTCTGGCATTTCGTCGATGTCAGATTGGGCGATGTTTTGTTCGTGTTTCGCTCCATCATCCTTTTGGTGGGTCGCTAGTTTGTGTGAGTTTCGCTCCGTCATCCTTTTGGTGGGGGGTCTATCATAATCATTTATGATAGATTGTGCGATATTTTCGTGTATGTTTCATCCTATCATCCTTTTGGTGATAACGACTCCTTTGCCGGTATTCACAGTTTACTCAGAGGTTTACCTCATCCAGCATTTTTCAATTCTCAAACATCTCTTTTCTTTCAGACAAACTCAGGGTCTTCTTTATATCTAATTGACTTCTACCTCAGGAAAATGAACGTTGTAGTAGTTCATTTTCCTAGGCTTAAGCCTATTAGATAGGGGCATCTGTCATACCCTAAATTTGTCCTACCCATTTTCAATTATTTTCACTTTTCGACTTTATTTTCTATTTTTACGTTGTCTGCTTGTTTCTTGTTATTTAGACACGTGTCCGCTTACAATTGGTTGATTTTTTTCAGAACTTTATATTTTTGACCAATTAAAGTGTGACACGTGGCTTAATACATTTTTTTTGTGAATATTAATTTTTCATTAGTTTCTTAAACTTTTTCTTTTTTTTTCTCAAATGTTACTAATAATATTTTTAAGTAATTAATACTTTTTTTATTTTTTAGTTTGTTGATATTTATTTAGTTAAATATTTGTTAATATTTGTTAATTAATTAGTAATTTACATTAATAGTTTTTGGTTTTTAATTAATATGTAAAAGAAAAATAGAAAAAAGAAATTGAATGAGAAGGACACGGTGGGAATAATGGAAAATTGAGAAAATTAGGGTTTAGAATTAGTATAAAAATGGGGCATTTCACTGTTCACGGGGAGGAAGAAAAAACCCTAGGGAGCAATTACTGTTCACCGAACCCTAAAATCGGCCGCCCCAAATTTAACCCCAAAACCCTAAAAACTCGTTTCCACTGTTCATCATGAAAAAGAAAATCTAGCCGCCGAACCCTTCCACTCTCTCCCCCTTTCGTCATCATCGGAAACCTTTCAACCATCACCTTATCTTCTAAATCCACCGTTATCGGACCCACCATCACCATTCTCAACGCCTTTTCTTCTTCCCTCACTGTCTTTCTCCTTCACCGACACCATGTTTCACCCTTCTTCATAACCTTCATTCAATTTCTGTTCACTACTGCTACACCATTTTCGGTCAAATCCCAAAACTACAACCTTGCGCGAACACCACCGAAACTGTTCACCATCGACCAACTCCTCCACTTAAGCATCTACCATTTTTGTCTCCACCACAACAACCATATCATAATACTCTCTCATCTCACTGTTATACCTTGTGGATGTTGTGAATACACCATTTCAGTGGACATTGGAGAGGCTATGATGTTATGTGCTTGATTCGCGTTGCCGATTCCGTACGTGTCCTGCTGTCGCCGTAGTTTTCAGACCAAGAGGTCACTGCAATTTTCTGAAGAGCAGGAAAGCTCCGACAACATTGATACGGTAACAACAAGCTTTCATCGGTCGCAGTCCCACACTGGGTAACGTTTCTAACTGAAAACATTGTAAATACAAACTGATTTAGCATTATGAGTTGCATCTCGTTCCTTGTTTCTGCTGCACATCCATGAGTTGTTTGCATTCTATTTCAAGTTGTGATTCCCTAAGGTTGTAAGTTATTTTTATTTAGGTGCAGTGATATTGGTGTTAATTATAGGATGCAGTATGTCTGGTATTAATGATGTGATGGAATTCTTACACTATATTGATTGTGTTTTGGTTGTTGTTTTCAACTTGGTTTGGGAATGAATTACATAAATGTTTGTTATAACATGTTTATTTGAAGCAGACCCGGCTAGTCATTTCCGTTCACATGATATTCATGTTAATAGAGCAGTTATTGTGTAAGTGTTATGAAATCATACAGCTAGTGTTTATGAAAATAGTGTGCAAGCTGTGATTCACTGCATGCTACCTTGGTTATCGTTTCTGTTTTTGTTCACACAGTGCATTTGATTCACGATCGTGTACTGTTGCGCTTATGTTTCGTTTTTGAGATATGGATCATTGCAAGAGTCGTTAGTGTGTCGTTTGATCCCAAAACATTATATGCTACTGTTATTGTGTATTTGAAAAGCGTAAACATTGTCCGGAATTGAGGTTGTTGGTCATATTGATGCATATTGAATTGCTACTGTCTAATTTGGTTACTTGTTCTGCCATTGTCTCAAAATTGTGATGGTTTTCCAATTGTTAATTGATGCGGGTTTTTGAATGCCGAAATCATAGCATAATAGAATTGATTTGCCTTTAGAATTCGACGTTGGGATAATAATTTGGCCAAAGCATTTGCTTGTGTGCGTCATTGCTGAAATTTATAGCTTTGTGAATATCGTGTTGATTTTGATTTCTTTATTTTCGGCCTGACATCACTTCTAATACAACTCTGTTTGGTTGGTTTTGAACTCCTAAAATATGTTTTCCTAGTCTGTTTGGATGTTGTCAGTTTCTATGCAGGGTTTAAGCTTGATTCATGTGCGCAATTGGATCAATACAAAGCATGTCGATTTGACGAAGCAGTAACAGGTTTCTGGTATCAGAATGGAAAGTGGGTGTTGAGAGTCACTCATGTCTGCAATTACAACAAATTCAGCGACATTGACGACAATACTGCAGTTTTAACATTGATATCAGTCCCAGTTGCTGTTAGATATTGTTTATTGTGTTCTCTTTTTGACAGGTTTGGATCCTTCTAATTCATCATCATAAGTCAGTAAGTGGATAAATGTCATGGCAATGTCGAACTGAGGAAGGTGATGATAATGCATACAGAGGAGATTAGACAGAACCGCAGCCGCATCAACCATAACCTTAACTTGATTCATGGGAAAGAGGAAAACCTGGGTTACGTACATGCTTAGACTGCTCTCTTTAAATTCAATGTTCGTTTTAGCTCCCTGTACCGCTTTTTTCTGTGTGATTATTTATGTGCAGGTTGAGAGGCGATTAGCGATATTGGTTCGTTTCAATTTCAACGAGCAACTCTGATACAACAACAACTTTGACACTGTAACCATATCAGTGTCGATACAGATTACAGCAGTTGGAACCGACAGCATTTTAATTATGCAGCAGAAAGTCGAGTAGCCATAACACGAGTTCGCAGAGCAATATCATTGACAATAAGATGAAGAGTTGATTATGCTGTTGCAGACTCGAGGTTGCGTTGATTTAGTTCATACAAAGCTCCGTATCCAAAGCCGGCGTCGGTAAATCTTGTATCCTTTGGTTCGATAGCATCAACACTCAATTAGGATTGACTGCTACTGAAGATTCAATGTATTTATCGTTGTTTTAAGGCATT
Source organism: Lathyrus sativus (assembly GCA_963859935.3). Taxonomy (NCBI): domain Eukaryota; kingdom Viridiplantae; phylum Streptophyta; class Magnoliopsida; order Fabales; family Fabaceae; genus Lathyrus; species Lathyrus sativus. Next base: position 652,877,190 of record OZ012740.1, read on the forward strand.
TTGTAGTTGTTTGATTTGTTACAAAATTTTGCCGAATATCCGACGTGACGTCGTTAATATTCAGGCTATTCTGTTAAAATTCAATATATTAGGCATATCCTGTTTTTGTTCTTGTATGTTTTTAGTTCTGTTACAATATCAATAAGTTGACACCAACACGGTTGCGACTTCGCCGTAACAGTCCAAGGCACCAAAACCTGTCATGACAACTTGACGCGGTCCTTAATGTTTTTTTGGTTTGACTTCAGTTGCGAATTACGGCATAATCTTTGGCGCCATGAGGATATTAAGTGAAATAGCCTCAATTATCATTGCTTAATATGTGCAGCTTCATGGATTTGACGGTTTGGTATCAGTATGGAGAGCATTGTGTGTGACGGTTCTACAATTCTTTTGTCACACCCAAACTGCTTTCAAGTGTGTTATATTTCAAAATTTTAATAAGTCATTTTCTAAGTTGAAATCTTTTTTTTATTAAGTAGCTTATTTTAAAAAAGGGAACAATTCAAAATATTCTTTAAACAAAATCTTATACTATTTTAAAATGTATTTTCAAAATTTGATTAATTATTTTTCTTAATTCTAATTCAGTTTATTATCAACATTAAAATTATTTTTCAATCAAAATCATGAGCAAATTAAATCTTTGAAGTCTAGCACTTCTTGGATTTTCGGATGATCATTAGCGAGGTGTACACCTTAAATAATGCGTCGTTCGACTTTTCGTATTTAGCACACTCCTTTAAACAAAGAAATATTATAGGAATCTAGCATTCTGTGTGATATTTCGGTCGTTAATTCAATCATTTTTCAAATGAAAAAAGGCGTTGTCAAGATCTAGCATTTCGATGATACCCCAATTAATTGGTTGTGAGGCCCACGTCTCATTTATCAAATAATTGTCATTTCTCTTATTTTTAAATCCAACCCAGTGTTCTCACCTCTCATACCGCAAACTCTTTTCATACCCTCATTTCAACTCGAACCATTTCTAAACCATTTTTCTCGATTAAAACTTCGAAGGAAGTAGGTTCTTGGAATCTAGCATTTCTTGGATCTTTGAGTGGATAGTTCTTGAGGCACGCCCTTGAGTTATTATTCACTCAACCTTTCGACTTTTTCAAACTCAAACATTTTCAAACATAACATAGGTCGAGTGTTCATACGTATTCGCTACCATCGACATTTCGCACACACTTCACAATTCCTCATGGTTTCGATATTAGGGGCACCCTTAGGGACTAATATCGTTTCTCACAATCTTAACCCTTGACACGTCGTCAAGTCGGTTTCATTTTCAAACAAATCCTCGACACGTCGTCGAACTACTTCAAAACAACTTCTTTGTTGGCCTTGCATGCCATTCTTCGATTCGATCCTTTCACAAACATTTCCAAAGCTTACGAAAGAGGGATATTCTTATAATCAAGCATTCTTTGAATATTCGAATGAGTAACTCTCGAGGCGCGCCCTTAAGTTGTTATTAATTCATTCTTTCGGTTTTAAAACATCTAACTCTTTATCTTCAACTTATTCAGTCAATTCCCGAAAGAACTGAGTTCTTGGAATCTCGCATTCCTTGAATTCTTGAGTGACAAGCTCTTGAGGCGCGCTCTTGGGTTGCTTGTCAGTCACTCTTTCGCCTCTTTCTCGAAACTTCAACCTTTTTTGAACCTCATCTTTTCGTGGTTGTTACCACGAACTACGGACGCTCTGATTCTTTATTCATTCTTGAATATAAGATACGTAGGCACAAGATTGCGATGATCTTGGCGAGCACAATCCCCTCCATCTTCCGTTTCTCCCATCCTTACCCGTAGTCGAACTACGACGCTCTGATTTCTCATTCTCGTCCGAATGAGCATACGTAGGCACAAGGGCCCCAATCCTTGGCGAACACCCTATCTTCTAATCACCTATCTCTCCTTTGCGTCTTTAACCTTTTTACCCTACCAATTCTACCTTTACCAACGAAAAGAAAACAAGTAAACTTAAAACAACACTCCCCGCATTTACCTTAAGAGGTTCCCGTCGAATACGACGGACGTGAGGGGTGCTAATATCTTCCCCTTACGTAACCGACTCCCAAACCCAGAACTTGGTTGCTACAGCCCTGTTCCTATCCTTTCGTTTCAAGAGGTTTTCTCGATATTTTCCTCTCCCGTTCATTCGGGAAAAATAAAGTTCGGTGGCGACTCTGTCGAACCGCATTTCCGCGCCTTTCGCGCGAGGGTCGCGTTCTCCGAAATGTCCCCGTGATTTTTCGAGGTGCGACAGATGGACACTTCTTCAGCTTTTGAGATTTGTTCTACCATGAACACACCTTGATCAATCAGACTTTGGATACCATTCTTCCGCTTAATACAGTCTTGAGGATTAATCAAACAAATGTGACAGTCTGCCAGACAACCGGGATAAATGTTCTTTAACAAGAGTTGCTCTTTAACAATAGAAAAAGATGTATTCATTTTGTCAATGTTTGAAACCAATTGAATTCCTCTAGAGTCCTCAATCATATTCGTGGCATGATGAGGAGGCATGGGATTTGTCTTGATGGTGGGAGTATTTCTGGTACAATTAATCGCTTTCAAGTCAATGAGGTCTTGAACAACATACTTCAGAGTTTTGCAATTTTCGATGTTGTGGCCTGGAGCGCTAGAATGGAATTCACAGTGTGTATTGGCATAATATCCAGGGGGAAGGACAGCTGGAGGGTTCCTCATCTCCCTTAATTGCACTAATCCACCTTTCAAAAGGTATGGAAGTAACCTAGCATATGTTGATAGAATTGGGTCAAATCTTTTTTCTGGCCTTCGTTGTCTCTGTTGGCCTTGGTACTGGTTCTGACGTGGTTGATATGCCTGTTTTTGTCGAACTTATGGCTGAGCCACAGGTTGGATAGAAGGGACAACAAGTGATTATTGATGAGGAGTAACAGCAGCGACATGGTGGTAACCTTGATGAGCTTTTCCTTTTCCCACAGAAGCGGCATTGATTTCCCCTTCTTTCTTCTTTATGAACCTTGATACGGTTTTTTAGGTCTGCTCGAGGATCCACTAGCATTTTGAATTTTCCCATCCTTCATCAGGCTCTCCAATCTTTGACCATCCATAACAAGTTCTGAAAATACAGTAGAGGTGGTAGATGCTAAGCATTCAAGGATTGGACCTTGCAAAGTTCCCATGAAGATATCAGTTAATTCCTTTTCAAGCAATGGTGGTTGCACCCTTGCAACTAAACCTCTTTATCTTTGCGTGAAGTCTTTGAAGGATTCATTAGGCTTCTGAGTCAGATTTTTGCAGTTGTGTGTGGTTCAGAGCCATATTAGTATTATACGTATAGTGCTTTACAAAAGCGTCAGCCAACTCTTTCCAATTCTTAACGTGAGAGTGTTCAAGTTGCATATACCACTCTAAGGAAGCTTCAGTTAGACTGTCTTAGAAGAAATGGATCTGAAGCTTCTCATCATCTGAGTAAGCATCCATTTTCCTATAATAAGACCTGATGTGGGTCTTAGGACAACTATTACCATTATACTTCTCAAAAGTCGGGATGGTGAATTTCAGAGATATTTTGACTCCGGGCACAAGGCAGATCTCAGCAGCGTCCAATCCTAGGACATCAGGACCTTGCATTTCTCTAACAATTTCTTGCAAAGCGTTGAACTTCTTCTCCAAGTCAGTATTCGGTGGTCCAAAAGCATCCACAATCAAATCATCACGGGGACTGTAGAAGTCTTCATGGTCATCATAATGAACTAAGGGTGGAAGCGTACCTCTAGGAGGATGAACTGCGCCACCGGGTGGAGGAACTGTGCCAGCAGGAATGGGGATTGCACCACCTAGAGTCAGAACTGCACCAACAGGAAATAGGATTGCACCATCTGGGATCAGAACTGCGCCAACAGGAATATGAGGGCTAGTAACATTTCTCTCCGCAACTTGCCTCATTTCCTCTTACCCTCTAGCCATATTTTGAATCACCTCCATCAGCTGAGTGATCTGGGTCCTCATATTCTGCATCTCTTCTCTCATGGCAACTTGATTCTGCTCCAACTGGTCTATGATCCTTCTTTAGTTGTTTCTTGTGTTATAGGAGTGTCGGGAAGTCAGCTTGTCCTACTGCAGAAGGGCAAGTGGTTGTGAGATTGGGTTTCATGGAATGCAAAATGATGCGTATGTACATGCAATGCTTTGAATGATGCTCAAAAGACTCTCGAGACTTTGTGATTACCATATGTATTATAGGAATATGAACAAATAGTAAAAAGCACAACTTTGAAATCAAAAGCAACTTTTCATTAATTCCAGGGAAGATCAAATACAAATGACTAATCATTGTTTAATAAGCTGAATACAAGAGTTTTTAAAATAAAAGAAACGACTAATCAATAATTAGAAAGTCTTCTTATGGAGGCATTCCTCAAGTTTCTTTGACTCAAACACGAATCTACCAACCATATGATCACAGAGCTGAATGAAGTGGTGGACTGAAAGGGGAATATTATTTTCATCCAAATCTTGAATTACGCTTTCCAACCTCCATGTGACGTCACGAATCATGAGATTGCAATACTTTATCGGATCATTATACCTAGCACGATACATGTCTAAAGTTGGCTGACAAAGTCTGAGGGACTCCACGTGAGTGTCCAATAATTTGTTGAGTTGAGCCTCCTTCTTGAGCCATTGTGAACTATACCTCTTCAAAGCTTCAAAGTGGTCCTTCCAAAGAGTGGTCGTTCCTTGAGCAATTTCCAACTCTAAGCACTTATTGTTTCATTATCAGGAGTGATATATGAAACTCTTATTGCTTCTTCTTTGAGATGACGCTCATCTCCAGCTAAAGTCAAGGCACCTCTTAGTTTTTCTTAAGACCATAAATATCAACATCGAGTTTTTCCCTAGTCCTCTTTTTTGCTGCAGAAACTAGTTCATAAAAATGCCATGCTCTATCACAAGATTCTTTGGCCTCTTTTAAGCGATGTCGAAGAGTCTTCACTGATGCATCAGCCCCTTGAAAACCATTTTGATACATGATCCTTAAGTCTGTTTCTAACTTCAACTTCTTGCTACTTTCGGCTACTTGATCTTGTTCAACTTCCATCTTTCTTTTGAATTGACCATTTTCTACACCAGTTTGGTGGATTTCAGCTTGGAGATCTTGGTTTTCCTTAGTCAACTTTTCCACTACCAACTTCAGCTTCTCATATTCCTTCATGGACACATGAGTGGGAACGGGAGGCTTCACTTGCATGGGAGGTTCAGGAGAAAATTGTAACAACCTTTCTGCCACTCTAGCCAACAACCATCTGTTGTATGGTTTTTTAGCCCCACAATTTTTCGCTTTCAACTCCTTTCTTCCTCTTGTATGGATCTTGGTCCATGCCTTAGCAATTTTTCTGACAAATCCAGGATCCTCTGCTTTGTTAAGCAAGAAAAAGCTTTGGATCTTCTCTGCCTCGGGCGCATCCTCCATAGCATAACCCAATTGACGTAGTGCCATAATTAGGTTGTAGTTAATATAGCCTGCTCTTCCAATTAGAGGTATATTACAAAATTCCCCACAACTGAAAATAATTTCCACATCATAGTACTCATGAGAGTACCAAGTAATGTCGTCTGCTACCAAAGACATGATACGCCTAGACCATTTCAGTTTCTCCTTGTTCTCCATAAATGGTCCCTCCTTTGGCAAATGGGAAACATATCACTTGAATAACATATGAGAACAACATTAAACCATTCCGGTTTTCTTCTCACTCCTCCAATGAATAGAATGGTAAGTGTCAGCAAGAAGGGTGGGAATAGGATTCTTTTGAATGAAGAGAGTAATAGCAGCAATGTCTATGAAGTTATCTATATTTGGAAAGAGGACAATCCCATAGATTATCAAAGTGAGAGAGACACCAAACCTTTCCCAATCTTCATTAATCTTATGATGAACAACCTTGTCAAGCAAAAACTTCAGGGGGAACCCATGAGTGCCTCCTGTAACGCCCATTTTTAATTATTTGGTTTTCCCGTATTATTCGTTTTTCGGTGCATTGTGTGTGGAAATTGTTTGAGGAATTAAGTTCAATAATATTAGAAAAATATGATTAATAATAATAATAATAATAATATGATGATTAATAATGTCGATACTATTATTATTAATATTATTGCTATTATTGTCATATTTAAAAATATTATTGGAAGAGTTTGGAAATTAAAAAAATTTTGGAAATAATATTGATGTGGGAATGATGAAGATGAGGATTTATTATTATTGTGGAAATTTGGAATTAAAGTGGATTTTGGTGAATTAAAAGAAATAAGAGGAAATTAATATTAGTATAAGAATAATATTATTGGAAGTAAAAGAATTATGATAATTATGTTAATATAGAATAAAAGTTATATTATGGGGTATTAAGGGCATGTTTGCCATTTTGTGAAAAGAAAAACCAAGAACTCGTGAAAGGAGAAATACGCACGGTGAAGGCAAGCTGGAGGAACGATCAAGTGAGCGATCAAGAGCAGCGACTTGAGTAAGCAGAATTTCGTGCGGATTGAGGAGCTTCATCAACATCAAAGCTTCAATTGAGGTAAGGGGGGAGAATTCTACGGTTATTTGGTTTTGCATGAAATTGGTAGAAAAAGGGGGGGAAATCCCTAACCCCCATTGATTATCGATGTTAGATGTTGGATGCATGTTAATGTTGTTGTGATTGTGTGTTAGATTATGTTAATTTCGTTGCATGTGCTGTGGAATTGATTGTTGAGCGTTTTGGGGTTTCCGGGTAAATTCAGAGTTGATGTCGGAAGTTGATAATTGAGTGGGAATGATGAATTGTTGCTGTTGCTAGTTGCTAATATCTGTTATGATCATTGTTTCTGAGTTAGAAATGTTGCATGCTGAGTTTGATGAGTGTTGGACGAGTGTTTGGGGTTTTCAGAGTTGGACTCGGTTCTGAGTCGAAGTTGGACTAATCGGTTAAGACCGAGGTTTGATTGAGTGGATTGAGTAGTGGTTGGGTGGAATGTTCGGCAATATGCGTAGCCGATGAACTTAACAAATTTTGGTGAGAATTGGGGAGTGGGGTAGCTGCTGTTGTAGAACAGCAGAACTTATTTTTGCAGGATTCGTAGGATTCGCTAGCTCTTCGCTAGGCGAATGCCTGGCGAACGTTCGCTAGCATCTCGCATAGCGAGTGCGTAGCGAGCCTTGGCAGAGGATGATGTGTGGTATTCGCTAGCTAGTTGGCTGAGCGTGTTTGTGGCGAATACTGGAAGTAGCTTATATGTGTGGTTCGCGAGGAGGTTCGCTAGGCGAACGAGTAGCGAACACTCGCTAGGAGCTCGCGTAGCGAGCAGGTAGCGAGTGTAGCAGAATTTGGAATGTGAAGGTTGTGTGTAGTACTAGATGTTGAGTGCAATCGGATAGTTATGATGAGTTGTTAGCTGAATAATGGGAGAGTGATGAAGGGTATGAGGGCCTCATGGCCGACGTTTATCGCAATTACCATAATCAGAGGATTATGAGTCGAGTATAGAAATGTATGACGCAAATATGTTACGAGTGCACTGTGTGTGCCGCGTATGAGATTATGTGGATCCGTAGGATCGAATATGCTTGGTATGTGTTGTGTTTGTATGTTGTGAGATGGATGTGGATCAGAAGGATCGACACGCTTTACATGCGTGGTGTTTACGTGCTGCAGTGATGAGCGGATCAGTAGGATCGATGCACTTTGTGTGCTTGTTATGAATGCATTATGTGATGTGAGAGGATCCGTAGGGTCAGTACGCCTGTGCGCGTTGTGTTTTTATGATGAGATGAAGTCAGGGGACTGTGTGCACTGTGTGTGCTATGTATGGGGTTATGTGGATCCGTGGGATCGATACGCTGATGATGCGTTGCACTTATGTGCTGTTATGTGATGAGGTTAGGTCAGTGAGACCGACATGCCTTGTGTGCATGGTGTGTGATAGTTTATATGGTGAGTGGATGCGTGGGATCGGCACGCCTTGGGCGTCGCGTGTATATGCTGAGTGAGGGGTGAATCCATGGGATCGTTTTGCACTTAGTGTGCTAGATGTATGATGCGTGTGAATATGGTTGTGGTGCTCCAGTGTGGAGGGTGATGGCCAGTTGTCCATCGATACTGATGTGGTGCTCCTATGTGGAGGGTGATGGCCAGTTGTCCATCGGTATATTATTGTGGTGCTCCCTGTGTGGAGGGTGATAGCCAGTTATCTATCGATATTGATGATGTTCTCCCCTAGTGGAGGGTGATGGCCAGTTGCCCATCGATGTTATATGAGGTGCTCTCATAGTGGAGGGTGATAGCCAGTTGCCTATCAGTGTGGTGTGCTCCCAGAATGGAGGGTTGATGGCCAGGTGCCCATCATTGATGTGTGCTCCTGTGTGGAGGGTTGATGGCCTGGTGCCCATCATTATTGTGAGTCGGTACCGTATGCCTTGAGTTGTGTGTGGGTGCATTTGTTGCGTGATTGTATATTGTGATTGATGGTGGGATAGTGAGTCCGGATGATATGTACAAGAAATGATATTTATATGATTCTGCCTTGATTTCATGTACCATTATACCATTATTATTTGATCATGATTCTCACCTCTTTGTTGTTGTTGTGGTCTGTGCTTCTTCGGAAGTACAGAAAATCCAGGTGTTTAGCTAGCTTGGATTGAGGCGTCTCTATAGGTTGCTCTGATACGTAACACCGGGGCGTTTTTGGGAGTTTATTGTTTTATGTGTTGATTTTGTGTGCCCCAGTGGCGTATCTCGTTTCGGGAGATGTGTATGGATACTTGATGATGCCATGTTCATTATGTTTTGAGGCTGATAGCCGATGGCTGTACATATGGCGATATGTGATATTTTATGTATTATGAATGGTGTATATATGGTATTTTGAGCTATGACAGACTATATCATTTTCCACTGAAAACTTTATTGAAGAAAAATCAGTTTTTAATGATTTGTGAAAATTGTGAAGTGAATTGTGACATCTCGTTTGAGAAAAGAAACTCTGATATGTGTTTAATTGAATGTTTTATTTATTTTGGGAACGGGGTATTACAAGTTGGTATCAGAGCAGGTCGGTCCATCCGACCAAGTTGTCTTGTATTGTGGTCTAATCCCCTGTATGCGGCATGTGTGAGAAACACTGTCGGTACATGTTGTTGTCTAGCTTTGTTGGCAGAAGTAGAATAATTCCAGTGGGGGAGAGGCTTGTGTTTCTCCGGGATGCTGCAAATGTGGAATTGTGGCTCAGTGTGTTGAGGAACACTCCTATAGTTTGGTAAAGATGGTTTGTACCCCATCATGATTTTCGGTTGTCTATTGGCAAATTGAGGAACTGATCACCCTCAATCTCTTGTTGATAGCATACGGGATTGTGTTAGGTGGAATAAACGTGTCTTGCAAGTTTAGGAGGCGTGAGCAAGGAATTGTCTTCAGTTAAGCTAAGTGCTTAAGGGATTGCTTTGAGGAGCTGTTGGAGGACGTGTTGAGGTGTTTACATTTTGATGGGAATTTTGTGTCATAATGAAGGTGGGAAGTTGGCGATTTGCATATTATTTTCGGTTGTCTGGAAGTTATACTGACGAGACAGTGATATACAACCAGGACATGAAGTGGAGTTGATTCAATCAGTTGCGGGAGCTAGTCCGAGAGTGGAAGCTCCATGTTATGTGTTTGTTTGGATAATCAAGGAAATATACTGATTATGTGGTGTCGAGACTTGTGTTCGGTATGTGCACTAAGGCAACAAGTGCAAGGCCGAGGGTATTCAGAGTGGATAGCGACTTCTGATGATTAAAGAAAGTAAGATGCGGGATGCAAGAATGGTATAATTAGGCCTTTAAATATTCCAATAGTTGAATATGTGTTGAATGGCCTCCTAGATATGAAATTGTCGTTGTACGTCGAATTGCGAGATTGCAGCTTTTTACGGAATCGGAATCGGACACTCGGAAGTCGAGTAACGGTCAAAAATAGGATTTTGGGACTGTCATGTTCGCCAGGTCCTCGCCTAGCGAGCATGCTAGCGAACGGCTCCACGCTCGCTACTATGTTCGCCTAGCGAGGGGGTCCTAGGCAGAAAATGTTGTTCTGGTATTTTTGTCGTAACAGGAGAACCGTAACTCGGAATGACGCGCGGTTCGAAGCGTTGGAAAGCTATTACCATGATCTATGTGATGGTGAAGTAATGACATGGAGTTGAGTTTTATTGATGAGACATGGTTGGTTGTTGTAGTGAGTGCGGAAGATACGGTTCGTGTTTCCGCCATAACTCACAACTTGTTTGTTCGTTTGGCATGGGATTTTCCCTGCTTATTTGAGTGAAGCAATGGTTGTGTTAACCGTGATGTTTTAGTACATTTGAAGAGTATAGAGGATCATGTTAAGGATCGGAAATTTAAGTTATCATTGTTGGAGAATGAGCCGTTATATACCACTTGAGAAGAGTTCAAGGAGTTTGGGAGAGCTGTCAGCAGGTCGTGTGTTGATTTTTGTCGAGTCTGACGGGACAATTTGTTGTGTTTTGTGGCGCTTTGTTGATATGACTGGGAGATATGTTAAAGGTACCTTGGAGTGCATGAGAGGGATCATCTTACCAGTGATTTAGAGTTGGTTGTTGTTATGATTGTGCAGAAGCAGAAGGCTTCAAATTGTTTGGGCTGAGATTTGAAATATTTGGTGATCCTAAGAGCTTAAAGTGTTTGTTTGAGTTGGAAAGGCTGAATGTGAGGAAGAGGAAGTGATCGGGACTTCCGAAGAATTACGGCTTTGAGTTGAATTACCATTCGGGTAAAGTGAACGTGGTAGCTAATGCGGTAAGTTAGAAATATTTGCATAATACCCATATTGATGGTGAAAAGAGATAGAGTTGATTGAACAATTTTGTAATATGCGTTGGGTGAGTGAAGAGACTTCATATGGAGTTAAGTTTTTATTGTTGGACCTGACTAGTTGTATCCTTGAAGAGAATCGAGAAATGTCAGAAATCTGGTTTGAGTAGGTAGATTAGTTGAATTTGATGAACTAGAGTCGAAGAGTTGATTGTCGGATTTATGAAGATAGTACCACAATGTGTTATGGTAGAGTTTGTGTTTCAGATGCTGAGTAGAGTAGGGGTACTCTCAAAGAAATACATTAAGACAGATGGAGTATCCATCCCGGTGCTATGAAGAAGTGACCGAATTTGAATAAATTGCTTCGGTGATCACAGATGAAGAGAGAAATGACTGGGGTTGAATATGTTGGTTAGAATTACCGGAAGTCGAAGATTGAACCGCAGGGAATATGGAGTCTGATGTAGCCGTTGAATATTCCAAGGTGGAAATCGGGTAGTATTTTCACGAATTTGGTGTTGAGTTTCCAAAGAATTGGAAAGATATAAATTTTAATTTGAGTCATTGTGGATAGATAGACTATTCTATGTTGAGGATTTATGAGATGCATATCGAGGAAGTGGTGAAGTTAAATGAGGTACTGTTGAGTATTGTATCGGATGGGAATTGGAGGGTTATATTAAGATTTTGGAGAGAGAGCTTGTGTGTTGGATCAGAGTGGATCGTGTGATGATTAATTACCATTGATTGAGTCGACTACAATAACAGTTACCATTCTAGTATCAGAATGGCGCTGTATGGAGTTTTATGAGATAGGAAGTGTGGAACTCTCTTGAGTTGGAATGAGTCGAACGAGAGTATTACGCTCAGATCTGAGAATTGTGCATGAGACGACTGAAAAGATCAAGAGGATCCAAGATAAGATGTGTTTTGAGAGTTATGATGGTAACTGGTGTTGACCGAGCTTTGGAGTCTCGGAAGCACGCTCTGTGTTTTGTTTATCTGTACCAGAGTGGCGCAACGGGAGCGTGGGGAAAGCAGCATGTTAGGCTGTTTTTCCGCTGTCGCTTGTGCATTGGCATGATGTGTTTCATGTGTTTTCGTTGAGAGGGTACATTGAATCAGATGGATGAGGTACAAGTGAGAAATAATTTGACGGTTGAGGCATTGCTAGTTCGGATTGCCGAACGAGAAACAACTCGGAGGGAAATAGATACCTTTGGTAGGAGTGGCTTGGAGAGGTGCTGCAAGAGGCAATGTGACCTGGGAATTGGAAAGCAGGATGTGGGAAGCGTGTCCCGAGCTGTTTCCACCAGGTATTTTCGGGGACGAAAATAATTAAAGTGGGGGAGAATTGTAACGCCCATTTTTAATTATTTGGTTTTCCCGTATTATTCGTTTTTCGGTGCATTGTGTGTGGAAATTGTTTGAGGAATTAAGTTCAATAATATTAGAAAAATATGATTAATAATAATAATAATATGATGATTAATAGTGTCGATACTATTATTATTAATATTATTGCTATTATTTTCATATTTAAAAATATTATTGGAAGAGTTTGGAAATTAAAGAAATTTTGGAAATAATATTGATGTGGGAATTATGAAGATGAGGATTTATTATTATTGTGGAAATTTGGAATTAAAGTGGATTTTGGTGAATTAAAAGAAATAAGAGGAAATTAATATTATTATAAGAATAATATTATTGGAATTAAAAGAATTAGGATAATTATGTTAATATAGAATAAAAGTTGTATTATGGGGTATTAAGGGCATGTTTGCCATTTTGTGAAAAGAAAAACCAAGAACTTGTGAAAGGAGAAACACGCACGGTGAAGGCAAGCTGGAGGAACGATCAAGTGAGCGATCAAGAGCAGCGACTTGAGTAAGCAGAATTTCGTGCGGATTGAGGAGCTTCATCAACATCAAAGCTTCAATTGAGGTAAGGGGGGAGAATTCTACGGTTATTTGGTTTTGCATGAAATTGGTAGAAAAGGGGGGGAAATCCCTAACCCCCATTGATTATCGATGTTAGATGTTGGATGCATGTTAATGTTGTTGTGATTGTGTGTTAGATTATGTTAATTTCGTTGCATGTGCTATGGAATTTATTGTTGAGCGTTTTGGGGTTTCCGGGTAAATTCAGAGTTGATGTCGGAAGTTGATAATTGAGTGGGAATGATGAATTGTTGCTGTTGCTAGTTGCTAATATCTGTTATGATCATTGTTTGTGAGTTAGAAATGTTGCATGCTGAGTTTGATGAGTGTTGGACGAGTGTTTGGGGTTTTTGGAGTTGGACTCGGTTCTGAGTCGAAGTTGGACTAATCGGTTAAAACCGAGGTTTGATTGAGTGGATTGAGTAGTGGTTGGGTGGAATGTTCGGTAATATGCGTAGCCGATGAACTTAACAAATTTTGGTGAGAATTAGGGAGTGGGGTAGCTGCTGTTGTAGAACAGTAGAACTTTTGCAGGATTCGCTAGCTCTTCTCTAGGCGAACGTTCGCTAGCATCTCGCATAGCGAGTGCGTAGTGAGCCTTGGCAGAGGCTGATGTGTGGTATTCGCTAGCTAGTTGGCTGAGCGTGTTTGTGGAGAATACTGGCAGTAGCTTATATGTGTGGTTCGCGAGGAGGCTCGCTAGGCGAACGAGTAGCGAACACTCGCTAGGAGCTCGCGTAGCGAGCAGGTAGCGTGTGTAGCAGAATTTGGAATATGAAGGTTGTGTGCAGTACTGGATGCTGAGTGCAATCAGATAGTTATGATGAGTTGTTAGCTGAATAATGGGAGAGTGATGAAGGATATGAGGGCCTCATGGCCGGCGTTTGTCGCTACCGCGAAAATCGGCGCCGGCTGAACAGAAGAGTCGCCACCATGCGTTATTTATCCCAACGGAGGGAAAGGAAACGCTCGAAGTAAACCTACCGCAAAGACGGGAAAGGAATGGTCATCGCAACCAAATCTTGGATTCGGGAGTCGGTTACGCAAGGGGAAGGTATTAGCACCCCTCACGTCTGTTGTACTCGACGGGATCCACGCTTGTTTTCTAGTACGGATTATTATTCTATCTATTCTACAGGTCAAGGGTTAAAAGAAAATAAAAGGTGACTCGGAAAAGTATCGCGCTTTATGCCTATGTATTCCCATCTGGAACGAGAAATCAGAGTCAATGTAGTTCGCCTACCTACGGGAAAGGAGGGGAAGGTTGCTCGCTAGGATATCGCATCCTATGCCTATGTACTTTCATACAGCATGAAAGATCAGAGCAAACGTAGTTCGGGCCACGTACGACAGAAGCCTGTCTTGATTGTTTTTATCCTTCTGAAAAAGGTTTTCTCCTGATTATGGGTCCAAGCGGACAAAAATGACTCTTTGATTGGTTTACAGTCTTTTATGCAAGAACTGTTTTTTATTAATGTTTAACCTTTTATTGTATTTTTTTGATTGTTTTGAGATAGAAGAGAAACAGCAACTCTAAAACCTATGGTTGAAAAGGGGATCAAAATCTACCCTAATGTTGTCATGCATGGATGAAAGCCTAATGTCTGTCATATTTCTCTCTTGCGCAGAGAGAAACAAAGATCCTAAGGGGATAAATGGAAAAGCAACAACATATATACAGTAAAGCAATAAAAATGCATGAATGCAGCAGTACAAGCGAGGCAAGGGAGTCCCACTCAACCTTGAACCTAGAAAACAATAGGCAAAGTGAAATGGCTTCACTTCGAACCTAAGGGAAAATTAACAAACAATACAGCAAAGAAAATAAAACCCCAAAACCAACTCTGACAGCACCTCAGCTCCTACAGCAACAGCTCTGAACAAACCTCAAACTCTGATAGTTGATAAACAACAATCTTTCAATGAACCCCAAAAATCCAACTCTAATGATACCCAAGCTACAATAAGCTTCCATCTTCAAGAAATCACCAAGCTCAAGCAAGCACAGAATCTTAACCAGTTGACAGCATCAAACAGCAGATAGCTCCGGACGGCAGTAAACCCTAGCTTTAACAGTTGCACAGCTTTGACATGAACAAACTTCATCTTTGTCAATCTTTGATCTTCATCTCTATCTTCAATGGCTTCTTTCTTCAAGACAAGCTCTCCCAGATGAGAATTGATTTATCTGGATAAATTGAATGTCAAACAGTTCATTGACAACCAAAGGAAGTCTATGAATAGTTGACATTGTAATACACTGTTTCCCTCAAAGTTCTACCTCCTAGATAAAACCACTTATCCCTCCAAAGGAGGGAGGTGAATATCATAGAGGGACTTTTAATTATTGAGAAGAATGGAAGCAAAGGAAGCTATCCATGTTTATGAAAGAATTTGTTCTATTCTAAGGCTTTACCTATCTCCTATTATTTCCTATGTCTTCAAAACATCTTCAATCCAAGCAATCTTCAGGCATCAACCTTTTGATCATCATATTCAATCTTCTCCTTTGATGTCTTCATGCTCCACAAGCTCAAACCAAACCCCATACCCTAAATAAAAGCCCAAAAGCCCAAGCAAGCAACAAAAACCCCAAATGGGAACACCAAACAATCACACAATTTGCAAAATATACTAAAAATAGTAAAATAGCATTTAAAATTCTAAGATTTATTCTAAGGGGATTTCTATATCTACCCTACATGCCCTATATGTCCCATATCCTAATTCATGCTAAAAACCCCAAAAGAAAATGTTATAATGCACTTATGTTGAGTTTGAACCCTAATTAAACTATCCTAATGTTTTCTAATCAAAACTAATCAAGATAAATCCACAAAAATGTGAAATAAATCCAGGGGGAACTTAATGTTCTAATATAACTAGTACAAAAAGAATGGAATCAAAATATGGATTTAAATGCCCAAACAAAATTCATCAAAATGTATGTATGAACAAAATGAAAATAAAAGCTATTAAAATGTGAAAATTCACCATAAATGGAAAAATGCCTAAAATGATATTTTTATTTTCTCACAATTTTCTTGACATCATTATGGAAATGGAGGAAAAAACCCCATGTTAAAATGATCATTTTTGTATTTTTTTTCTGAATTTATTTGTAACCAATATGCAAATGAAAAGAAAATAAGAAATTCAATTAAAATGAAAACAAGGGGGGGGGCGCCAATAGCAGTTTTATACACTCAGAGATACATTGGGCGCAGGAGGGGGTGCAGCCAGCAATGCGCTGGGCCCAAGATTGATTCAGAAAAACCACATCAAACAAAAAACCAGGGGGGGGGGGGGGCAAATAGCATCCAGTTCGCTTGTTATTCATTCTGGGCCCCAAGCAGGGGGTACGAACAACAAAACTGCCTGGGCCCAAACCAAACTTGAACAAGGGGAGAGGGGTGTGAATGGAAAATGGAAGTAGATTCAGCAATCCGTGACTATTGGGCTTAAGGCCCAGATCTATTGCAATCCACCCTCAGCAACAATCAAAACCCTAATTTTCTACAATCACTCTCCCTCACGCCACGGTTCATCTCCTTCATCAAACCCTAAACGACGCTCTCATGTTCCCCTTCTCCAACTTCTGAAACAACCTAACGCCGTGACTCCAAACCACAATTGTAACACCCATTTTAATTATTTAGTCATTTTATTATTATTTTAAAAATTATACGTTGGTGTGTCCTTTGGTGGGGGTGTATTTGGTGATGTTTGGTGGGTGTCCCTAATGTGGGAGGACTATTGGTGGTATTTTGGTGTGAAATATAATAATATAAAAATAATAGTAACATTGGTGGGGTGTTATTATTATTATTATTATTATTATTATTATATTTATTATATTTGTTAATATTATTAATATTATTATTATTTTGGTGAAATAATGATATTATTATTATTATTATTATATTTATTATATTTGTTAATATTATTAATATTATTATTATTTTGGTGAAATAATGATATTATTATTATTATTATTATTATCATTATATTTATTATATTTGTTAATATTATTAATATTATTATTATTTTGGTGAAATAATGATATTATTATTATTATTATTATTATTATTATATTTATTATATTTATTATATTTGTTAATATTATTAATATTATTATTATTTTGGTGAAATAATGATATTATTATTATTGTTATTATTATTATTATTATATTTATTATATTTGTTAATATTATTAATATTATTATTATTATTTTGGTGAAATAATGATATTAGTATTATTATTATTATTATTAATAATGAGTATTATTATTATTATTATTATTATTATTATTAGTATTATAATATTATTAGTATTAATAATAATATTGTATTATTTTATTAAGTTATTTTATTAATTGGGATTAGATTTAATAAAGAAAATAGAATGTGAAGGGGTGGGGAGAGTGGTACGATACATTTTAGAAATTGAGAAAAAGGGCGATAGAAAAGAGAGAAGAGAAAAGGACGAAAGAAAGGAAAAAGAGCGAAGGAAAAAGGGAACGAAGAACGGAAGAGAAAAGGGGAAGGCCAAGAGACCAATTCTAGGAGGATTTCTATCGATCAACCAATTGATAAGGTAAGGGGGGAGAAATTTGATTGGGAATGGTTTATACATGTATAGGGTAGAGGGGATTCCTTAACCCTGTAGGAATTTATCGTTATATAAAGTTTTATATTGGCATGCTATGATTATTGTTGATGTTGGGGGATTGATGAATGCTGATGATGCATTTTGGTGTATATATATATATGGTGATGATAGTAACTATAATGTTGATCCATTTTGTTGGATTGTTGATGTTACTGTAGTATTGATCCATTTTATTAGATTGTTGATGTTACTGTAGTGTTGATAGTAACTAGGAATATAAAGCTGATGAGATTTTGTGTTGTTACCGTAGTGTTGGCAATAACCATGATTATAGCTTTGGGAACGTTATGTGTTGTTTCCCTATAGTCTTGTTAACGACTATGGTTAGGACCTTGGTGAGATTCAGAGTGACTCTGAAGTGTCGGTAATGTACCATAATGTCGGTTCTAGAGTAGAAATTATAGGATAATTGGTAAGTATAATATCTATTGGCATGTTTGTTATTGTGGGTTGATGTTGATGAATTGTTGATTTTGGTGTATAGGCTGAGGTGTTGGTTTAGGGAGGTTCTGAGTAACCTCAAAGACTTTTGGTGAGATGTCTGAATTGGTCTCGTGTGATCCTTCTAGCCTTGCTGTAGTGTGAAAATGATGAGTATGGGATATAACTTGTGTACTTGGTGATAGTACGCGTTTCCCTTAATATTGTTGGTGAACAATTAGTTGATGTATATGTGTGTAGTGATCAGTAGGATCGTGTATTTCCCGAGCGGTGAGATGTGTTTATATTTGGTGTTAGAAAGTGAGACTACTCACTATGTGATTGAATTATATGATGTTGGTGTATGTTATATCTATACATATGCATTGATGTATGATGATATGATCAGGAGGATCGTGTGCACTTAGTGTGCCAGAATGTAATAGTTATGCATTGGTGTCTTGCATATCATGGTGTTTTGGTGGGATGAATCATGTCTCAGGAGGAGCGTAAGTGATTCATCCGTACTCCTTTGTGGAGAATGGTGGGGGGATAGATCATGTCTCAGGAGGAGCGTAAGTGATCTATCCAGGTTCGATTGAATGAACCAATGAGTCGGTACCGCATGCATGGTGTTGTGTTGCATAATTGCATTATAATATGTTATATTGTAATTTGAACAGTAGGTTCGTTATATGGTATTGTTGGGGTGAATAATTGATGTGATAGTGTGTTTTTCTGCCTTATTTACATGTATTACATTACCATTATATTTTTGATCATGATTTCTCACCCCTTTGTTGTCGTTGTGGTCTGTGCTTCTTCGAAAGTACAGATAATCCAGGTACTTAGCTAGCTTGGATTATGGTGTGACAGTCGAGTCTAGGATGCTTTGATACGTAGCACGGGACTTGGGCGTTTTTATTTATTTTATGAAGAACTTATATTTTATTTTCCTGTGAAACGTATCAAACCTTTATTGAATTTTATTATTTAATATTCCGCTGTATTGGAGAAAACCCTTTTTATAAGGAAACGTTGTTTTCATGTGATATCCCACTTGGGAAATTGGAACTCTTATTTTGTTTATTTATAATGTTTATTAATTTAATTGATTTTGGGAAGTGGGGTGTTACAATTGGTATCAGAGCAGGTCGGTCCGTCCGGCCAGTGTTGTTGAGTCGAGTTGAGTCTGTCCTTTATGATGTAGTTGAATATCTTTTAACCTGGTGTTGTTCTTTTTGAGAAGTATGGCAGAAAGGAACGATGCTGCATTGGCTGCTGCTATGCAAGCAATGGCGCAGGCGGTTGCTAATCAGAATCAAACTGCAGATGCCCAATTCTGGAGTTTGGCGCAGTTTCGGAGCAACAAGCCACCGACGTTCGAAGGAGGAGTTTTGGATCCTGAAGCTGCTCAGAAGTGGCTGAAGGCAATTGAAAAGATCTTCAGAATGATGGAATGTATTGATGAGCAGAAGGTGAGGTTTGGTACTCACATGTTAGAAGGTGAGGCTGAAGCCTGGTGGGACAATAGTCGCCAAAGATTGGAAGCTGCTGGAACCGCCATTACTTGGGAGGTGGTTCGGAAAGGTTTTCTGGAGAAGTATTTCCCGGAAGATATCCGAAGCGCTAAGGAGATTGAATTCCTAGAGCTGAAATAGGGTAGTATGACTTTAGCAGAGTATGCTGCTAAGTTTGAGGAGCTGGTGCAGTATTGTCCCCACTATAATGTGGAGGGGGCAATGACTTCTAAGTGCTTAAAGTTTGAGAATGGACTGCTGTTGCACCCCAAAATTTGCCCTCACAATACAAGACTTTGTGTTCCAAGAAGGTTCACAAGGTTCACAAAATTCATAATTGGTCAGAAGAGTTGACAATTCCCTCAGACAATGCACCTCCTAAGCAGTGCATCCAAAACTAGGGTTTTGACTTTAATCAGGCTAAATGGACTTCCAAGACTTCAAGTGAGCTTCATAACATCTTATATGTGTATAAGAACCCCCATGTCAAGTTTCAAGACTTTTCTCAAAAGTTTGCTCAGTCAGATGATCAGATAAGTCAAAAGCAGTCAATGCAGTTAAAAGGTCAAACTGAGGTCAACTGTGGTCAAACCAAAGTCAAACTTCATGATTTTTTTTTGCCAACATTAAAGAGAGGTTGGGTGAGAAATATTATCATAATAACTGTAATACCCCAAATTTTGCCCTAAGATTTGTCGTCGCATTTCATTGCATTTAATCAATTACTAACAAATTTGTGTAGTCGTTTGACTTTTTGCAGGTAAATATCATATGGCATGCATTTTTTTTCTAAAAAGTAAAAATGGCACAATTGGCAGGAGGACATGTGTAAGGAGTTATGAGTGTGAGAGGTTGAGAGTTCGAATCTCATCGTTGTCATTTTTTTTGTTTTTTATTATTTTTACTCTAAATTTTTCTATCTTTCATTAAAAAAATAACAAAAATAGTTTTTTATTATTATTTAATTATTATTTTCGTATTTTAATTAAATCATTTTTTAAAATATTATTTTTTTCACTTTTTTCTAAATTATTCATAAAAATATCCAAAAAAATCATAAAATAAGAAATATTGAAAAAAATTTTGTTCTTTTTATAATATTTTTTTTATTTTAGGAATCAATAGGATTATTAGTTTTTATTTTAAGTTTATTTTAATTATTTTAAATTATTTAAATTTTATTTTTTTAACTAATTATTTAGTTTGGGCTTTAAAATGGGCTTTAGGGACATTATTGACAATTTGGTATTAACCCTAATTTGTTCCCTATATATACATGTGTTGCCTTGTTGGAAAAGAGGGGAGAATGAAAAAAACCTAAGAGGAGTGAGTGCCGTTTGCCGTTATTTAGTTTTCTTCTTCATCCATTACTATTGTTTCTTTTTCTTCATCGTTTACCGTTATTTCTTTTCCTTCATCTATTACTGTTGTTTCTTTTTCTTCATCTTTTACCGTTATTTCTTTTTCTTCATCTATTACCGTTATTTCTTTTTCTTTATCTATTACTGTTACGTTTATATATATATATAATTTTTAAATTGTTAGAGTTTATATATATAAGATTTTTGATCGAATTATGTCGATACGATGTTTGCACATTTGTGTGCATGACGCGTGACATTTGTGTTAGTTCGATCTGGTTGCGATGATCGCATTTTTGTGTGAGCAATAATACTATTTTTTTGCTTAATTTCTTTTTCTTTGCGATAAATTTTGTTTCGTCCGATTTAGATCTGGTTGCGATGAGCGCATTTCTGCGTTAGCAACATTGTTGGGTTATTTGGCACATTTAAAATTCATTATTGCTTTATTATTATTATTATTATTATTATTATTATTATTATTATTATTATTATTATTATTATTATTATTATTATTATTATCATTATTTATTATTATTATCATTATTATCATTATTATTACCATTATTATTATTATTGTTATCATTAATTTATTAAAATTTGTTATAATATAAAAATCTGTTTTTTAAAATAAACATCTTTTCCAAATTAATATGAAAACCTATTATTTTTAAGAAAAACTTTTTTTTAGATAAATTTAAAATAATAACTAAAATCTTTTTTTTAAAATAATAACTAGAACCGTTATTTATTTTATTTTATTATTGTTCAATTCAAATTTCATTATCATATTGTATCTGCTCCTCTCATGTAACCTCGCGAACTTAACAATCGCTCTTTAAATTCTGCCTTTAAATTTCTGCTTGCATGGTTTAAATTATGACATTATCTCTCTGTTTGCATGATTCAATTATCTCACGCGTTTACTATTATTTCTGTCACATTGCACACATCCGAAGGTTAGGTCTAACTGTTTGGCCGCCGCGCCAATAGTCCGTAAAACTTCACACATTCAATTTCAAATCCTCAAAACTACAAACTACAAACCCTAATTTTCACAAATGCCTCGCCGCAGGCAAAATTACAATTTTACCCTTAGCATTAGGTCAAAGAGCCGCCGCGCTCATTTTAGGGTTTCCCGCCGTGGAATCCCTAATTTAACCCTAATTACAACTTAACATTTCAACGTAGAGATTTGGAGTTTCTACACTCCACGTAAGCGTGTCCTTAAGATGCGTTTATTCCCCTTGAGACCTTGACCACAGTCAAGAAGTTTCTAACCTCCCTATTGAGGGGAACTACGATTACTCTGATTCCACTCCCGTAAGGATACGTAGGCACAAGATGCGATGTCTTGCCGAGTAAACTTAGAATTAACCCCCTTTATTATTTATTATTGCTTATTTATATTTTATTTAATTATTTTGCTTATTATTTTGTAATCGTTTCTTGGATGTAAAGTTGTTTAATTATTTAATTATTATTATGGTTAGTAATTAGGAGTGTAACAACATGTATGTAATATTAAAATAAATTAGATCATTTTAATATAAGATAATTAAATTAAACATTTCACACACGTAAGTCGATTTTAATCGCCGTCTCACTTCCTAAGGATATCCCTCAAGTTGCCTACGAATAATGGTTAAGTGGGGTGTATAAAGCAAGTCCCTCAAATAAAAAAATCATCAAAGTCCCTTATGGTTGCCTTTACGAATCAAGTCCCTTTCGAAAAATGATGATGGTCCCTTATATGTGCTTATTACATCCCACAATGGCCTTCAAAGTCAAATTGTCCCTCACATACCCCTTAACATCCAAAGTAAGGACTACCTACTCCATTATAGTAGGGATAGTCTTACTAAAGGAAAGAATAAAGAATAAGAAAGACCTTAAAACATTAGGGTAGGTTACTCCTAGATACTTGCTCACTTCAAAACTTTTTCACACTTAAACAAATTTCCAACAAAATTTTCAAACAAGTTTTTTCCACATCCATACACGGATTACTATTAAACTATTCTGAAATTTTTTGCTATTCACACACTACACTTTCAAAACAATTCAAAAGTGAGCTTAAGTACCTAAGAGCCCATGGATAACCATGGATGAAAAGGGTGCTAACACCTTCCCTTTTCATAACTTACCCCCCGGACCCAAAATATTCTCTAAGGTCTTTCCTGTTCTTTTATAACCTTTCCTTATGGATAAAATAAAAGTCGGTGGCGACTCTTGCTATCCGCAACATTGTTTAAAGTCAGTTCTCCCACCGTGTTACAGAACTGGCGACTCTGCTGGGGATAAATTTAAGAGGGGTACCCTTAGGAATTAAGATCACTTTAAATTGTTTGCCTTGTTTGCTTTATTATTATATTGTTGGGGTGCTCTTATGTGTGAAAGGTCCTAACCCGGATCTAGTGTACCTTAGGTAAATGGCAATAGACCAAGGAAACTGTACGACGTATATCGATACGGTTGATCTGGTGGCCATAGTTAGTGCGACTTCTTGGTTGGTGCTTATATTCCTTAAGTCAAGTTGAGGATAATATTGAGGCTGCCATATGTTGTCAATGCACTAACTGACTTTTAGAACCCTAGTTAACTCATCTTGGCCTTTAGAAAGTAGTGAGGTAACCGGCTTTGGTGCAGACTGAAGTTGGTTGACACTCGATACTACGCTCATTGAGATCTTAAACTTGGAGGGTTTTGGTTGGCAAGTAAGTTGCCTTCTGAACAACCACCCTTGTGAAGGATCAATGATATTGAGATCCCTTAGAACCTGGTTACTTTTGTAGGACAGGATGAACCATCTAACTTCAGGGGAGGGTACTTGCCTTTGAACCTCATGCAAGCCTTTAAACCTAGGGCTATGGTGTGGCTTGTTTGTGTGTGCCACATGTTTGTGATTGAGCATGACATCATGACATCATCATGCATCATAAGCATATCATTTTCCCTAACCATTACAAGGACCAAAGGATTTATCTTTGTTCTTTGTTGCAGGTCATGGCTTCTGCTCGTAGAAACACCATCAGGATCAACTTTGTAGGGATACCTGCTAAGCTCAAGGAGTTGGTTTCCCTAGTGCCTGATCATTCCCAGTTCAACAAGAGACATGGTCACTTATTGGATCTAGTTACTTCAGGGTTCAGTGAAGACATGATGAGTGTGCTGTTTCAGTTTTTTGACCCTAAGCACCATTGCTTTACATTTCCTGATTATCAGCTGGTTCCAACCATGGAGGAGTTCTCTAAACTTCTGGGTATACCTGTTCTTGATCAGAAGCTATTCACAGGCTTAGAGAAGGAGCTTAAACCAGAAGTTATTGTTGCAGCTCTACATCTGAAGAAGTCTGACATTGTTCTAGAGACGAGAAGTGGAGTTAAAGGTATTCTTGCCAAGGTATTAGTGGATAAAGCTCAAATGTTCTTGAAGGCTATGAGTTACGATGCTTTTGAGGAGATCTTAGCCTTATTGATTTATGGCTTAGTGTTGTTCCCCAATCCTGATCAGTTCATAGACGTTCATGCCATCAACATATTCCTGAGTCACAATCCAGTGCCTACCTTACTTGGAGACATCCTACATTCTCTTCACACCCGTACTACAAGGGCAAGAGGAACTTTGATGTGCTGCATACCTTTACTTTCTAGGTGGTTTATTTCTCACCTTCCTCGCTCAGTAATGAAGAATGAGCAAGGGTTCAGATGGTCCAAGAGGATCATGTCACTTTCTCACTCAGACATCCATTGGTGCTCCAGATCTATGGAGAATGTCACCATCATTGACCGTTGTGGGGAGTTTCCTAATGTGCCACTTCTAGGCATAAGAGGAGGCATCACCTACAACCCATCTCTAGCTTTACGACAGTTTGGTTACGCCCGGAGCGATGGTCCACATGACATGTTGATTCAGGGCATTGTGTTTGATTACGACAACGATCTTCAGGGTTACCGTCAGAGATTCATCCGAGCTTGGGGAAAGGTAAACAGGATTGACAGCAAGACACTGGAGCCTAAGTACACCATTCCTATGGAGGCTTATCTCAGATGGGTACGATTTCGTGCTCAGACACTCATGATGCCATATCCTGCCATCCTACCAGTTACCATGGAACCTGTTGCTGAAGGAGACACAGCTTATACCATCCTTCACCCAGACATGCCTACTGATATGGAAGACTTGCAGAGATCATGGATCCAACTGAAAGAGCAAAGGGATACTTTCGAGGCTCATTACAAAGCAAGCCAAGCAAGGATCCTAGAGCTAACAAAGCTACTTCATGAGGAACGAAACCTCAACTCATACCTCAACACAAAGAGGAAACGTCCATGGGAGACTTAAAACCCCATCTTTTGTACTTATTTCGTTTTCATTTTTTGTAAGCCTAAAAGGCAAAACAAGTTATTACTAATAAAAAGTTACTTTCTTGTTTTTTTAAGCAAATTTAAATCCTGCGGTCCTTGAAAACATTGCATATGCATTCCCATATCATTGCATCACAGGTTTATAATTGTGCACAGGTTTCTCATCTTCTCGCTGTTTATTTCAGCAATGGCTCTTGAACAATCAGTTAAGGATCTCCAGGCACAGAATGCACAGTTCCAAGAGCTGATCCTGAACCTATCCAAGGGGCAGGATGAATTGAAGACACTGCTGGCCAAGAAGACTAAGAAGGCTAGAAGGTCTGCTGGGTTGCTCAACATGGGAAGAAGGTTCAAAGGTCCTGTCAAGACCAAGGAACATGTTGAAGACTATGAATCTGAAGAATCCGAGCAGGAGAGAGGCAGTCTCCACAACACTATGGGGGACTCTGATTCTGAGGCTAACTACTACCATGAGCCTAACGAAGACAAATTCAAGATGCTGGTGGATAGAATGGATGCTATGGAATTACAGAAATCATCTGGGCTGGATTTTGAGGATTTGAGCTTGATATCTGGGGTGGTCATACCCATTGGGTTCAAAGTTCCTACATTTGTTGTCTATGATGGGGTCTCTTGTCCCAAATTGCATCTGAGGTCTTATGTCAGAAGAATTCAACCCCACACTGCTGATAAAAAGTTGTGGATCCATTTCTTTCAAGAGAGTTTATCTGGAGCTCAGCTAGAGTGGTATTATCAGTTGGAGAGTGTCAACATCAGAGATTGGAATGACCTTGCTGAAGCTTTCTACAAGCAGTATCAATATAATGCTGACTTAGCCCCCACTCGCATGCAGCTTCAAAGCATGTCTATGGGTGCCAAAGAAAGCTTTAAGGAGTATGCTCAGAAGTGGAGAGACTTAGCTGGAAGAGTTCAACCCCCTTTGACTGATAGGGAGTTGGTTGATATGTTCATGTGTACGCTGAATGGTCCGTTTTACAGTCATCTCATTGGAAGCTCATCATCTGGCTTCACTGAGTTGATCATGACAGGAGAGCGAGTAGAGAATGGTATCAAGAGTGGTAAGATCCAAGTGGGCACTTCTTCATCAGGTGCTGCAAAGAAGCCTCCCACTGGGAAGAAAGAATCTAATGCTGTGTATGGTCAGCCTGATCGTAACAGAAGGCATCAGTCTGTTAGTGCAGTTCATATTTCAAATCCAACTCCTGCAACAACAGAGCAGCCTCAAGGCAACCAACAGAGGGCTAGAAGACAGTTCACGAAGATCAACATGTCAATGGCTCAGGCATTGCAACACTTGTTGAAGGCTGAACTTATTACCCTGAGGGAGGCTCCTCAGAATCCCAATGTTACCTCTCCCAAGTACAATCCCAATGCACGATGTGCATATCATTCAAACTGTCCAGGACATGATACTAATAACTGCTGGGTCTTGAAGAACAAAATTCAGGATATGATTGATGCTGGAGAAATTGAGTTTGATCCACCAGGTACTCCAAATGTGATTACAGCTCCAATGCCAAATCACGAGAAGACTGTCAACGCCATTGATGAAGATATTGATGAAGATCTGCATGTCTATTCAATTATAGAGTTGAGCACACCATTGTCTGTTATCAAAAAGAGGTTAGTACAAGCTGGGATCTTTCCAGGTTGTCATGAAGATTGTCTATATTGTACCTATAAGCCGGATAGTTGCTTCATTTTGAGAGATGGGATTCAACGTCTCATGGATAAATATACTATAGTGTTTGAAAGAAGACCAGCATCTGTAGAAAGTATGGTGGATCATCTGACTCAGGGTAAGAAGATTGAAGAGGCTGACATGGTTGACAAAGTACCACTAAGAATCACTTCAAAGGGTCCCATTAAAATCACTCATCAGGGCCCAATCAAGATTATTGCTGAAGGTCCTGTGAAAGTTGTTGCTGAAGCCAGAGTAGCTCCTCTGATCATTACCACTCCTGGTCCTATTCCTTATACATCTGACAAAGCTGTGCCTTGGCACTATGGGTCTGATGTTTACATCCATGGTGTCAAGCAGGAGCCTTTACCTGATATGCCTGTTGACATTGATAATATTGCTGGATCTAGCAAGATCACTCGTAGTGGAAGAGTCTTCTCTTCTCCAGTTGCTTCTAAGAGTGCAGTTACTCCTGCTGTTACTTCCACCACTGATGCTCGGGGCAAGGGTCCTGTTATTGAGCCTGTATCTACTGATGTGCCAGCTGCTGATGACCTCTCTAAGCAGATGGAAGAAGTATTGAAAATCATTCGCAAGAGTGATTATGATATTGTTGATCAGCTGGGGCATACTCCCTCAAAGATTTCTATGCTCTCCCTGTTATTATGTTCTGAGGCTCATGCCAAGTCATTGATCAAGTTTCTAAAGATGGCTCATGTACCCAGTGCAATTTCTGTGGACCAGTTTGAGAATTGTGTTGCTCACCTGACCTATGACAACGGGTTAGGATTTTCTGATGCTGACTTGACCCCTGCCAAGAGGGATCATAACAGGGCCTTGCATATTTCAATTGAATGCAGGGGCACTACCCTGTCTCATGTGCTGATAGACAATGGTTCCTCTCTGAATGTGTTGCCTAAGGAAGTCCTGAACAAGCTGAGTCCTAAAGATACGGTATTGAAGCCCAGTAATATTGTGGTAAAGGCTTTTGATGGTTCTAGAAGAGTAGTGCATGGGGAAATTGATCTTCCAATCAAGGTTGGCTCTCAGGTGTTTACCGCTACATTCTATGTGATGGATATTCGTCCTTCGTACTCATGTCTGCTTGGTCGTCCCTGGATCCATGGGGCAGGTGCTGTGACCTCCACATTACATCAAAAGTTGAGATATCCGGTGAATGGAAAAGTTGTTACTGTCTTTGGAGAGGAAGAATACTTTGTCAGCCATGTAAACACTTTCAAGTATCTGGAAGTAGAAGGTGAATACATTGAAACTCCATGTCAGTCATTTGAAGTGGTTCCCTGGGCTGTTAAGGATTGTGTGACTCCTCCTGCTGTGAAGAAGGTTCCTGTGGTCATCAGAAACCCTCCAACAATGGCAATGGCCCCCCTCAATGATGCAAAAGCTGTGGTGGAAGAAGGTGGTTGTACTATTTGGGGTCAGCTTCCTGATATTCCATACAAGTCTGACAAGTTTGGTTTGGGTTTCACTGCAGAGTCCCAGAAGGCTGTTCGTCGTGCTCGTGCTGTTTGTATCACCAATCAAGGGGTTATCAATGCTGTGGGAGATCAAGATGAAGACTACAACTTGGAGGCATGGATTTTTCCTACTGTGGGTGCTGGACTCAATAATTGGAAAGCTGAAGATGTTATCCCTATCTCCTTTAGTCAGGAGTAAATACTATTACTGTGTTATGTTTTTAAATTTGTAATTTCTGGAACAATTAAAACTTTCAAGCCATGTGCCTTACCCGGGGCACAATGGTGTGCTTGTTACGGGTTGTCATTTCATTTGCATACTTCATTCAATAAAATCAGTGGACGTTTCGTTTTCGTAAATATTGTGTTCCTTGTCTTTCTTTTTCTTTTATTTTTGCTTTATCAGCTATGTGTTCTTACACACACCCACGTCACTAAAATGCAGATCCTCATCCACTCTGGATCCAGTTGATAACAGTTCTACTATTGCCAATTACAATTTCGAGAATCCGATCTATCAAACTGAAGACGGAAACGAGGACGATTGTGAAATACCTGTAGAGCTTGCTAGGTTGTTACAACAAGAAGAGAAAGCTATACAGCCACATGAAGAGCCAGTCGAAGTTGTGAATCTGGGAACTGAAGAAAACAGAAAAGAGGTCAAGATAGGGGCTGATTTAGAGGACAGTGTCAAGAGCAGGTTGATTCAGATGCTACGTGACTATGTGGAGATCTTTGCTTGGTCTTATGAAGATATGCCAGGGTTGGATACAGACATTGTGGTTCACCGTTTGCCAGTGAAAGAAGATTGTCGTCCAAAGAAGCAGAAGGTTCGTCGTATGCGTCCTGAAATGTCAGAAAAGATCAAAGCAGAGGTAATGAAACAATTCAATGCAGGGTTCTTGGCCGTAACTTCTTATCCTCAGTGGGTTGCAAATGTGGTACCAGTTCCTAAGAAAGATGGTAAGGTACGTATGTGTGTAGACTACAGAGATCTGAACAAGGCTAGCCCTAAAGATGACTTTCCACTTCCTCATATTGATATTCTGGTAGACAACACTGCTCAGCATAAGGTATTCTCTTTTATGGATGGTTTCTCTGGTTACAATCAAATCAAGATGGCACCTGAAGATATGGAGAAGACTACATTTGTGACACAGTGGGGCACCTTTTGCTATAAGGTAATGCCATTTGGTTTGAAGAATGCAGGGGCAACATATCAGCGTGCTATGGTGGCTTTGTTTCATGATATGATTCATCATGAGATAGAGGTATATGTGGATGATATGATAGCCAGGTCTCAGAATGAAGAACAACATCTTGATCATCTGCACAAGTTGTTTGAGAGGTTGAAGAAATACAGGTTGAGATTAAATCCAAACAAGTGTACTTTTGGAGTTAGATCTGGAAAGCTCTTGGGTTTCATTGTCAGTGGAAAAGGTATTGAAGTGGATCCTGCAAAAGTGAAAGCTATACGAGAGATGCCAGCTCCCCGTACTGAGAAGGAGGTTAGAGGTTTCTTGGGACGATTGAACTACATTGCAAGATTTATTTCCCAATTAACTACCATCTGTGAGCCAATCTTCAAGTTGTTGAGGAAAGATCAGGTGATGGAATGGAATGATGAGTGCCAGACTGCCTTTGATGAAATCAAGAGATATTTGCTAGAACCTCCAATTTTAATGCCACCAGTTGATGGAAGACCCTTGATTATGTATTTAACAGTATTAGACAACTCAATGGGGTGTGTATTGGGGCAACATGACGAGTCTGGTCGAAAAGAGCAGGCAATATACTACCTTAGCAAAAAGTTTACCGACTGTGAAACAAGATACTCACTGCTCGAGAAAACTTGCTGCGCTTTGGCATGGGCTGCTCGCCGACTAAGACAGTATATGTTGACCCATACTACCTTGTTGATTTCGAAGATGGATCCAATCAAGTACATATTTGAGAAACCTGCTCTCTCCGGAAGAATTGCAAGATGGCAAATGATCTTGACGGAATATGATATACAGTATACCACTCAGAAGGCCATTAAGGGGAGTGTTGTTGCTGATCATTTGGCTCATCAAGCAGTAGATGATTACCAGTCAATGAATTTTGAGTTCCCTGATGAAGACATTATGTCTGTTACCAAAGAACCTAGACAATATGACGGACCTGAACAAGGATCCCGATGGACTATGGTTTTTGATGGTGCCTCCAATGCACATGGTAATGGTGTTGGTGTTGTGATTAGTTCCCCTGAAGGTTGTCATACCCCGATTACTGCCAGACTTTGTTTCTATTGTACCAATAACATGGCTGAGTATGAGGCATGTATCATGGGTATGCAAGTTGCTATTGATATGAAGATTCAGTTCCTTGAGGTGTATGGAGATTCAGCTCTGGTAGTAAGTTAGATTAAAGGAGATTGGGATACAAAGCATGATAATCTCATTCCTTACAGAGAACATGTGTTGTCTTTGATCCCACATTTCAAAGAGATTACTTTTGGACATATTCCACGAAGAGAGAATCAGTTGGCAGACGCATTGGCCACCATGGCATCTATGTTTGAGATCAGCTGGGATGATGAAGCTCCCAAGATTACCATTGATAGATTTGAGAAGCCTGCATACTGCAATGAGATTGACACTGAAGGGGCAGAGGAGAAGCCTTGGTTCTATGAAGTGAAAAACTATCTTGAAGCTCAGGAGTTCCCTGAAGGGGCATCTGTCAAAGATAGGAAGTTCCTGAGAAGGTTTTCTGCTAAGTTCTTTCTGAGTAATGGCATTCTGTATAAGCGTAATCATGATTCAACTATGCTTCGTTGTGTGGATAAGAAGGAAGCTACAGAAATTATGGAAGAGATGCATGATGGGACCTTTGGCACTCATTCTAGTGGTCATACCATGGCAAAGAAGATTTTGAGAGCAGGTTACTATTGGTCTACCATGGAAGCTGATTGCTATCAACACTCCAGAACATGTCACAAATGTCAAATCTATGCTGATAAAGTACATGTACCTCCATCTCCATTGAATGTGTTGACTGCTCCTTGGCCCTTTGCCATGTGGGGCATTGATATGATTGGTGAGATCAAGCCTACTGCTTCTAATGGGCATCGTTTCATCCTGGTTGCTATTGATTACTTCACGAAGTGGGTAGAGGCAGCTTCATTTGCATCTGTGACTAAGAATGTTGTGGCTCGGTTCATTAAGAATAATCTCATATGTAGGTATGGTATCCCTGAAAGGATTATCACTGACAATGGCTCTAATCTGAACAACACTATGATTACTGATCTCTGTACGCAGTTCAAGATTAAGCATCACAACTCTTCTCCGTATCGTCCAAAGATGAATGGGGCAGTTGAAGCTGCTAATAAGAACATTAAGAAGATTGTACAGAAGATGACTGTTACTTACAAGGATTGGCACGAGATGTTACCATTTGCTCTGCATGGTTATCGTACTACAATACGTACTTCAACAGGGGCAACCCCATTCTCCTTAGTCTATGGTATGGAAGCAGTTCTGCCTATTGAAGTTCAGATCCCCTCCTTGAGAATTATGAAGGATGCAGGCTTGGATGAAGATGAGTGGATTCAGACTCGACTTGACCAGATAAATTTGATTGATGAGAAAAGGTTAGCAGCAGTTTGTCATGGCCAGATGTACCAGAAACGGATGATCAAAGATTTTAACAAGAAGGTTAAGCCAAAGGTATATCAGGCTGGTGACTTGGTAATCAAGCGTATCATATTACCACAGGGTGATCCTAGGGGCAAGTGGACTCCAACATATGAGGGACCATTTGTAGTCAAGACAGTGTTCTCAGGAGGTGCCATGATACTGACTACAATGGATGGTGAAGACTTCCCACAACCTGTAAACGCAGACATAGTTAAAAAATACTACGCATAAAAAGAGACCCGCTAGGTTGACAGGCCTAGGCAAAAATAAGGGCATCCCGGCAAACCAAAAGGGTTTGGGCAAAAATTAGGGATATATATATATAAAAAGATGTACACCCGGCAAGTCGAAAACCTGAAAAGGCGGCTTGGGCAAAAAAGGGTATCCCGGTGGATTGAAAACCTGAAAGGGCAATCCAGGCAAAAGTTAGGGATTAAAGCGTATGACTATGTCTCGTTTGGATCACTCATGAAACTGCAACCAGTTGTACTACTTACTCAAGCTCAAACAGATAAAGCTCAATCCAATCGTTTCCGTCTCAACAGCAAGAAGATGAGATACTTGAGTGGCAATAGTAGAATTGAAACTCAATAGGATTATTTCCCACATAGCTGATTCTTTTTGTAAAGCTTCATGACAAAATTCTCTTACTAGGGTTTATGTCTCCTTGTACAAACTTACCCGTGTATGGGTCACTTTTGATATAAATAAATTCCATCTTTTGAATCCAGATTCACTTTTACCCTATTTACATAAGCGAAACGTCCATTGGTTGTGTTTGAATGTATGTATGCCTTTGAATATGATTGATGTTTACCAGAAACGCATGTATGCTTTTAATATGATTGATGTTTACCAGAAATGCATGAAAATGCAGTAATAGTATTTACTAAGGACGAACGAGGGAAGGATTTCAACGAAGCTTCGCCGGTTCATCTTTACAAGACAGTTACAAACCATCAGTAGGACTAATCCATTTTCACAAAGTCTAATCTCCCCTGGAATTTATATCCATCTCTTTTATCCTCATACGGATATACGGGAAATTACTTTCCAATAAGGGCACGATGAACGAAGACGGGATGTTATACTTATCCTACTATCAAACGAAAACGAAGGTTATCTATACCCTACTATCCCCAACAACGGGAGGTTATCTATACCTTGTTATCCCCAACAACGGGAGGTTATCTATACCTTGTTATCCCCAGCAGACGGAGGGTTATATATTCTTCAACAACGAATCGGGATTTATTTTCCTTGGCCAGCAGTTGTTATACAAGGATATCCAGACACTTCCAGCAGTGTCATAGCATACATATATCATTTACATCATACCATAACATATATGTCTATAGTACATTACCTAAGTGCATCATGTCATACATGCATACATAAAGCATAAACTAATGTTGTTATACAGAATGCTACCTTGTTTTCAGGTTAATTATCCAACAAACAATCTTATGATCTTTGGGACTGCTTTATTGTAACCTCAGGGTTACTTTATCCTCCTGATGAGCTTCTTATTACTTTGGGACTGCTTTATTGTAACCTCAGGGTTATTTTATCCTCCTGATAGCCTCTCATGACTTCAAGACTGCTTTAGAGCTACTGATTGCTCTATCCTCCTGAAATCATCCTATTACTTCAAGACTGCTTTAGAGCTATTCATTGCTCTATCCTCATGAGGTCATATTACTACTTCAAGACTGCTTTAGAGTTATTCATTGCTCTATCCTCCTGAAGCCATCTAATTATTTCAAGACTGCTTTAGAGTTATCCATTGCTCTATCCTCCTGAAATTACATTATTATTTCAAGACTGCTTTAGAGCTATCCATTGCTCTATCCTCCTGAAATCATTACTTCAAGACTGCTTTAGAGCTATTGATTGCTCTATCCTCCTGAAGACATATCACATTATTATTTCAAGACTGCTTTAGAGCTGTTGATTGCTCTATCCTACTGAAGCCATTCTATTACTTCAAGACTGCTTTAGAGCTATTGATTGCTCTATCCTCCTGAAGCCATTATTACTTCAAGACTGCTTTAGAGCTATTGATTGCTCTATCCTCCTGAGGTCAGATTTATCACTTCAAGACTGCTTTAGGGTTATCATTATTGATTGCTCTATCCTCATGAAGACATGCTGTTACATCAGTATTACTCCAGACTCCTGACAGTTCTCATTATACTACTGAAGAACTTTCCCCTAGTGGCATCTTTAAGCCCACTCAATCATGTTCAACCAACCATAAATATCACTCCATGCACTGGTGAGTGCAAATTTTTGGGCTTTTGTGTTCAATCCCCTTCAACCTTCCAGGTTACGACTGGCAAATATACCAATCTAACCCCTCAGGTTTCAGAAAATTGAACAGGGGCAGCTGTTGCACCCCAAAATTTGCCCTCACAATACAAGACTTTGTGTTCCAAGAAGGTTCACAAGGTTCACAAAATTCATAATTGGTCAGAAGAGTTGACAATTCCCTCAGACAATGCACCTCCTAAGCAGTGCATCCAAAACTAGGGTTTTGACTTTAATCAGGCTAAATGGACTTCCAAGACTTCAAGTGAGCTTCATAACATCTTATATGTGTATAAGAACCCCCATGTCAAGTTTCAAGACTTTTCTCAAAAGTTTGCTCAGTCAGATGATCAGATAAGTCAAAAGCAGTCAATGCAGTTAAAAGGTCAAACTGAGGTCAACTGTGGTCAAACCAAAGTCAAACTTCATGATTTTTTTTTTGCCAACATTAAAGAGAGGTTGGGTGAGAAATATTATCATAATAACTGTAATACCCCAAATTTTGCCCTAAGATTTGTCGTCGCATTTCATTGCATTTAATCAATTACTAACAAATTTGTGTAGTCGTTTGACTTTTTGCAGGTAAATATCATATGGCATGCATTTTTTTCTAAAAAGTAAAAATGGCACAATTGGCAGGAGGACATGTGTAAGGAGTTATGAGTGTGAGAGGTTGAGAGTTCGAATCTCACCGTTGTCATTTTTTTTGTTTTTTATTATTTTTACTCTAAATTTTTCTATCTTTCATTAAAAAAATAACAAAAATAGTTTTTTATTATTATTTAATTATTATTTTCGTATTTTAATTAAATCATTTTTTAAAATATTATTTTTTTCACTTTTTTCTAAATTATTCATAAAAATATCCAAAAAAATCATAAAATAAGAAATATTGAAAAAAATTTTGTTCTTTTTATAATATTTTTTTTATTTTAGGAATCAATAGGATTATTAGTTTTTATTTTAAGTTTATTTTAATTATTTTAAATTATTTAAATTTTATTTTTTTAACTAATTATTTAGTTTGGGCTTTAAAATGGGCTTTAGGGACATTATTGACAATTTGGTGTTAACCCTAATTTGTTCCCTATATATACATGTGTTGCCTTGTTGGAAAAGAGGGGAGAATGAAAAAAACCTAAGAGGAGTGAGTGCCGTTTGCCGTTATTTAGTTTTCTTCTTCATCCATTACTATTGTTTCTTTTTCTTCATCGTTTACCGTTATTTCTTTTCCTTCATCTATTACTGTTGTTTCTTTTTCTTCATCTTTTACCGTTATTTCTTTTTCTTCATCTATTACCGTTATTTCTTTTTCTTTATCTATTACTGTTACGTTTATATATATATAATTTTTAAATTGTTAGAGTTTATATATATAAGATTTTTGATCGAATTATGTCGATACGATGTTTGCACATTTGTGTGCATGACGCGTGACATTTGTGTTAGTTCGATCTGGTTGCGATGATCGCATTTTTGTGTGAGCAATAATACTATTTTTTTGCTTAATTTCTTTTTCTTTGCGATAAATTTTGTTTCGTCCGATTTAGATCTGGTTGCGATGAGCGCATTTCTGCGTTAGCAACATTGTTGGGTTATTTGGCACATTTAAAATTCATTATTGCTTTATTATTATTATTATTATTATTATTATTATTATTATTATTATTATTATTATTATTATTATTATTATCATTATTTATTATTATTATCATTATTATCATTATTATTACCATTATTATTATTATTGTTATCATTAATTTATTAAAATTTGTTATAATATAAAAATCTGTTTTTTAAAATAAACATCTTTTCCAAATTAATATGAAAACCTATTATTTTTAAGAAAAACTTTTTTTTAGATAAATTTAAAATAATAACTAAAATCTTTTTTTTAAAATAATAACTAGAACCGTTATTTATTTTATTTTATTATTGTTCAATTCAAATTTCATTATCATATTGTATCTGCTCCTCTCATGTAACCTCGCGAACTTAACAATCGCTCTTTAAATTCTGCCTTTAAATTTCTGCTTGCATGGTTTAAATTATGACATTATCTCTCTGTTTGCATGATTCAATTATCTCACGCGTTTACTATTATTTCTGTCACATTGCACACATCCGAAGGTTAGGTCTAACTGTTTGGCCGCCGCGCCAATAGTCCGTAAAACTTCACACATTCAATTTCAAATCCTCAAAACTACAAACTACAAACCCTAATTTTCACAAATGCCTCGCCGCAGGCAAAATTACAATTTTACCCTTAGCATTAGGTCAAAGAGCCGCCGCGCTCATTTTAGGGTTTCCCGCCGTGGAATCCCTAATTTAACCCTAATTACAACTTAACATTTCAACGTAGAGATTTGGAGTTTCTACACTCCACGTAAGCGTGTCCTTAAGATGCGTTTATTCCCCTTGAGACCTTGACCACAGTCAAGAAGTTTCTAACCTCCCTATTGAGGGGAACTACGATTACTCTGATTCCACTCCCGTAAGGATACGTAGGCACAAGATGCGATGTCTTGCCGAGTAAACTTAGAATTAACCCCCTTTAGTATTTATTATTGCTTATTTATATTTTATTTAATTATTTTGCTTATTATTTTGTAATTGTTTCTTGGATGTAAAGTTGTTTAATTATTTAATTATTATTATGGTTAGTAATTAGGAGTGTAACAACATGTATGTAATATTAAAATAAATTAGATCATTTTAATATAAGATAATTAAATTAAACATTTCACACACGTAAGTCGATTTTAATCGCCGTCTCACTTCCTAAGGATATCCCTCAAGTTGCCTACGAATAATGGTTAAGTGGGGTGTATAAAGCAAGTCCCTCAAATAAAAAAATCATCAAAGTCCCTTATGGTTGCCTTTACGAATCAAGTCCCTTTCGAAAAATGATGATGGTCCCTTATATGTGCTTATTACATCCCACAATGGCCTTCAAAGTCAAATTGTCCCTCACATACCCCTTAACATCCAAAGTAAGGACTACCTACTCCATTATAGTAGGGATAGTCTTACTAAAGGAAAGAATAAAGAATAAGAAAGACCTTAAAACATTAGGGTAGGTTACTCCTAGATACTTGCTCACTTCAAAACTTTTTCACACTTAAACAAATTTCCAACAAAATTTTCAAACAAGTTTTTTCCACATCCATACACGGATTACTATTAAACTATTCTGAAATTTTTTGCTATTCACACACTACACTTTCAAAACAATTCAAAAGTGAGCTTAAGTACCTAAGAGCCCATGGATAACCATGGATGAAAAGGGTGCTAACACCTTCCCTTTTCATAACTTACCCCCCGGACCCAAAATATTCTCTAAGGTCTTTCCTGTTCTTTTATAACCTTTCCTTATGGATAAAATAAAAGTCGGTGGCGACTCTTGCTATCCGCAACATTGTTTAAAGTCAGTTCTCCCACCGTGTTACAACTGCGTCCAGAGATTAAGTTGGGGATTGCTTGTCAGAAGATCAGGAGCTATCCTGAGCTGGTAAGCAGAAGCAGGATTTATGATAACGATAACCGAGCAAGGATTGCGCACTACAAAGTTGCTAATGACCGTAAGGGTAAGCAGAGGTTTAGTGGTACTCCTTATAGTGTTGCTGCTGATAAGGGAAAACGTAAAGCTGTTGTTGATAAGAAGCCTAGAGATGGGAGAGCATCTGCTGAAGGGAAATGTTTTCGGTGCGGTGGTATGGGACACCGTGCTAATGATTGTCCTAATGAAGCCAAGAAATGTTTTAAGTGCGGGAAACCAGGTCATGTGATAGCTGACTGCAGAGCAACTATGCCGACCTGTTATAACTGTGGTGAGAAGGGTCATATCAGTACACATTGTGAGAAGCCGAAGAAGCCTCAAACGTCTCCGGATGGTGGAAAAGTGTTTGCCTTGGCAGGAACTCAAGCTGCCAGTGATGAGCGTGTTATCAGAGGTACTTGTATTATCAATAATATTCCTTTGATTTCTATTATTGATACGGGTGCAACGCACTCGTTTATTTCTGTAGATTGTGTGAAGAGGATAGGTTTGGTGCCGTCCACTCTGGAGAGACGGATGACTATTGAGACACCCTCTATAGGTTCAGTGACTACTTCTTTGGTATGCCTGAAGTGTCCGCTGACTATTTTCGGTAGAGAATTTGGAGTGGATCTGATTTGTCTACCACTTGGTAAGTTGGATGTTATTCTGGGTATGAACTGGTTAGAGTTCAACCGAGTCTACATCGACTGTTTTCGGAAGGAATTGTTGTTCTTGACCCCTGAAGAGGAAGCTTTAGCAAGTTCTTTGTCTAATAAAGAATTGAGGGCCTTGTTGGAAGATGAAACTAGAGTGTTTGCTTTATTTGCAACATTATAGGGGGATAGCAAAGTGTCAATAGAGGAATTAGCCGTGGTGAATGAATTTCCGGAAGTGTTTCCTGACGACATTACAGAATTGCCTCCGACGCGAGAAGTGGAATTTGGTATTGATCTTGTTCCTGGTACGAGGCCTATTTCTATGGCGCCGTACAGGATGTCTGCAGTGGAATTGGCTGAGTTGAAGTCTCAGATTGGAGAATTGTTGGATAGGAAGTTTATTAGGCCAAGAGTATCGTCGTGGGGAGCTCCAGTGTTATTGGTGAAGAAGAAGGATGGTAGTATGCGTTTGTGCATCGATTACCGTCAATTGAATAAAGTGACTATTAAGAATAAGTATCCTCTACCTAGGATTGATGACTTCATGGACCAGCTGGTGGGAGCTCGTGTATTTAGTAAGATCGACTTAAGATCGGGTTATCATCAGATAAGAGTAAAAGAAGGTGATGTTCAGAAGACTGCCTTTAGGACTCGATATGGACATTACGAATATGCTGTAATGCCGTTTGGAGTGACTAATGCGCCGGGAGTATTTATGGAGTATATGAACAGAATTTTCCATTCTTATTTGGATCAGTTCATTGTAGTGTTTATTGATGATATATTAATTTATTCTAAATCTGATGAAGAGCATGCAGGACATCTGAGAATTGCCTTGCAAGTGTTGAAGGAAAATAAATTATTTGCTAAACTGTCAAATTGTAACTTTTGGTTGAAGAAAGTAAGTTTCTTGGGGCATGTAATATCTGAAGATGGAATAGCGGTGGATCCGTCAAAAGTAAGTGCAGTATTGCAGTGGGAACCGCCGAAGACAGCAACAGAGATTAGAAGCTTTTTGGGGTTAGCCGGTTATTACCGCAGGTTTATTGAAGGGTTCTCTAATTTGGCATTGCCATTAACTCAGTTGACGAGAAAGAACCAAGTTTTTGTATGGGATGCTGCTTGTGAAGAAAGTTTTGAAGAGTTGAAAAAGAGATTGACTACGACACCGGTGTTAGTGTTACCGACTCCGAGTGAACCGTTTGTGGTGTACTGTGATGCGTCTAAGATGGGATTAGGCGGGGTTCTGATGCAGAATGGTAAAGTAGTAGCATATGCATCGCGGCAATTGAGAGTGCATGAGCGAAATTATCCGACTCATGATCTTGAATTAGCTACGGTTGTTTTTGTGTTGAAAATCTGGAGAAATTATTTATATGGTTCAAGATTTGAAGTGTTTAGTGATCATAAGAGTCTGAGATACCTGTTTGATCAGAAAGAGCTGAATATGAGGCAGAGAAGATGGTTGGAATTTTTGAAGGATTATGACTTCAGTTTGAGTTATCATCCAGGAAAGGCCAATGTAGTGGCAGATGCTTTGAGTAGGAAAGCAATTCATATGGCAGCTCTGATGGTGAAAGAAATTGAGTTAATTGAACAATTTAGAGATTTGAGCATGGTTTGTGAGACTACTGCAGATAGTGTAATGTTGGGTATGTTGCAGGTAAATAATGACTTCTTGGATATGATTAGAGAAAATCAGAAGTTGGATGTGAAATTGGTAGATTTGATGCCTGGAGTAGGAAGTGACTCTGATAGTGACTTTAAATTGGATAGTACAGGTGTGTTGAGATTTAGAGGCAGGATTTGTGTACCAGATGATGAAGAATTGAAAAAGTCAATTTTGAGCGAAGGACATCGTAGTAGCCTGAGTATTCATCCGGGAGCTACGAAAATGTATCATGATTTGAAGAAATTATTTTGGTGGTCTGGTATGAAAAGAGACATAGCTCAATTTGTGTATGCCTGTTTGACATGTCAGAAGTCGAAGGTGGAACACCAGAGACCTTCTGGGTTTATGCAACCATTAGAGATTCCAGTTTGGAAATGGGATTGCATTACTATGGATTTTGTGACAGGTTTGCCGAATACGGCGAGAGGTTTTGATGCTATATGGGTGATTGTGGATCGATTGACGAAGTCTGCACACTTTGTGCCGCTCAATATTAGTTTTCCGTTAACGAAGCTGACGGATATTTACATTCGGGTAATTGTGAAGTTGCATGGTGTTCCGTCTAGTATTGTGTCGGATAGAGATCCGCGGTTTACTTCGGAATTTTGGAAGAGCTTGCAGGAAGCTTTGGGAACTAAGTTGAAATTGAGTTCAGCTTATCATCCGCAAACTGATGGTCAGTCGGAGAGGACTATTCAGTCGCTTGAAGATTTGTTGAGAGCTTGTGTGTTAGAAAAGGGTGGTGCGTGGGATACTCATTTACCATTGATTGAGTTCACGTACAATAACAGTTACCATTCTAGTATCGGAATGGCACCGTTTGAAGCTTTGTATGGGAGGAGGTGTAGGACTCCTCTGTGTTGGTATGAAACTGGTGAGAATATGGTGCTTGGACCAGAAATTGTACAGCAGACTACTGAGACAATTCAAATGATTCGTGAGAAAATGAAAGTGTCTCAGAGTAGGCAGAAAAGTTATCATGATAATCGGAGGAAAGAGTTGGAATTCTGTGTAGGTGATCACGTATTCCTAAGAGTTAATACGATGACTGGTATTGGTCGTGCATTGAAGTCCAAGAAGCTGGATCCTAAGTTCATTGGACCTTATGAGATTTTGCAGAGAATTGGTGTTGTGGCTTATAGGGTGGCGTTGCCGCCTGAGTTGTCAAACTTACATAATGTGTTTCATGTGTCGCAATTGCGAAAGTATGTTTCTGATTCATCTCATGTGATTCAGAGAGATGATGTTCAGATTCGGGAGAATCTTACTGTTGAGATGATGCCGTTGAGGATCGAGGACCATAAGATGAAACAACTCCGAGGGAAGGAAATACCTTTGGTGAAGGTAGCGTGGGGAGGTGTTGCAAGAGACAGTGTGACCTGGGAGTTGGAAAACAGGATGCGAGAAGCGTATCCGGAGCTATTTCCATCAGGTAATTTTCGGGGACGAAAATAATTAAAGTGGGGGAGAGTTGTAACACCCATTTTAATTATTTAGTCATTTTATTATTATTTTAAAAATTATACGTTGGTGTGTCCTTTGGTGGGGGTGTATTTGGTGATGTTTGGTGGGTGTCCCTAATGTGGGAGGACTATTGGTGGTATTTTGGTGTGAAATATAATAATATAAAAATAATAGTAACATTGGTGGGGGTGTTATTATTATTATTATTATTATATTTATTATATTTGTTAATATTATTAATATTATTATTATTTTGGTGAAATAATGATATTATTATTATTATTATATTTATTATATTTGTTAATATTATTAATATTATTATTATTTTGGTGAAATAATGATATTATTATTATTATTATTATTATCATTATATTTATTATATTTGTTAATATTATTAATATTATTATTATTTTGGTGAAATAATGATATTATTATTATTATTATTATATTTATTATATTTATTATATTTGTTAATATTATTAATATTATTATTATTTTGGTGAAATAATGATATTATTATTATTATTATTATTATTATTATTATTATTATTATTATTATTATTATATTTATTATATTTGTTAATATTATTAATATTATTATTATTATTTTGGTGAAATAATGATATTAGTATTATTATTATTATTATTATTATTATTATTATTAATAATGAGTATTATTATTATTATGATTATTATTATTATTATTAGTATTATAATATTATTAGTATTAATAATAATATTGTATTATTTTATTAAGTTATTTTATTAATTGGGATTAGATTTAATAAAGAAAATAGAATGTGAAGGGGTGGGGAGAGTGGTACGATACATTTTAGAAATTGAGAAAAAGGGCGATAGAAAAGAGAGAAGAGAAAAGGACGAAAGAAAGGAAAAAGAGCGAAGGAAAAAGGGAACGAAGAACGGAAGAGAAAAGGGGAAGGCCAAGAGACCAATTCTAGGAGGATTTCTATCGATCAACCAATTGATAAGGTAAGGGGGGAGAAATTTGATTGGGAATGGTTTATACATGTATAGGGTAGAGGGGATTCCTTAACCCCGTAGGAATTTATCGTTATATAAAGTTTTATATTGGCATGCTATGATTATTGTTGATGTTGGGGGATTGATGAATGCTGATGATGCATTTTGGTGTATATATATATATGGTGATGATAGTAACTATAATGTTGATCCATTTTGTTGGATTGTTGATGTTACTGTAGTATTGATCCATTTTATTAGATTGTTGATGTTACTGTAGTGTTGATAGTAACTAGGAATATAAAGCTGATGAGATTTTGTGTTGTTACCGTAGTGTTGGCAATAACCATGATTATAGCTTTGGGAACGTTATGTGTTGTTTCCCTATAGTCTTGTTAATGACTATGGTTAGGACCTTGGTGAGATTCAGAGTGACTCTGAAGTGTCGGTAATGTACCATAATGTCGGTTCTAGAGTAGAAATTATAGGATAATTGGTAAGTATAATATCTATTGGCATGTTTGTTATTGTGGATTGATGTTGATGAATGGTTGATTTTGGTGTATAGGCTGAGGTGTTGGTTTAGGGAGGTTCTGAGTAACCTCAGAGACTTTTGGTGAGATGTCTGAATTGGTCTCGTGTGATCCTTCTAGCCTTGCTGTAGTGTGAAAATGATGAGTATGGGATATAACTTGTGTACTTGGTGATAGTACGCGTTTCCCTTAATATTGTTGGTGAACAATTAGTTGATGTATATGTGTGTAGTGATCAGTAGGATCGTGTATTTCCCGAGCGGTGAGATGTGTTTATATTTGGTGTTAGAAAGTGAGACTACTCACTATGTGATTGAATTATATGATGTTGGTGTATGTTATATCTATACATATGCATTGATGTATGATGATATGATCAGGAGGATCGTGTGCACTTAGTGTGCCAGAATGTAATAGTTATGCATTGGTGTCTTGCATATCATGGTGTTTTGGTGGGATGAATCATGTCTCAGGAGGAGCGTAAGTGATTCATTCGTACTCCTTTGTGGAGAATGGTGGGGGGATAGATCATGTCTCAGGAGGAGCGTAAGTGATCTATCCAGGTTCGATTGAATGAACCAATGAGTCGGTACCGCATGCATGGTGTTGTGTTGCATAATTGCATTATAATATGTTATATTGTAATTTGAACAGTAGGTTCGTTATATGGTATTGTTGGGGTGAATAATTGATGTGATGGTGTGTTTTTCTGCCTTATTTACATGTATTACATTACCATTATATTTTTTATCATGATTTCTCACCCCTTTGTTGTCGTTGTGGTCTGTGCTTCTTCAGAAGTACAGATAATCCAGGTACTTAGCTAGCTTGGATTATGGTGTGACAGTCGAGTCTAGGATGCTCTGATACGTAGCACGGGACTTGGGCGTTTTTATTTATTTTATGAAGAACTTATATTTTATTTTCCTGTGAAACGTATCAAACCTTTATTGAATTTTATTATTTAATATTCCGCTGTATTGGAGAAAACCCTTTTTATAAGGAAACGTTGTTTTCATGTGATATCCCACTTGGGAAATTGGAACTCTGATTTTGTTTATTTATAATGTTTATTAATTTAATTGATTTTGGGAAGTGGGGTGTTACAACAATCGTCCTTCTAAACCAGTTCACCTACCTCATTCACCATAAACCAAACTCTAAAATAAAACTGGCCTACGCAACCTCAGCTCAAAATGATCTCGCCTACCTCACTTCGCTCAAAACAAACCTAGTTCTAACACTATCAACAACGAGGTTAGCAAGTTCAAGATTAAAACCTGGTGATGCCGATAATGAAGTTGACGGAGCTTATGATCTCTTCTGGAAGTTGGAGAATGTGCCTGAAGGTGCTTGAAGATGCGAAGAACACAGACGGATGTTCTTGAAGATTTTTGAACGGCTTCTGAAAAAAATCCTTGAAGAACACGAAGGAGCTCGCGAAGATCTTGCGTTGGATCAGAGGATCTGGATATTGCATGGCGAATTTGTTGAAGATCTGTTGAAGATCTTGACGAAACTCATGGTTCCTGACGACTTGAGGATGAACGGAGACGATGGTTAATAAAATTCTTATGAAGAACTCGTATGAACATGGAAGATCTTGGAAGAATCTGGTTGAAGATTGAGGAAATCTTGATGAATTTTGATGATGAAGATCTGGAAACAGATTGTTGATGAAGGTGAATCGGAGGAGGAAGATGAAGATCGAAGGGTTTTCTGGAGATTTTTGCAGATTCCGGTGAATTTGCGACGGTCGGAGACGGTTAGAGGGATCGCCGGC
The DNA here is from genome assembly GCA_963859935.3 of Lathyrus sativus. NCBI lineage: Eukaryota > Viridiplantae > Streptophyta > Magnoliopsida > Fabales > Fabaceae > Lathyrus > Lathyrus sativus. Next base: position 652,922,136 of record OZ012740.1, read on the forward strand.
GAGTAGTTAGGGTGGCCGCCGGTCTTTGCATGGCCGGAGGTGAAGGGTTCCGGCAGAGTGAGTGGTGGGACAAGTCGCAAGAGGGTGAACGGATGGGAAACACGTGGGGTGAGGAGTTAATGTAGAGGGTGCCAAGTGGCGAGTTCTGAGGGAAAGAGAGAGTGAGGTGGGAAACGTGGCAGGTTCTGGGTGAGAGAGAAAAATGAGGTGGCTGAAAAATCCAATGCACGCGTGGCGAAGCTATATATATGACACGTGGCCCTCTGGACTCTGACTGGGCTTATTAATGGATAATGGCCCACTTGGATTAATTTCAGATTAATGACTAAAAAAAACTGATTAAACTCTGATTAAAACAAAATTAAACTAAAAATTAACCCTAATTAATCTAAAATGAAAATTAACACTAAAACCTAATTAAAATCTAATAAACCTTAATTAATCCTAAAATGAAAATTAACACTATGAACTCCTAATTAAAATCTGTTATTAAACCTAATTAACTAATAAAACGAAATTAAAAAAAAATAAACTCCTAATTAAATCTAAAAAATCTAAAAAACTATTATTTAATCTAAAAAATATCTTTTTAAAAAACCTAATTAATTCTGAAAAATAAAAATCAAAAAAATCTAAAAAAACATTAAACTCTAATAAAAATCTAAAAGAACAATACTATCTATTATTATTTTCCTTTCTCTACTCTTTTAAAAGAAAAAAAATCTATTTATCTATTCAAACCTAATAAAAGAAAATTAATATCTAAAATTTATTAAAAACTATAATATCTAAAAATTCTTTAAAAATCTATTAATTTCTAAAAAATGAAAAGAAAATTTATTTAAACTCTAAAAAGTATTAAAAAAACTCTATTAAATCCAGAAAAATCCATTAAGTGCACTAAAAATCCAGAAAAATGACAGAAAAATCCTAAAAATGTCAGGAAGCCGATTAAATCGAATAAAACCCAATTACGCAACCGTAGCGAAACCCGGGCACCGAGATGGTCTGAAAACACGGGAGATGAGCACCAATTCTCAACAGACTTTCATTCTGACTGGCCTGTACTGCCTGAAACGCCAGGGGCTAAAATCCCGATAAAAATCAATCTGAATGATAAAAATGCAATGCATACTGTATGTGAATGTGAAATGCGAAATGCGTTGAAACATAAACCAGATATGGGAGCCGGTTGGTCAAATTTTAGGGTGCAACAACGTTTATCGCAATTACCATAATCAGAGGATTATGAGTCGATTATAGAAATGTATGACGCAAATATGTTACGAGTGCACTGTGTGTGCCGCGTGTGAGATTATATGGATCCGTAGGATCGAATACGCTTGGTATGCATTGTGTTTGTATGTTGTGAGATGGATGTGGATCAGAAGGATCGACACGCTTTACATGCGTGGTGTTTACGTGCTGCGGTGATGAGCGGATAAGTAGGATCGATGCACTTTGTGTGCCTGTTATGAATGTATTATGTGATGTGAGAGGATCCGTAGGGTCAGTACGCCTGTGCGCGTTGTGTTTTTATGATGAGATGAAGTCAGGGGACTGTGTGCACTGTGTGTGCTATGTATGGGGTTATGTGGATCTGTGGGATCGATACGCTGATGATGCGTTGCACTTATGTGCTGTTATGTGATGAGGTTAGGTCAGTGAGACCGACATGCCTTGTGTGCATGGTGTGTGATAGTTTGTGTGGTGAGTGGATCCGTGGGATCGGCACGCCTTGGGCGTCGCGTGTATATGCTGAGTGAGGGGTGGATCCATGGGATTGTTTTGCACTTAGTGTGCTAGATGTATGATGCGTGTGAATATGGTTGTGGTACTCCAGTGTGGAGGGTGATAGCCAGTTGTCCATCGATACTGATGTGGTGCTTCTATGTGGAGGGTGATGGCCAGTTGTCCATCGGTATATTATTGTGGTGCTCCCTGTGTGAAGGGTGATAGCCAGTTGTCTATCGATATTGATGATGTGTTGCCATAGTGGAGGGTGATGGCCAGTTGCCCATCGATGTTATATGAGGTGCTCCCATAGTGGAGGGTGATAGCCAGTTGCCTATCAGTGTGGTGTGCTCCCAGAGTGGAGGGTTGATGGTCAGGTGCCCATCATTGATGTGTGCTCCTGTGTGGAGGGTTGATGGCCCGGTGCCCATCGTTATTGTGAGCCGGTACCGTATGCCTTGAGTTGTGTGTGGGTGCATTTGTTGTGTGATTGTATATTGTGATTGATGGTGGGACAGTGAGTCCGGATGATATGTACATGAAATGATATTTATATGATTCTGCCTTGATTTCATGTACCATTATACCATTATTATTTGATCGTGATTCTCACCCCTTTGTTGTTGTTGTGGTCTGTGCTTCTTCGGAAGTACAGACAATCCAGGTGTTTAGCTAGCTTGGATTGAGGCGTCTCTATAGGTTGCTCTGATACGTAACACCGGGGCGTTTTTGGGAGCTTATTGTTTTATGTGTTGATTTTGTGTGCCCCAGTGGCGTATCTCGTTTCGGGAGATGTGTATGGATACTTGATGATGCCATGTTCATTATGTTTTTAGGCTGATAGATGATGGTCGTACATATGGCGATATGAGATATTTTATGTATTATGAATGGTGTAATATGATATTTTGAGCTATGACAGACTATATCATTTTCCGCTGAAAACTTTATTGAAGAAAAATCAGTTTTTAATGATTTGTGAAAATTGTGAAGTGAATTGTGACATCTCGTTTGAGAAAAGAAACTCTGATATGTGTTTAATTTAATGTTTTATTTATTTTGGGAACGGGGTGTTACACCACCTTTGTTGGCCAAACCAATATCAACCTCTTCTTTAGTCATGCGGAGGGCATGAGCAATAACAGGAGATTTTAGCTCTTCCTTCAAACCGGTGTAGATGGGTTGATCCTTAATCTTGATATTCAGCAGGTGGGAATATTCCTCAAGAGTGGGGGCTAACTGGTAATTCTGAAAGGGGAAACATCTGAGTGAAGCATCATAGAATTGTGCCATAGCAAACAGAGCCCAAGTATCCACACCAGAATAAAGAAGGTCAAGTAATTTCCCATGTTCTCCTTGAAAGTTGAAATTGATAGCCTTTGGCACGTCAATCAGAAGGTCTTGGATGACATCTAATTTTGGTTCTCTAAACTTCAAAGAGTTAGTGCTTCTCTTCTTTTGATCAGTCATTTTTCAGCAATACTTGAGATAATCATAGTCTCTTAATTCCTTTGATATGTAAAAAAGGTTATGCAATGTAATGCTTATGAATGCACACAGAACAGGTTCGTAGCAAAGGAATCAAGGTTACAGAATCTGCAGGGCAACACAACAAGGTATCTCTCACCTCGGGTAGGCAATCTATTGGTTTACAACAGGGCATCCCGAGGGCTTTCAAACAAGGTCCCACACACTAACCCTCAAACGTTTCCTACCATAACGATGATTCGTAAGATGGTAATCCCTTTATAGGATGAGCACAGAGTTATGTCTTAGTAACCTTTGGAATAAGGTTCTACAAAAGGTCCTCAGAATCACAGACTCTCGGGTCAGAAACGAAGACGCCATTATGACTACTCGTAAGACATAATCATCCCAAAGGGGCCTCATCTGAGTGGTGGAAGTCAAACCAACTCAACGAGTCCTAAGTCTCGCAAATCATAAAGCAACCACCTCCTAGCTTAGTGTATACTAGAAAAGCTCGGGTAGAAAGCCTTTCTCCTCACAAACAATCCCCAATAAACCCAACAGATAAGAGAACATAACATAATAAAGCAACAAAAGCAAATAAATCACACATATGACAAACAAATTAGATTTGGCTTGCTAGGGAGAACCAAAGTCCCCAGCAGAGTCTCTAAGCTGTCGCTACTCGAAAAATGCAACGATGTCGAGGGGAAAGTGGAAAAACAGAAGAGTCGCCATCAAACTTTATTTATCCCAAAAGGGGAAGGGAAAACATCAAGAAAACCCCAAGAATGAAAAGAATAAGATGGTCTCACAACCAAGAGAAAGGGTTTGAAAGCCGGTTATGCGAAGGGAAGGTATTAACACCCTTTGCATCCATCGTAATCGGTGGGAACCATTCGCTTGTCTATATGTGTAAAGATGTTTGCTAAAGGACATTTCTATGAAGAGTGTTCTAAGAGGGACAGAGAAGAGTTAGAAACAAAGATTGAAAGAAAAGAGAAGGTGGAAAAGAGGAGAAGAATCGTTAAGACCTTGCGGTTCTATGCCTACGTATTCTCAACAAGTATGAGAAAGTCAGATCAACATAGTTCGGAGGACTACGGATGAAAAAGATGGAAATGTGCTCGCCAAGGATTGGGGCCCTTGTGCCTACGTATCTTTACTTAAAAGAAGTGAAGAATCAGAGCGTCCGTAGTTAGGACTATGGTTTGTTGGTTCTTTTTATAGACGATGCCAACGTACGCATTCTAGAAATTAGGTGTATTGCAACTCACTTGTGGAGTCTTAGGCGTTACCTGTTTGCGATAGAACAGACGTAACATGTCCTTTTTGAAAAGAAATAGTTTTCGCCATCAAGGCAAGATGTCACATTTGATTTGTGAATTTATTTTTAAGGGTGAAATAAGTCCTCGGATAGTAACCCCTTCTGGGTAGTACCCAATTCTTTATCTCAAAAGATTTATTGTGAAAATGGTGTGACAAATATAGTCACGTCTTCATATTGAAAGACGAGTATCGAGACCACACACTCTAAAGTGAGTATCCTAATACTCGGGGAGGAAGAAGTTTTCACTCAATCCTCTCTCTTTAATTCAATACAAAGAGAACCTTATTCTCTTATTAAAGATATTTTGTTGAAAGGTAAGTACTTTACGATAGTGAACCCTAAAGGTAATGTCAAGTACTCGGGATAGGACAAGGCCTTCGCCTAACCACTCCACAACCATCCAAGCTTATTAAGAAAGGAGTTTGAAAAAGCACTTGGTACAAGACCAAGGTTTTAGACTCAAGGAGACAAAAGAAGTAGAGAAAAGGTTTTGAAAAGAAAAGGTGGTGAGTATATCAAGGTAGGTTGATGGCGATGCGCGAAGCAATCAACTTACAAAGGTGGAATTCATACAACATTAATGTGGGATTTTAAAAGTGATAAGAGACAAGGAGAGGTGGATCCCTAAGATACAAACCAAGTTAAATAAATTTGAAAGTGACTTGACATTGGATCAAGCCCTATTTGTCCCTTTTATTGAAAATGTGTTCTAACTTAGATTCACTTTATCTTTCTTAACAATCAAGCAAGCAAGCATAATAGAAAGATAAGTTATTACATTGTGAATGAGGAGAGGGAAACATAGTACCCACCAAGTGGGGAGATGATATATGATACATGGAAGTTATGAGTAAGAATGTACAAAGATGCACTCAAAGAGAAACATTAAGACAAGACAAAAGGTCAAATTCAACAAGATAAGCAATAGATGATCATAAGTGCATAAACATGTAAAACATGAAGCAAATGATCAAAATATGTAATATATGAGATGAAAATAATAAGGGCAGCAATCATATCAATCCACAACTCATCAAATATCAACAAAGCAAGACATGAGAATAATCTCTAAAGCATGTACAAAACACAATTCAAGTAATCTCACCATGAACAAAGGATCATGTGAAGTGTGTGTGAGGTAATGTATTCATGAAATGAGATCAAAAACACCTTGAACCACAAGTTAAACATCTTACATGAAACACATAAAGATTAATAAGTCTAAAATAGCACATGCAAAGAAGTGTCAAAACAAGACTACCTCAAGAGGTAACTAAATGAAACACTCAAACAATGCTAATCTTGTAAAATCAATTAAAATAGAAAAAAGGTTCAAATACCATGAAACCAAAGCAAAAAGAAACTCAAGGAAACATGTTATCATATTCCAAAATGCCACAAGCTATAATCAACCTTAACTAGGTCAAGGGATTAATAAGCTAGGCATATGGCTCAAACATGAGGAATTATCAACAACTCTCAAAGAGGCTTCCATCAAAAATAGAAAGGCACTAAAAAAACTCAAAAAATAAGCAAACATACGTTCAAATACATACTTAATCAATTGCAAAAGATGGGAAGAAGATAGGCTAAGGACAATGCTCAAAATGGTTGAATCATGCAAGCTAAGCATCGTATCGAGAGTAAATCGAGGGTCAAATAAAACCAAATGAAAATCATGCAAGAGGTGATCATCAAAGCATCCAACCAACACCCAAACATAGCTCACCAATATGCCTAAGTGTGTGCAAAAGATTGAGTAAAAAAAGCAAGCACAAGACATCAAAACCTAAACCCTAATTCAAGGGTAGAAAAGTAAAAACACCTCACAAAAATAATTAAAATAAAATAGTAAAATAAATTTAAAAATAAAATAAAAAACATGAAAAACAACTTGAGACATTAAAAGGTCAGAAATATATTTTAAACAATTTTTAACATGGAGGGATTAATTAAAATAAAATAAGAAAACAAAAATGATACAAAATAAAAATAAAAAAAAGAAATGAAACAAGTGGGGTGTATGAGCAAATCTGAAACAACATGGTCCTTTAACACATGTGCTTGGGCCATGAAAAGGGGGTGTGGGTATCATTTTTTCCTAGGCCAAGTCAAAATTGATCCAACAAAAACTCAGAAAGACACAAGGCAAAGACCACACAGGATTCATTAATGACGTGTCACATGATTCAGCGCCACGTGGGTAAGTCAAGGACTTGACCCCAGCCAAATCAGCTTCTGATGACCAGACGCCAGAGCCCTAGCTCCGGTCGTCTTCTCCGGCGGCCCTCGTCGGAGATAGTCCAAACCCCCACCAAAAGAAAATGAACCTTACACTACTCCACTCGAAATTTCAAGTAGAGTCCATTTCCACCATTAGTTTTCATTTTTAAATGCTATAACATCCCTAAAAAAGGCCACGAATCTCAAGCATACATTATGAAACTTAACCAAAACAAGACAACAACCACTCAAGCATTAACTTTAAGTTCTCAAAAACTCAAAAACAAGCAAAACATACTTAACAAAGCCATGAAAAGAGAGAAACAAACAGAGGAAACATTACCGAAAAAGAGCTTCCTACAGGTCCTGAATTTGAATTAAAACTCACTAATATTTCCCTCTTGGCTTCCTTAATCTCTTTGGATAATGATGTTGACCAGAAAGTGAAGAAAAAAGCTTGAAAATGGAGGTTCGAAGAGAGGAAAAAATTCTGAAAAATGAGAGAGTTTTGGTGGTTCTTGGCTGCTGAAAGAGAACTCTGTCCTCCTAGGGTTTCAACTTAGATTATATATATGATGTATTTGCATGGTAAAATACTAAGCCATAATGGTAAAAAGTTGGTGGTAAATATTTGTACGGAATTTGAAAAAAATGGAGTGAGTGTGATAATGTGGTACGGGTAGCATGGGTCATGGTGATTTGAGTGGTTCATGTGGTCTTTTTTGGGTGGCTGCAGACCAACAAGAGAGAGTAATGGAGCAATCATTGTGTTTTTTCTCTTGTCATTTTCCAAATGAAGCAAAACTTGCTCATGAAGCATGTACAAGGTACATGACTTGTTAGTGCATTTGAGGCAAAGTTTGTGGCATGAATAGAGTGTATTATGCGTGTGATTTTGAGACACAAAGGTTGTTGTGTCCTTGTTTCATGTTTGTGCACCAAATTGTGAGGCATCATGTTCATATGATTGACTTTGAACCACCATAGCTCCATGAATAATGGTCCAATCCATGAGATATTTAGCTTGAGAGAAAGTTAGGAGTATGATGAGCAAGTTTGATGTTCAAAGAACTTTGAAATGAATCTTGGAAGGATGAGAAAATTGGAATTGAAAATGTGCCCAAAATCTTTCCCAAGGTAACTTAGAAAAAATCAAAGTTATGAAACTTTTGTCAACTTTGACACCCTGACTTTGAAAGCACATAACTTGAAGAGTTTTGATCCAATGGAAACGTTCTAGTAATGGCAAAAAGCTTAAAGAATGATCTTCAACTTTAATATTGTGGGAAAATTCAATTGAGTTCAAGAACCTAGTGAAAAATGTCTTGGAAATTTGGTTCAAAAATCTGCCTAGACACTTGCCAATCTTGACATCTTTGAAACCCTAACTTGGGAGGATCATAACTTGAGTTTTACACATCCAACGGAGATGATCTAGTACTCAAAATAACTCTTGGAGGATGTTCTACAACTCCCATGTTGTAATAAAATTCAATTGAAGTTTGCATCAGCATGAAAAAAGGGCTTGAAAGTAGGTCTTTCAAACTGATTTTTCTACACTTAGAAAAATTCTAAGTGTTGAAATGTCAAAATCTCATTTTTCCAACTTTAGCTCATCATATTTCCCAAATCATGAATCTTTTGGACATTCCTCCTTCCACAAACTTGTAGTTCATGATGTCCTCTTTAATTTGATAGCTAGTTTGCCTTCATTGGATAAAAAATTAGAAAGTTATGGAAGTTGCAAGATGGCTAGAATTAGGATTTTCTACACTTAGAAAATTTCCATCAAAATCCTAATTTAGTCAAACTCTTGATTTTATGTTTCTCTTTGATTCTTTTTGTTCCGAACACATGAAATCACAAAACATCTATCATTCCCTTGATTTACTTTGAGATCCAAGATCTTGACCTAAGTGAATCACATTTAACCTTTGTTGACCAGATGAAACCCTAGGACCATTTCCATTGACTGAGGCGCTTGTGATGGCTTATGATGACACATAATCCATGTAGAGGACCCTCAAGGTGTGTGTTGAGCTTTATAATCATGTCTTGTCCAAAGAAACTAGCCACAAATCTCCTTTTGAACCAAAACCCTAGATAGTCATCCATGACATAGGAGGAGGAGAATCAATGCTTGTGTTTTTTATTCAAGTGGTCGAGTGATATGCCTTGATGATGATGATGGAGACCTTGTTACTTGAGATTGTCACAAAATTGATCTTGAGTTCTTGGTTGAGCTTTGAATATGAAGCTCTTCTGTTGACTGTTGAATAAGATGCCTTGATCCCCTATCTAAGGTCAATGCTAGGTACAAATGCTAATGCAAATGGCAATGATATGGAGGTTAAAGGTTAGGGTGAAAAAGAGGGTGTGACACCAATCTCCAGCAGAGTCACCATCTGTCATACCTCGAAAAATACGATCTCCGCGATGCGTAAAACTAGGGTTTGCATGATCATAGATGGACTTAGGAGAGTCGCCACCAAACTTTATTTATTCCCATCAAGGGAAAGAGAAAATATCGAGAAAAACAACGGGGAAAAGAATAAGGTATGGTCATCGCAACCATGTTGGGTTCAAAAGTCAATTATGTTGGGGGAAGGTACTAGCACCCCCTTACATCCATCGTACTCGATAGGAACCATCTAAGTTTTCTAGGCATGAAAGGTATTTGATATCTTAAAGCTTGCTAAGGAAAAAAAAAGAATGATTACTTGAGGAAAAATAAAAGTTTTTATTGTTGAGTTCGTCTGAATTTACAATCCAGTACCTATGTATCCTAGAAGAAATCAGAACTACGTAGTTCTTGTTGAAAATGTTTTTAATTTTTTGTATATTTTTTTATTATGGACGAAGCTAGATAGCATGTCCTTTTTGAAAAATTTTAAACTCATAAATGAATTAAAAAAGAAACATTGGGCCGGATATCCTCCTCACTTACCCGACCCAACGTAAACCAAAAGAAAAAAAAGAACATAAACAACATGTCCTCAACTTTCCTTTTCTCTCTCGTCATTCACTCTCGTTCAGCTCTCTCTCACTTGCGCTTTCGTTCGCACACACAATGCTCTATGCTTACAGCTTCCTCTTCACACGCAAATTCAGGCCGACGACACAATCTCTCTCGCAGAATCTCGTTGGAACAAATGAATCCTCCGTGCCATGGACTTGCGCCGGCGCTGGCGGATCTCGCTCTCCCTCCTTCCTCGATTCAACACACGATTTCAATACACACTCCTCAATTTAATTGCGAGACAATGAAATTACTTGTGGCATTGTGAATCTAATAGGTGTGACTTCGACTTCCTCCAACCTTTGATCTCATGTGAATTACGTTGCGACTTACTTGTTTCAATTTTGTGCTCTGCTCTTTGTTGTTGTTGTTGGTGCAAAGATAGAAAATAAATGATGAAAATAGGGAAATATTCTATTAAAGAGAATGACAGCAGAAGAAACAGTATTAAGAGTTACAATGATTGTCACCCTATTTATAAGCTAAAACTAGGGTTACTAGAATAAGATAAAATACTAAAATACCCTCTAACAAACTTATGGGCTTAAGAAAATAATATAATCAAATATGAATTATTACTAATACCATCCCTTAATTCATATTCCATCAAAACTTGTAACACCAATTCCATCCCTTAATCTGAGAAATTGATCAGTCTTGATAGCTTTCGTCAGAACATCTGCCAACTGCTTCTGAGTGCTGCAGTGTACAACTTCTAACACTCCACTCTGAACTTGATGTCTCAGAAAATGATACTTGGTCTCAATATGCTTGCTTCTCCCATGCAACACTGGGTTTCTGGAAAGGTTGATTGCAGACTTGTTGTCAATCATCAACTTCAGAGGTTTGTCTACCTTAATCTTCAGATCCTGCAACAGATTCAGAATCCACACAGCTCGGCATGCAGTAACAGCACCTGCAATGTATTCAGCTTCACAGGTTGACAACGCCACAACAGGTTGCTTCTTGGAACACCAAGAAATGGGACCTCCCAGAAATTTGAACAAGTACCCAGATGTACTTCTTCTGTCAACTCTGTCTCCACACCAATCAGAGTCTGAATAACTCAGAAGTTCTGACTCATTATTTCCTCCAGAGGGAAATAACACTCCATACTTCAGAGTTCCTTTGATATACCTCAGAATCCTGACAGCAGCTTGGTAATGGGACCACTTAGGTTTACTCATGAACCTACTAACCATCCCAACTGAGTAGCAAATATCAGGTCTGGTATTGCACAGATACCTCAGAGAACCAACCAACTGTTTGAAGGTTGTATCATCCACATCCTTTCCTTCAGAGTCTGAATCCAGTTTCTGATTTGTATCAGAAGGTGTGACAGCCATCTTACAATTCTTCAGATCAAATCTCTTCAGAAGTTCTAATTCATACTTGAGCTGGTGCAAAATGATACCTTTCTCAGAATATCTGAACTCCATCCCTAGAAAGTATGTCATTTTTCCTAGATCAGTCATTTCAAATTCATTCATCAGAACTTTCTTGAATTTGGCTATCTCCTGTTCAGAACTTCCAGTCAATAGTATATCATCAACATATAAACACACCAGAGTCATATTGCCTTCAGAAGTATGCTGAACATAGACACCGTACTCCATCTCACATTTCTGAAAGCCTTGCTTCTTGAAAAATGAATCAATCTTCTGATTCCAAGCTCTGGGCGCTTGTTTCAATCCATATAGAGCTTTGTATAATCTGTACACCATCCCTTCCTGATTCTTTTTCACAAATCCAGAGGGTTGTGACACGTAAACTTCTTCTTCTAATGGACCATTCAGAAATGCAGATTTTACATCTAAATGCATCAGAGGCCAATTCCTGTTAGCAGCTATTGCAATCACCATTCTGATTGTTTCATGTCTTGCTACAGGTGCAAACACTTCAGAATAATCCAGCCCAGGTTTCTGTAGAAATCCTCTGGCTACCAACCTTGCTTTATGTTTGCCAACTGAACCATCTGGCTTTAACTTCTGCTTGAAAACCCATCTGACGCTGATGGCTTTCTTGTCTTTTGGAAGTTCTGTCAGCTTCCAAGTCTTGTTTCTCTCTATAGCATCAAGTTCTTCTTTCATGGCCTTCAGCCAGAGCTTCTGCTTAAGAGCCTCCTCTGTACTTATGGGTTCAGAGTCTACTAACATGGCACACTGAATAACTTCTCCTTCAGAGTCTACTTCAGTGTCTTGCAGCATGTCAAATTCTGCAAATCTTCTGGGAACGCTTCTGATTCTTTGTGGTCTCTGAACTTGTTCAGAGTCTTGAGCTTCAGAGTTTCTAGCTTCAGATGATTGACCTCCAGAGCTTTGACCATCTTCAGAGTCTGGCATATTTCCAGAGTCTGAATTGCCACCAAGATCTGGATTGCCATCAGAGTCTGAATCATCAGAGTCTGGGTCATCTGGGTCACCTTCATCTTCTGAGTCTTCTTCAGAGTTTGAATCAGTATCAGAGTCAGAATCAACTTCAGAGTTTACTTCAACTTCAGAAGTTCTTAACTCTGACCTTTCTTCAGAAGTTCTAACATCAGAATCAGATTGAGACTTATCCCAATTCCAAACTTCTGATTCCTTCACAATCACATCTCTGCTGAATTCAATTTTATTGGTTTCTGGACAATAGAGCTTGTATGCACCTGTACTATGGTACCCTATCAGAATCATCACTTTGCTTCTATCATCCAGCTTCTGTCTTCTGGCTTCTGGAACATGTTTATAGCAAACAGAACCAAACACCTTCAGATGACTAACACTTTGCTTGTCTCCAGTCCACTTCTGTATTGGAACTATTTCCTTCAACTTCTTCGTAGGACATCTGTTGAGTACATACGTTGCAGTGGCAACAGCTTCTCCCCAGAGCTTCTGAGGAAGCTTCTTCTCCTTTAGCATGCTTCTCACCATATCAAGCAGAGTGCGGTTTCTTCTTTCAGCAAGACCACTGTGTTGAGGGGTATAGGGAGCAGTAACCTCATGCTCAATTCCATTCTCCTCACAGAACTTCTGGAACTCTTTGGAGTTATACTCACCTCCACCATCAGTTCTAAGAATCTTCAACTTCTGACCACTCTGATTCTCAGCCTTCATTCTGAACTTCTTGAATTCATCAAACACCTCGTGTTTGAACTTAATAAGGGATACCCATGTCATTCTTGTGAATTCATCAACAAACAACACAAAGTATTTATTCCCTCCAATTGATGCTACTGGAAATGGACCACACACATCAGAATGTACAACTCCCAAGGCATGTTTTGCTCTTGGAGCAACTTCTGATGCAAATGGCAATCTTGGTTGTTTTCCTTCCATGCAAACTTTGCATGACTTTTCAGGCTTCTTAATTGCAGGAATTCCATGTACCAATTTCTTTGAATTCAGATGTTGTAAGCTTCTGAAATTCAAATGACCAAATCTTCTGTGCCACAGCTCACTCTCCTTCTCAGTACTTGTTGCACTAAGACACTCTGAGTCTGCAGTTCTGACATTCACCTTGAATGTTCTATTCCTTCCCTGTTCTGACTCCATAATCAACTTCTGATTACAGTCATACAGCTTCAGAAGATTGTCCTTCATGGTAACTGAGAAACCTTTCTCAATTAATTGTCCCACACTCATCAGATTGCTTCTGATGCCAGGTACATACCACACATTCTGAATCAATGCTATTTTCCCATTGTTCAGAGTCACTCTGACATTTCCCATACCTTCTGCATTAAGATATTTGTCATCAGCACATCTGATCTTTGTTCTCTTTTCAGAGTCAAAGTCAACCAGCCATTTCTTGTTTCCAGTAAGATGATTTGAACAGCCAGTGTCCATATACCACCAGTCTGTCAGATCATCAGATTCAGAGGCCATTAATAGCACAGATTCGTCATCAGAAGTTCTGGCTATATTTGCTTCTTCTGATTTCTTCTCCTTGTTTGACCAACAATCTCTAGCAAAGTGACCAAACTTCTTACAACAGTAACATTGGATCTTCTTCTTGTCATACTTCTCTTTTCCCTTCTGAGTATTCTTTTGTCTATCAGAGGTTGAGCTTTCTGACTTCTGACCACCATCAGATCTTCTCTTGGCTTCTGACTGCTTCTGATACCTCCTATCAGAAGTTGCTTTCAGAGCCTGCTGCTCTACTTCTCTTTCAGAAGTTCTCTCAGTCAAACACAACTCTTGCGCTTCTAGACTGCTCTGCAGCTCTTCAATTCTCATGGTGCTCAGATCTTTGGAATGTTCTATTGCTACCACAATGTAATCAAATTGAGGAGTAAGGGATCTCAATACCTTCTCCATGATTGTTTCTTCAGAAAGAGTTTCTCCACACGCCTTCATCTCATTAGTGATCAGAATCACTCTGGAGATGTATTCAGAAACTTTCTCATTATTCTTCATGTTGAGATTCTCATATTGCTTTCTCAAGGACTGAAGCTTCACCTTCTTCACTGATGCGTCACCACCATAACATCTCACCAGAGTGTCCCATGCAGCCTTTGCTGTTGTAGAGTCTGCAATCTTCTCAAACACGTTTACATCCACACATTGATGAATGAAGAACAATGCTTTCTGATCCTTCTTCCTTACTTCCTTCTGCGCGTTTTTCTGTTCATCGGTTGCATCTGCTGCTACTGGAACATAACCATCAGTGACAAGATCTAGAACATCTTGAGCACCAAATAGTACACGCATTTGGATCATCCAACGATTCCAGTTTTTACCATCAAATACTGGAAGTTTGGTGTTCATGTTGCCGTTTCCGTTCATCTTCTACCTTGCACAATACACTCAGATTTCTCACACAGTGTTTCCCAACCCACAGAATAAAATTCTGATCAGATTTTGTTCAAGATTCAACACGAATCTAAGAATCAAAATCAAACACACAAAACCTCACGTTCACTCGTGTTTCCCGTGTTTCCCAATGAATCTGAACCGGAGCTCTAGATACCAATTGTTGGTGCAAAGATAGAAAATAAATGATGAAAATAGGGAAATATTCTATTAAAGATAATGACGGCAGAAGAAACAGTATTAAGAGTTACAATGATTGTCACCCTATTTATAAGCTAAAACTAGGGTTACTAGAATAAGATAAAATACTAAAATACCCTCTAACAAACTTATGGGCTTAAGAAAATAATATAATCAAATATGAATTATTACTAATAGTTGTTACCGCGTTGACGTCGCTGCTTTTGACTTTTTCAAACGTGCCATGTGTTGTTGCTGTACTCTTTGCGTATGGTGCGTGTATGTGTTGCAATCATGTATGATGATATGTGATGCGTATTGCTCCGAATTGAGTGTGTATTACTGCTTGTGTGTGTGAATATGTTTAGGCACCTCTGCATCCTCTAGTTATTGATTCGGAATTAGTCCCACTTTTGCATATCGACATATCAGAGAGTACAAAGCAAATGTTTCACCATCTCCATTATCGGTGGCTCTTAGGACGACGAACACGTACTTGAGAAGAGGAATGAGATCGAGTGTATAGAGGATTAAGAAAGAACTTCTAATACGTCATTGTTGTGCTTAATGCCATCCAGGAAGATGCTCGAAAGCACATACAACGACCAAGTTATGATGTCTACGTAAACTATTACGGGGCTTTGAAATGCTAGTTGTGGTGTTAACACCATTGGTGGCTTATTAGATGATGGAGACGGGAGGTTGAGAGCTAGAAGAGACAAATGCATTTCAATAGAAGTTTTGGATATTTTTTTTGTAAAAAAAATGTAATGTGACTATACCAAAGACAGCGCTTTTAAAAAGCGCTTTCAAAGGGTCCTCCTTTAGCAGCGCTTTTTAAAAGCGCTTTCTTAGGGTCCCCTTTTAGCAGCGCTGTCTTAGGCTCCCCCTTTAGCAGCGCTTTTTTAAAAGCGCTGTCTTTGGTATGTAATTTTTTTTCTTTTTTTTTTACTGACTATTTAGCAGCGCTTTGTTATAAAGCGCTGTCTTTTTATGCGCTGCTAAAAGTCAATTCTGGCGTAGTGATGCTCAACACCAATGGAAGGAAGACCCTAATATTCTCTAGGGTATACACTGAATTTCTGAGAAACCTTGAGGAAAATGACCTAGTTGAGAACTCTAGGATTACTTTAAATCAGAATTCATTGGTACGTCTTGAATTACTTGACTGAGAGAATGAATATTATCTCCACTTGAATGTAATACACATGCACAAGCTTGCTAGTCATAATAAATACACACACAAGATCCTATGACCTAATTCTCAAGAGATCATGACCAAAAGTTAGATGATCTTGAAGAGAGAAATTTGAAAATGGTACGACAAATTCAGGGTATGATACCTGCCCCCAAGGTCTCTCTCAATTATACCAATACAAAATGCATACACACAAAAATATATTTAGATGATATTCGAACATATTTAATAATAAATTAAAATTAATTTTTAATAACACCCAAAATAAAATTTATATATATATTTATCAACACATAATATTTATTTATTTTAATAATACTAAAACACATTAAATTTTTTATTTTAATAACATCCAAACATATTTAAATATTACTAAAAAAAATGTTTGAACCCTTAAAATATGAATTATTTGTGATTTTTGATTTGTATTTTAAATATGATTTTTTTAATAACATTCAAACATATCTAAATATTACTAAAATGTGTTTAAACCCATAAAATTTATATTAACTGTGATTTTAATATAATTTTTGAATAACATCCAAATATATTTAAATATTACTAAAATGCGTTTTAAAATGAATAGATTTAATTTTTATTAATGTTTTAAAATGAAAAAATATATAAAATAAATAAATGTGATGAGAAGTTCTTTTCCAATTTAATATATAATTCTGAAATGATAGTATATATACTCTGCATGGTTGGCAATTCATCTTTTCCATAACAATTTATAAAGAAAAGAATGGTAAGATTAGTTGGAAACACCTGTGGCTCAAAATACGAAACCTGTGTCCTCCCTAAACTTGAAAGGTGTGTCTTTTAAAGGGGATCCCAATCCACCTCAAACTTGATGGCTGTTCCTTAAAGACTCCACAATCTTTCGTTCAATACGAGGGATGCACCACACTTCCTCTGCCTTTATGTTTCTAGTCCCATTCCTATGTACCACCACCAGCATGCACTCATTTTTAAGATTTTTAATACTAATTTGTATCTTTGATAAGCTTTGGGTAAGAAGAACATTAAAAGGTCATCATCATCATCTTGACCACCTACTATGAGTTGTATAATAATATCAGATTAGTCACTATGGACCCACATACAAGAGTTCAGATTCTTTAGAAAAAAGCTCATCATCCAATCCATGTCATTGGAATGGAAATTTCCATACGGCCATACCAAGTTGAGAGACTGTGGGGCCATAAATAAAAGCCTAGTGTTTGTCTTATGGCATAATAATTTTAGTAGGCTTTAGTAGCCTAACATATCTAATTCAAACTTCAATTCATTCCACTCGAGTTATATACTCAAACATAAGATCATTACTATGATTTAAATCTTGACTACAAACTCTTCAATGATGCATTTTATTAGCATGCCTATAGCAAAGCCAAAACCACACATTTCTCTATTATATTGCGAATACAGAATTTTAAGAAACTGGATTCTCTTCAAACAAACTAGTGCTCATCAGTCATCACTATTATAAGTAAATATGAAGAGAAATGTACAAAGGATGAATGAACTAACTCAATATTCAACAACAAAAAAAAACACAAACACATAGCCAACACATATTTTGTTTTTGTGAGATTTTTTTCTTTTTCAATTTTAACGGTGGAACTCGCATGCAAGAGACAAGAGAGAGTATATATACAAAATCTAATCTTTAATAATAGATACTCTTATTTTATTCTTCAACTATGGTCTTCTCTATTTGGTCACTGTTATAAGAAAAAAATGACTGTAAATCTTAATTACTATTATAAATAAAATATATTATATTTTAAATTAATTAATATTTATATTAGTATTATATATTTGATTTAATTCAAAAGTATTTAATGTTAATAATAGATTTATCAAGTATAATTAAGGATATTATAATAAAATTTACATTAAAAATAAAAAGAATTAATTACACATAATTAATAATTTTTTTAATTACTGTAAAAATAGTTATTTTTTATTATAATTGTGATCAAAAGAGTAGTAGTTTTAGTTCCTTAAAACAACCTATTTATTTATTTGTTTTAATTCGTTTAACGGTTAGAATTAATCAAAAACCTTTTGAGAATTTCTAATCAATCTTGATTCTAAGAAAGATTATGCGTAACAACTATTAATGAAAAAAACGAGATAGAAAGAAAGAGTTTGACAAAATTAAAGGAATAAGAGAATGATTTTCAACTGCGGAATCTCTGCGTACAAACGAAGAAAAACTTCTTTTATTCACTTTACAACTACAAACTTCTGCGAATACAAGTTGAAATTTTCTGGCACGTGAAATGCGTGATGGAGATTCTGATGTCCCAACATCAGAGTACAACTTTCTTCAAGTTTCCAAGTCCTCTATATATAGCATGAAAAAGGAACCATTAAAGGGAAAATCAGGATAGGTGTGAAAAATAGTACAGTCATTTTGCCCACAAAATCAGATAGTGGAGGAACAATTTCATTTTGTACTGTGTATTATTATGATCACACATCATTTATCCTTATCTTCAAATTCATTGACTTCTGATGAAAAGTTGATGAAGCATGAACAGAAGAATCACATAGCTTGAAATCAAAATCTTCAGAATCATTAATCAGAACCTTGATAATATCAGTGTCTGGCTTGAGATCTTCAGAATCTTCAGCTAGAAACTTCGAAAGCTTGCCATTCTTCAAAAGTCTGATGATCAAAGTCACATTCAGAAGCAAAAACCAAGAGAACATTGCAGCAGAAACATAGAGTCTTCTTAAAAGCTTCTTAGAAGTTAATCAGTGCAGAAAGGAATTTTGGAACATAAAGTTCAGAAACTGTTGATGTTGCACGCCATATAATCATAATCAAAATTGGATGTTAAAGCTACACAATAAAAACAGTTAGGGTACCAAAATTATTCTCAAAGGTATAGATGCAAAACCAAATCTTGTTCTAAAAATCTCCCCCTTTTTTACGATGACAAAACAATGTATTTTGATGAACAATTCATACAGGGTAATCACAGAAAAACATATCAGAAAGAAGCACAAAGTTTCCCTTGAGATGTACAGTCCCAAAAAAAGATAAAATAAGAATAAAATAACACTTTCTTGATTAGCCTTTTTGCAGAGCCAAAATGATCTTTTGTCAGAATCTGGTTTTCTTCAGAAGTTACTTGAACTTATCTAGAATACTGGTTGTCAGAGTCAACACTTCTGATGAACTTCGCTTCTTTACTTCAGATCTTGGTTAAAGCTTTACAAAGTTAATGTCTGGTTAGAAGTCTTTCTCAACCTTTAAAGTTAATTCTTCAAACTCATAAAGTAAACCATTTCTTCAGAAGTTATTTGTCTAAAGATCTGATCTAAACATGAGCTTATGAAATTTCATTACTTTCCCTGAAACAGCTAACAAAATATTCTCAAAGTAATTGTTAGCAGAAATATTGGAAATGTTTGGATTCTGATTCATGAATATAGATATATCAAAATCAATACGTTTCTCCCCCTTTTTGTCAGCAGTAAAAAATGAAGGTGTGAAAAGTACACAAGAAGGGGGGTTGAATTGTTTTCGTATTTTCTTATTATTTAGCTTCTGATCAGAGTTTCAGAATCAGAAATGATGTTCAGATTCTGAGTTAATTCTTTTGAAAGTGGATACAGCAGAAGACACAAAAGATTTATATTGGTCCCCCCTAACTGAGAGTAGTCCAGTCCCCTTGCCTCACAAGTGCTTTTCATTATAACCATTTTATGATTACAATCGCTTATGCTTCTGCATAAGACTTTTACAACTGCTCAGACCAACTGTCTGAGACTTTCCTTTGCTTATAGCACATGTCTAAGACTTACCCTTTACTCACACCATCTGACTGAGCCGCCTGCTCATCTGTCATCAGGTTGAGACTTCCCTTTGCTTAGAGCACATGTTTAAGACTTACCTTTTCTCACACCATCCGACTGAGCCGCCTGCTCATTTATCTTCTGGTTGAGACTTCCTTTTGCTTAGAGCACATGTCTAAGACTTCCTTTTCTCACATCCTCTAGAAGAGCCACCTACTCTTCTGGCTATCCAGACTGAGACTTCCCTTGCTCAATTAAACTAGTTGAATAAGAATTTCATAACTCAATCACTTAAGCAATGAGACTTACGTGGCTTAAGCATCTTGGCTCAAGACTTGTTGCTTGAATCCCAATGAGACAATACTTTTTGCTCAAACGCATAGTAGAAGACTTAATCTAAACTACTAAAGGCTCAGTAGAATAGAGAACAAGGTTTATATGATGCAAGCATCAGAGGTACGGGAGATCACCATAACAAATACCTAAAGCACTTAAGATTTCTAAATATGTACAGGGGTAAGAAATCTTAAGGCTTTTACAATTACAACATAAAACAGAAAATCTACATATTACATAGAGTTGATAATTGCTTGATCTTGATACTCCTTCAACAGAAGAATCCTTGTTAAAATTCAAGCTTGAATCTTCAGCCATATATATAGCCTTTCCAAAAACTATTCGTTGAGAAGGTGAATTGATCAAGTGTCATTGCTTTTGCTCTATAGTACAAGAGGCATTGAAGATGGATGCACAACAGATTTTGAATCCAGTATATAACACATTTAACCTTTGAGTATTCAAGAGGTTCTGTACTAATAGAGCCACTGGGAGCAGACATCTATAGAACGTATTAGCTTTTCTTGAGCCTTGCAATCTTGTAGACTCGATCTGACAGGCTGATAAGATGATACAACTTGCTTTTAGTAGTACAGATAGTCCACAACTTTATCACCAACTTTGAATGGTACCAGAAGATGATATACAATTATTAAATGTAGAAACTCGTCCGAATGTTGAGGACTTTAGTTCATAGTCTTCGTTAAACCACACTAGAAATTATTCTTCAGACTCTGCCGCCAAAAGCTAGCAATGAAGCAACTCCAAGTGTATCTTAAGTAAAACAGATTCTGATTATTTATGTACAAGAACAAGAACCTGCATAAATAAAACACAAATCAAATAAACCATTGTTCTTTTAATACTTTTGTTATCATCAAAACTAAAAGAGAACACGTCAAGAACAAATCTTGTTCTAACAAAAAATACGTAGACAAAATTAAAAGAAAAAGAAACAAAATAATACAAACAAAAGTGCATAAAGGTTTTTAAAAACTAAGGGTTTGGGTTTTACAGAGGAATTCTGGAGAGGATAAGGTCAAACATCTTTTCATGTCTATCTAAGTGTTGGTTGACAAGGTCTTTGTCTTCCTTCAGCTCAGCAAGAGTCTTCAGAATTTTTGGAATCACCCTAGAAGATGAAGTTCCAGCAGCAACAACATTTAAATTTTCAGGTGGCGACCTTTCATATTCCTTTATTTCTTTATGATGTATTCGAATAGTATAGCAAGTACACACCTTGTGCTAGGCAACCTCTTTACTAACCTCCTTCAAGTCTTATTTTAATACGATCCAAATAATATCACCAATAAGGAGCGGGACCAAGTTGATAAAACCATTGTTTCCGGTCTTCCCAGCGAGCATCCTAATAGATATCCTCATCATAGTGTTCATCCTCATAAGAACTACAAAATCCCTGAGAAGTCTAAACAGAAGAGTTGGTAGCGTTAAATTGACACCATCTTCTAAAAAGAATAGCATGAACTTGTGGGAAGTATTAATGTGATCACTCGTCTTAGTGTTAGATCGATGATACATGCTTCCAATGACAATTTTGAACCATACTCTCAAGATATCTTCAATCTCCTTGAAGTTCGATGTCAAACCTACCATTGCATCTCGTTTAAGTTTAGTTTTGATAAAGGCCACTATATTCCCTTTATTAACATGAGAGATGAAATCAGTGTCTGTCTTCTATGTAATCTTAAGTTTTCTGCTAAGGAAGTAAGAGGTAACTTTTTCCTTTTCAGCCTCAACATGATTTAAAAAATCTTCAACAAGGACTGGAAAAAATTGGACCTTTCAATCTTTCGAAGAAAGTATTCCAGCCTTGGAATTCAAGCGTTCCAGTAAGATCAAAACCATTACCTTTCAGATTTTTGAAATCAACAACAGTCTCGCAGAGCACGGAGAGGTCTTTAGCTGGAGTGTCGAGAGTGATGACTGACTTTTCAAGAATGACAAAGGAAGGAACTTGTTTTTGAGGTTGTTGAGAGTGTTGAGAAGATTAAGCCATTATAGACAGTTGAGATTTGAAGATGAATGTTGAAGATGAACGGTTGTAGAGAATGGTTTAGGGTTTGAAAGAGAGAAAAGTGTGGGAGAAATGTGAGCGTAGTGTGAAATATGAGTGGAATGGGTTTATATAAACAATTAAGTAATAATTACAAACAGTAAATGCGCAGACATATGAGGAATATGAAGGGAAATTGCAATCCAAAATGCAACGAAAAATAAAAAATTTCCCTTTAGTGATCCTTACGAATGGTCATGATCAGTGATAGAATGGTTACCTCTTGCAATGATGAAATCTTTTATTCTGAATCGAAGGAGTGATCACGAGCAATGTATGATGAACAACGCCTCTACTCAGTCCACACGAACAGATTCCTTCAGTCTCAGTGCTAGCTGCTATGATTGAAGGCTTCGAGTGAGAGAGAAAAAAAGAGAAATACGATCATGGTTTCACTAACTGAATTTCATCAAGTTCAAAAAGCTTCTACACAAGGGTTGTATTTATAGAACCACTTGTGTGGACTGCAAGCTAACAAGCCCAACTTAAGTGCACCATATAATAATAATAATAATAATAATAATAATAATAATAATAATAATAATAATAATAATAATAATAATAATAATAATAATAATAATAATAATAATAATAATAATAATAATAATAATAATAATAAGGGAAATGCTAACCAGTGCCCTCAGGGCACTTTTTAAAACTTTAAATAGTAAGTTTTTATAAAAGTATGTGCAACGATGTGTAATAATAATAGTTTTTATAAAATTATTATTATTATTATTATTATTATTATTATTATTATTATTATTATTATTATTATTATTATTATTATTATTATTATATAATATAATATAATAACCATTATTATAATAAATATATTTTATTATTATTATATTTAATAATAATAATAATAATAATAATAATAATAATAATAATAATAATAATAATAATAATAATAATAATAATATTAGCTCTTATTATTATATCATTCGATGTTCCATATTTCACTTAAGTACGCCGTATCTTACAGTGTTTCATAATTCTCTTAAAATACACCGTACCTTACAATGTTCCTCATTTATTCTATCTCTCATCAATCTGTCCTTATGTTTGTGACACTGTAGGTTCTCATGACGTTGACAATTATATTAAATCATATATTTAATATAATAAATATTAAGCGGTATCTAGTAACACATCACTACTACCCAAGTCATGAAAATGTCATGTGATATGACAAAACCTTTTGTGATAGTACTTGAGTGTACAATTACCATTTTCCCCTTATGTCTATATTGAACACAAGACATATATCATCTAGGTCACTCATGTCCCTCAGCATGCTTTGTGGAGTATCCATCAACTGTCTTTATGGTCATCCAGTTATAGACAATGTTAGATCAATAATAAAGTACTCAACTCTACATTTAGGGTCCATATTGGTTTCAGGTCGAAGGGCGGTATACACCACTATCACCATGAGAGTAACTTATGACATTTTGCATAACATTCTATGTAGTACTCTCATAGCGAATCAATCCAGTATAAATATTACTCCTATTATTCATACATATGTTAAGACTTGCTAACTCCTTATCCATGATCCATGAGATATGATCATCAGTCTATCTACATAATAGTCTTAATGCTTTAAGGTTATTCCACTTTATAGTAAAGTTAGACTATGGATACTTTAAGAATAGTGTCCTTATGTTTAAGGGGATCTCATGATTAAGTCACACTTAATATTTAGTTAAACGAACTAGCTATTCTGGAGACTTTATTATTCTGGAAAAACAACCATAATAAAGAAATGCCTTTTATTAATAATAAGTAATTCGATATAAGTACCAAAAGTATTGGCTTCTAGGGCTTACACCAATAGAATGTGTAAAGATTTAACCTATTTTCAAGAAAAATATGAAACCCAATATGTCACGTCATCAAAACACATGTTCAGGAAGTGAGACAACTGTCTCCATAAGGACCACTTGTAATCAAACGAAAAAACAACATAACATGAGAATCTTAATCAAGAATTTTGAAAGCTTAAAATTCTAATAACATCATTTCATTCTAGACAAGGTTTTATAAACATATTTTTCAGAAAGAAAACGAATCTATCTTTAGCAAGGTGTTTTATGTAGATATCAGTCCACTAGTGGTTTGTATCAACAAATTTTATATTAAAAATACCCTTCTGAACATAGTCACGTAAAAAGTGATGTTTAATTTCAATATGTTTAGCCCTAGAATGAAAGATAGGATTCTCGGGTAAACAAATAATAGAAGTATTATCACAGAAGATAGGAATGTTACTCTCATCATCTGATAATCTTCAAGCTGACTCTTCATCCAGAGTATCTGAGTACTAAATCTAGAAGCTACAATATATTCAGCTTCAGCTGTTGAAAACGTAATTGTTGAATGTCTTTTGCTAGTGTCGCTACTGCGAAAATCGGCGCCGACTATGACAGAAGAGTTGCCACTGTGCGTTATTTATCCCAACGGAGGGAAAGGAAACGCTCAGAGTAAACCTAACGCAAAACGGGAAAGGAATGGTCGTCGCAACCAAATTCCTGGATTCGGGAGTCGATTACGCAAGGGGAAGGTATTAGCACCCCTCACGTCCACCGTACTCAACGGAATCCACACTTGTTTTCTAGTACGGATTGTTATTCTATCTACTCTACAGGTCTGGGTTAAAAAAGAAAAGAAGATGACTCGGCAAAGTATCGCACTTTATGCCTACGTATTCCCGTCTGGAACGAGAAATCAGAGTCAACGTAGTTCGCCTACCTACGGGAAAGGAGGGGAAGGTTGCTCGCCAATATATCGCATCTTATGCCTACGTACTTTCATACAACATGAAAGATCAGAGCAAACGTAGTTCGGGCTACGGAAGACACAAGCTTGTCTGACTGTTTTTATTACCTTCAAAAAGGGTTTTTCTTGATTAAGAGTCCAAGCGGACAAAAATGACACTTTGATGTTTGTTTTGAATCTTTTACGAAAGAAGTGTTTTTTAGTTTGTTTGCAATCTCTGACGCACTAGAGACTATGATTTGAGAGTGACTACGTCGCGTGTCACCCAATGGGTACCACACTAAGCAACCAGACTACTGGAAAGAAGCTCTCCAGCAACCCTTTCTCGAACAGCTTAAGGCTCGTAGCGTACGACATCGATTAACCTTATTACCGTATTTTTGAGTTGTTTTGAGATAAGAAGAGAAAGAAACTCTAAAAAGCCTAGGGTTGAAAAGGGCATAAAAACTAACCTAATGTTGTCATGCATGGATAAGAATCCTAATGTCTGTCATAATTCCCTCCTGCACAGAGGAAATCAGAGATCCTAGGGGATAAACAGAAAAGAAAGCAAGCAAATACAGTAAAATGCATGCAATGCAACAATACAAGCGAGGCAAGGGAGTCCCACTCAACCTCGAACCTGAGAAAACAATAGGCAAAGTGAATCAACATTCACTTCAAACCTAGGGGGCAAGCTACACAAGCCAACAAACAATACAGAAAACAAAACCCAAAGCAGAGGAGGCAGCTCAAGCAGCAGCACCAAACTCCTACAGCAAACAGCACAAACAGCAGCTCTGACAGCAACAACCTTCATCTTTATGAATAACTCCCATCTTCAAGCTTCACCAAACTTTCAATCTTCAACAATCACCAAGCTTCAACAAGCAACCAGCTTCAACAAGCTCAAACCCCAACCAGTAAACAGCTTCAACAAGCTCCTGACTTCATCTTCAACAAGCAGTAACACCCTAACTTCAACAAGCCACCAGCTTCAACAAGCACAAACCTCATCTTCATCAAGCAGCAAAACCCTAACTTCAACAAGCCACCAGCTTCAACAAGCCCACTCCTAGCTTCAACAAGCTCCTAAACTTTCTCTTTGCCAAGCTTCAACAAGCACCTCCAAGGGAGAATCATTCAACAAGATCAAGTTGAAATGTTAAGAAACTCAATGACAACCAAGGGAAGCCATTAAGATCTTAACACTGTAATAGAAAGGTACCCTCAAAGTTCTACTCTTAAAGCATTCCATTCATCCCTCCAAAGGAGAGATGGGACTTCTTTAAGAGGACCTTATGTCATTGGATTGAATGGAGATGAACAACATACTCCATGTTTGAAGAAAGAAGCAAAACTAGTCTAATGCTCTTCCTAAAACCCTAGTTTTCCTAAGCTCCTGACAAGCACTCCAACAGATGAGAAAATATTCATGTCCAAACTCCTTCAAGCACTCCAAAGCATCTTCAATTGGCCTTCATGATCATCCAAGCTCAAAATCAACACCACCCTAATCTAAGGGGAACTATTGAATTAAACTAGTCAAATTAGCTCATTAGAAACACCTAGAAGTTAGTCCTAAAACTAATTCTACTTAAAATACCAAAAGTGATTTTAAAATCCTACAAAAATTACTAAGGGTTCCTAAACCTATTAATAATATCTCCATACAAAACCAAAGGGTTAATCAACCATTAAGTGCTAAAACTATGCCCTAAACCTAAGGGTACTATCCTAAAACCCTAATTCTAAACCACCTAAAGTTCAATGCTCAAACTAGCTTAAACTTATCTCACATAATTATGAGAAAATTACTAGGGGTACATGCATCTCTAAGCTATCTAGCCCAAAAAGAATCACCTCAAAATCATACACCAAGCACCCATAATAAAATCAGCAAGAACACATATCAAACATATTGAAAATAAAACCAATTAAAATGCCAAAAATGCAATAAAACAATAAAATGCATGAATTAATGAAATATTAATTCTATAAAATTCTAGACTCTCTAAGGAGTCAGGGGAAAAAATCTGGATTAAAAAGATTAATTGTCTATTTATGGTGAATTATTTCCTAACTATATGCAAAATATAAAAATAAAAGAAAATAATGAAATTTGATAAAAGAGCGTGACAAATAGCAATTGGATCAAGTTATTTATCCAGACTGGGCCCAAAGGGGGGTGTGGTTAGCAAGTATCATTTAAGTCCATCCAACTCAGATTAAATGAAACGGAGCGTTTTGATAAAATTCATTCTCTTCAGAAATCAACTTGTAATCGTGGCCATTGGATTAAGTTTTGGTCAAGGGTCAGACTAAGATCCAACGTACTGGGAGTCATCGTCCCCAATTGTTTGAAAAATGGAGGGAGAAACTCAGACGGTGGCCTGAGCTTTGCGCCACCGTCTTCTCCGGCGTGGCAATCCTAAAATAGCATCAAACGCAACAACTAAACACCTTATCCTCCTCAAAATTTCATCCTGATCACGAATATGCCCTCAGAATTCATTGATTCACCCTCTAAAACCAAACCCGATCCAAGTTGCAGAGATTCATCCAATTCTTGATCACTCCAAAACTTAAAATTAAAGCTCCTAAACTCATCTACACGCATCAGGCTTCAGTTCTATCTATTCAAACATGCTTGAAACCTCAAGAATCAAGATTTATATGCTTCAACAGAAAATGGCATCACACTAATTTGGTCTCTAATTGTCCAATTCTTGTGCCTAAATCCATCTAAGAAACATCTATAACATATCCACATATCAAATGCTAATCAATTTCCCCTAATCTAAGCTAAAAAATGAAAGTTGCAAACCTGGAAAAAATGGATGAACAGAAGGTGCAAATGCTCGATTCAAGCTCCAATCTTTTGCAGAATCACTCAAGAACCACTTCCCAAGCTACTCCAATGGTCAATTTTCCTTGAAATTCCCTCTATCTCCAAACCCGATTCTGAGATACAATGAAGAAAATTCAGTTGCTCCTTCTTGTTTCTTGCTCAATCCTTGCCAAAAAATGATCTGAATCAATTGCCAATGTTATATAGAATGTGTGGGAAACCTCTAGAAAGTTCTGTAACCAACTGAATGAGAAATTGAAAATCTCATTCCCTTTGAAAATATCATATGCAACAGTCATGCATTGCTCTGTTCTAGCCCTTAATTTCACTTGAAATTCTCTCCTCATGACATTTTGAAATGAATGGGATGTGCAATTGCCTTGTTTTTTATCCAAAGGTATGTAATTCAAATGTTGCTTCCTTCTTAAGTAACAAAAGGGAACCATGTGAAATTGGCCTCAAATCCAAAATATGGTAATGTCATCATCTTAAAAATGCCTTTTCTGATCAATTTGGTATATAACATGACCTTGTTTGGACCCCAATCACTAAATTCCATTTTTTGGCCTTTAAATGACTTATTTTTCTTCCTTTTCAAAATTTCTCAAACCAACTTCTCCTATGAGCCAATTCAAAGCCTTCTTGATGCATGGTCAAGGTCAAAACCCTATTTTGAGCAACTTTCTAGTTGAACAATTTTCCATTTGAAGCTTGCAAGTTGGAGATTTTGGCCCATGCTTGAAAATGACCTATAATCACCAATACCCAAAATACCCCTGGATTGCAAAGACCATAACTTGAGTTCTACAAATCCTCTTGAGGACTTCTAGTACTATATGGAAAGCTAAGATCAAGATATACAACTCTCATGTTCACCAAGAATCCATTTGAAAACTCCTTGAAGGGAAAAAGTTGCTTGGAAGTCAAGTGACTTTCACAGATAAATTTCAGTGCCCTCTGATGACCTATAATTTGCAAGAACCATAACTTGAGTTCTATAAATCCCCTTGAGGACTTCTAGTACTCAAATTAAAGGTATTGAGATGCTATACAAGTTTCATGTTGGCCAAAGATCCATTTGAAACTTTTATTTTGACTTATGTGGCTTTGAAGTTAGGCACTAAATAGGGGATTTTACACTGAAACCCTAATTTAGCAACTTCCCACATTCTTGATCTTTCTTTGCTTAACCTTGGCACAAAACCACCCATGTATCAAAATACCAATCCATGAATCCCATGACCTCAAGGTAGGCTTTGATGCTCTCCAATTTTCACAATTGAATTAGGGTTGACTCAGATGAAACCCTAGTTGACTGCACCTCAACTGTGGCTCTCATACTTGAATCAATGACTTGTCTCAGCTTCAATATGGCCCTCTAGGCATCCCATGAGATCCATACACACCTTAAGTTCACAATCCATGTTTCTCATCCCACTGATGATTCTCAATATTCCTCAAGATAGGAGCAAAACCCACATGTAGGCACTCAAACTTCTCAAGACTTCAAAACACTTGATGACTTGGATGACTTCTCAACCTTGGATAACACCTCTTGCTAGGCTCTTCTCTTGATAGACACCCTTGATACCTTGTTGGAGGCATGCTATGCTATGATATGCAAATGATTGCATTATGTACATGATGTAACTATGCAAATGAAATGCAATGAAACATAAATCAGGCAAGAAAAGGTTGAGCAAAATTGGGGGTACAACAGCTAGACCACGAGATTAGATTATCTCCCAGAAATTGACAACTTCCAGAAGTACTTTTCCTTTCTATTCTGTCTCCAGCATAGCCAGCATCACAATACCCTGCTAATTTGTATTCACTTAATTTTCTACAAAAAAAACCAAGATTAGTAGTACCTTTCAGATACCTAAAGAATCTCTTAACAACAATTAAGTGAGTCTCCCTAGGGTTTGATTAGAAGTGAGCATACAAACAAACACTAAATAAAATATCAAGACTAGAAGCAGTTTGTGTTAGAACACAGATTGGTGTTTCTTATATCTCTATGTTTTGATGATAACTTTTATGGAATTTTGTATTAAGAAAATATATACTCTAAAATTTGTTCAAGTATTATTGTTTCAGGTATTAAATTAAAAACTCTTAAAGAAGCAAAATACATAAGTATAAGAAACTATGCAAGGCTCTGAAGCATCAGATGCAAGACTATCAAAAGATTCTGAAGCACTGCCAGAAGGATCTGAAGCAGAAGCTACAGAATAATTTGAAGCGTTAATGAAAGAAGTGTACAAAGAGTTGAAAGCTTTGATAATCAGACTCTTATCATTAATATTCACGCTCAAGCACTTTCTGCTGCATACTCTGATCAAGATTGAGACTCTGATATATTAAGATCTGATCATCTATCAAGGCTCTGAACATCTCTATCATTTTAGCTCTGATCATCTTAAAGTATTTCATTCCTTAAGCTTGCTACAAGTTCTGAAGTGGAGTTTATGAAGACTTCATCCTGAAGGAAGCTTGTTGAAGAAGCTGTAAACTTGATTGGACGTGGTGCTACTTCCAAAGTAACCAACGACTATTTTGTCCAAAGAAATGATGTGGTGCAAATCCCAAGGCTTCTACAACCATACTTTTCCTGCAGAAAGCATATCTCTGCCCATACTTTTTGGTAATGAAAAGTCTTATATTCTAATATAATATTCAGCTGCACATCACTCAAAGCATATTGGAAAAGCTATAAAAGGAGAACTTCTACAACATTTTGAAGCTACTAATTTCCTGCTCATCACTTGCTCGTTGCTAGTTCACTCAGAAAGAAATATTCATACAAGCTTGATTCATCAAAGTGAAAATCTCACAAAGATCTTATTCATTTGATCTTTCATAAATCTATATAGTTTTAGTTGTACTTAATCTTAAGTGTAAATATCACAGTTGTGATACAACTTATTAGAAGCATTCAAACACTTGTTAGTTTACATTAATTTGTAAGAAGTTCCTTAAGAAGACCAAGGTGTGGTCAGTAGTTCTTGAGAAGACTAAGACAGTTGTTCTTAGTGCTTACTATTGTAATCAGTTGATTAATAGTGGATTAAGTCCTTGTGGAGAAAGGCAAATCATCTTTGATAAGGTGGACTGGAGTAGTTGAGTTCAACGAACCAGGATAAAAATCTTGAGTTGTTTTTATTGCCATATTTCTTTAAAACTCTTATTCAACCCCCCCCCCCCCCCCCTTCTAAGTGTTTTTCTCACCTTCAGTTGGCATCAGAGCTCCGGTTCTGTTTGTGCTTTCACTTAACCGTGACCAGAAAAGATCCAGTGGGAAAAAATCTTGATATTCTTGGTTGATATACTTTATGGCTGCTGAAACTTCAACACCCAACAACAACAAATATGAAGAAAGATTCAGCACAAAACCTCCCATGTTTGATGGAGAAAAATTTGACTATTGGAAAGATAGACTAGAAAGTTTATTTCTAGGATTTGATGCTGATATTTGGGACTTAGTTATTGATGGATATGTTCATCCCACTGATGGGAATGGAAATAAAGTTGACAGAAAATCAATGACTGAGGTGCAAAAGAAGGAATTCAGAAATCACCACAAGGCTAGAACTATCTTGCTAAATGTTATATCTCATACTGAGTATGAGAAAATAACCAACAGAGAAACTGCCTTTGATATATTTGAATCCCTGAAGATGACTCATGAAGGGAACTCTCAAGTTAAAGAAACCAAGGCTCTGGCGCTGATTCAGAAGTATGAAGCTTTCAAAATGGAAGAATCTGAATCTATTGAAGCCATGTTTTCCATATTCCAGATTATCACTGCTGGCCTAAAGGTTCTGGACAAGGGTTACTCTACAGCAGATCATGTTAAGAAAATAATCAGAAGCTTGCCAACCAGATGGAGACCCATCGTCACTGCTCTGAAACTGGCAAAGGATCTGAACAAGATTACGCTGGAGGAACTAATCAGTTCTCTGAGGAGTCATGAGATTGAACTAGAGGAAGATGAGCCTCTAAAGAAAGGTAAGTCAATTGCTTTAAAATCTAATAAATCTGTTAAAACATTGCAGGTAATAGAAGAAAGCTCTGAAGATTCTGCTTCTGAAGATGAAGAAGAACTATCCTTGCTGTCCAGAAGAATCAACAAACTCTGGAAGAATAAGCAAAGGAAGTTCAAGAACTTCAGAAAACCAGATCAACATAAAGAATCTTCTATACACAGAAGATCTAGAGAACACTCTGGATACAGAAGATTTGGAGAATCCTCTGGACACAGACGATCTGGAAAAAGAGAGGTTGTTTTCTATGAATGCAAAGAACCTGGGCACTACAATAGTGAATGTCCAAAGCTTCAGAAGGAGAACCCAAAGAGAAAGTCAGATCACAAAAAGAAAGTTCTGATGGCTACTTGGGATTAATCAGATGCATCTGATTCGTCATTAGAGTCAGAAGAGGAATGTGTTAATGTAGCATTCATGGCTGACATTGAAGACAGGGCTGAATCATCTGGATCAGAATCAGAATCTGATTCTGAGGAGGTATTTCTTGAACTTTCTAGACAAGAACTTGCTGAAAGTCTATCTGATATTCTTGAAAACTATAGCAAAGTTAAACTCAAATATAAAACGCTTCTAAAGCATATTGAATTTGAGAGTAACAAGTTTGAATTAGAAATAGCTGAGCTAAAAGCTGAAAATCTTCAATTGAAAAATAATTTAGAATCTGCTCAACTAAACTCTAATTCAAAATCTGAACCATGCTCTAAAAATATTTTACAAGAGTATGACTATAGTTTCAGGAAGTTTCTAACTAAAAGCCTAGATAGAAGCAAAATGGCTTCAATGATCTATGGTATTAGCAGAAACTATAGAAAAGGTGTTGGATATAAATCTTTCTCTTTTGAAGATTCAAATCCAAAATCTGTAGATAAACTGGATATCAAGTATCCTCCTTTATACTCTCAGTTTACATTTGGTCACTTAAATGATATTAAACACACAAGTTCTAATCAGAACAAACCTGTGTTTAATAAATCTAAAGCTAATAAGAACAAGTCTTATGTTGAAAGACAGAAGTTCAGAAAAAGCTTTAAGGCAACAAACCAAAAAGGACCCAAGAAAATCTGGGTACCTAAGGATAAGATAATCTATGCTGCAGACATCCTTAGAAGCAAAGTCAAGACTCCAGTCATGGTACCTGGACTCTGGATGCTCACGATATATGATGGGAAAAAGGTCTATGTTCCAAAGTCTAGAGCTTAGATCTGGAGGAGATGTCAAGTTTGGAGGGAATCAGAAGGGCAAGATAATTGGCTCTGGAACCATAGCCAATGGTAAACTTCCTTCCATAACTAATGTCTTGCTTGTTGAAGGATTAACTCATAATCTATTATCCATAAGTCAATTAAGTGACAATGGTTATGACATAACCTTTAATCAAAAGTGTTACAAAGCTATTAGTCAAAAGGATGGCTCAATCCTCTTTAATGGTAAAAGGAAAAACAACATTTATAAAATTAGTCTTTCAGAACTTAAGGTTCAGAATGTTAAATGCCTTATGTCTGTAAATGAGGAGCAATGGGTCTGGCACAGAAGATTGGGTCATATTAATATGAGACGTATATCTCAGATTAATAAGCTTAATCTGGTCAGAGGACTTCCTAATCTGAAGTTCAACTCAGATGCTCTTTGTGAAGCATGTCAGAAAGGAAAATTTTCAAAATCATCTTTCAAATCTAAAAATGTTGTTTCAACTTCAAAACCATTAGAGTTACTTCACATTGATCTGTTTGGACCAGTGAAAACTGCATCCATCAGAGACAAGAAGTATGGATTAGTCATTGTTGATGATTACAGCAGATGGACATGGGTAAAATTCCTAAAACACAAGGATGAGTCACATTTTGTGTTCTTTGACTTCTGCAAACAAGTCCAAACTGAAAAAGATTTCAAAATTGTTAAAGTCAGAAGTGATCATGGTGGTGAATTTGAAAACAAACATTTTGAAAAATATTTTAATGAAAATGGCATTGCTCATGATTTCTCCTGTCCTAGAACTCTATAACATAATGGAGTTGTAGAGAGGAAAAATAGAACATTGCAAGAGATGGCCAGAACCATGATCAATGAGACTAACATGGCAAAACATTTTTGGGCAGAAGCAATTAACACAGCATGTTACATTCAGAACAGAGTGTCTATTAGACCTCTTCTGGAAAAGACTCCTTATGAATTATGGAGGAATAGAAAGACAAACATTGCTTATTTCCACCCTTTTGGATGTACTTGTTTTATGCTGAACACTAAAGAGAATCTTAACAAGTTTAATTCTAAAGCACAAAAGTGTTTCATGCTTGGATATTCTGAACGCTCTAAAGGCTACAAAGTATACAATACTGAGATAGAGATTGTGGAGGAATCTATACATGTTAGATTTGATGATAAGCTTAGCAATCAAAAGCCAAAGCAGCTTGAAAACTCTGCAGATGGAGAAGTTATTCTCACAGAATCTGAGAAACCAGAGGTAGAGAAAGCTCAAGAAGAAGCTACGACGGATGCAACTCCATTGGCTGCTCAGATGAATAACATGAACATTTCTGAAGAACCAACAGTTAAAGGATCATCTAGAATCAAAGCTTCTTATTCAGAAGAAATGATTATTGGGAAGAAAGATGACCCTATAAGAACAAGGTCGTTTATCAGATCATCTGGAACATCACTTCTTGGGTTGGTATCTATTATTGAACCAACATCTGTGGGTGAGGCTCTAAGTGATAATGATTGGATACTTGCAATGCAAGATGAGCTAAATCAATTTACAAGAAATGATGTGTGGGATCTGGTTCCAAGACCAAAAGGTTTCAACATTATTGGAACAGAGTGGGTATTCAGAAATAAACTAAATGAGCAAGGAGAAGTTGTTAGGAACAAAGCAAGATTAGTAGCTCAAAGTTACAGTCAACAAGAAGGAATTGATTACACTGAAACTTATGCTCTAGTGGCAAGGTTAGAATCTATACGCCTTCTTATTTCATTTGCTGCACAACATAACATCACTCTATATCAGATGGATGTTAAGAGTGTCTTCTTAAATGGTATTATAGAAGAAGAAGTTTATGTGCATCAACCTCCTGGTTTTGAAAGTGATAAATTTCCAGATCATGTTTTCAAACTCAAAAAATCTCTTTATGGTTTGAAACAAGCTCCCAGAGCTTGGTATGAAAGATTAAGTAATTTTCTTCTGGAAAAGAACTTTATCAGAGGCAAAGTGGACACAACTCTTTTTTGTAAAACATTTAAGAAAGATTTACTAGTTTGTCAAATTTATGTGGATGATATTATTTTTGGATCTACCAATATTATGCTGGGAAAGGAGTTTTCTTTGTCTATGCAGGCTGAATTTGAAATGAGCATGATGAGAGAACTTAGATTCTTTCTGGGAATCCAAGTAAATCAGACTCCAGAATGCACATATATCCACCAGACTAAATATGTCAAAGAGCTTCTGAAGAAATTCAATCTGAATGAAAGCAAATTGGCAAAGACCCCAATGCATCCTACAAGCACACTTGGTAAGGAAGAGGTAAGTAAGAAAGTTGATCAAAAACTTTACAGGGTATGATTGGATCTCTCTTATATTTGACTGCTTCAAGACCTGATATTTTATTCAGTATTTGTCTGTGTGCTAGATTCCAATCAGATCCTAGAGAATCTCACTTAACAGCTGTTAAGAGGGTTCTAAGGTATCTGAAAGGTACTACTAATGTGGGTCTGTGTTACAGAAGATCTGATGAGTATAAATTAGTTGGATTCTGTGATGTTGACTATGCTGGAGACAGAGTAGAATGTAAAAGTACTTCTGGAAGCTGTCAATTTCTTGGAAGTCATCTGATCTCCTGGTTCAGCAAGAAGCAACCCATAATTGCACTTTCAACAACAGAGGCAGAATATATTGCTGCTGCTAGTTGTAGCACCCAGATGCTCTGGATGAAAAGTCAGCTGGAAGATTATCAGATTTTTGAGAGTAACATTTCTATCTTCTGTGATAATACTTTTGCTATATGCTTATCTAAAAATCCCATTTTACACTCTAAAGCTAAGCATATAGAGATAAAACATCATTTCATCAAAGACTATGTTCAGAAGGGAATTATCAATTTAAACTTTGTGGATACATATCATCAGTGGGCTGATATCTTTACAAAACCCCTTGTTGAAGATAGATTTAAATTTATTCTGAAAAATATAAGTATGGACTTCTGTCCAGAATAAAATATTCATCAGATGATAAATGTCTAAACTCTGAAGTATTTCTTCTTTTTAATTCTGTGTTTACTTATTTGTGTGTAAATATAAACTAACAAGGCTCAGAGGATATGAACGTTGCTTAACGTTTCATTTCTCAAAGAGTTTCAGAGGCACATGCAAGCAAACACGTGTAGCTCAGAATCTGGAAAGGTAGAGTGCACCATACTTGTCACACCCTCATTTTCGCCTTTAGCCTTTATACCCTACATTCGCCATATCATACATCGTTCTATTGCATATCGAGTATGTGGGTACGGATTGGGTCGGTTTGTCATTTTTCATTTCAAATGAGATAACTTGTTTATCTTGGACTACATGGAGGAAAATGTTCATCACCTAAGGCTTGATATAAATTGGAAAGTCTACTCATGTGAATTTCTTCAAGAAGAAGTTACTTGACAAAATATTAGGATATGCAAGATATATTCCTAATGACCATGAAATGCAAAGCATAGTTCAAGATTGCTTCACCCAATTTTGTTTCAAACATTCTTGAACAAGTGGAGTTCAAATTTGCAAAGCATGAGTCAAGATCACAAGTGCATAATTCAAAGTTCAAGATTAATGAAGTCAAGACTAGGTTCAAGAATATGGCAAAGAAAAATTTCATGACATTTGCAAAAATGTCACATTTATTGCAAAGTCTCAAGCACTTGATAATGCTTAAAAAAATAAGCTACTTCTAGTCTCAATCCAAGCTTCTAATCAAATTCATGTTATGGTAATGCCACACCAAGTCCACATTATGCTTATAAACATCCAAGAAATATGCAAGAATTAAATCAAGATTGGAATGTTTTAAGACCAAGATTATGCATGTTTAATCATGGCAAAACAGTCTCATGCAAGAGGTGACAAATTTCTTCATGTCACAAGATCACATGTCACAAGACCAAGGGAATAACATGTGACAATGCTTCTACATATCAGAATTTTCAAAATGCTGTCAAAGGTGGTAGCATTGACCACAAGAGTTGTCCAAGCACAAGACAACAAAATAGGTACAAGGCACAAAGTGCTGCAGAAAAAACAGCATAGGCAAAGTGCAACAGCAAAAATGCAGCATAGCTCTTGCATGGAAATGGAAAGAAAGAGAGTGGCATGAGAAAAGGTGGTAAGAGACACCACTCCATGAAAAATCTAATATGTGGGGAGGAGAGAAAACCCTAGAGGAGCTGAGATAAGAGGAGGGGGCTGTAAACAAAAAGAGATCACTCTTGAGACATCCATTCTACACACATTGCAAACCAGAAAAATAGAGAGAGCAATAGAAACCCTAAAAAACCAAAAAAATAGAAAGGAAGAAAAACCAGAAAAAAGAGAGTGATATAGAAGCATAAGAGGACCATTGAGAAATAGAATCTTCACAACATAGAGTGAAGAGTGGAGAGCACATCCAACAAAGGTCATTGGAGTACTTGCAAGAAGGATAGAAAGCTCTTGGTATCCATTTCTGCAAACCTTTCTCCCTTTACTTTTTGCTTTTATATTCATTTCATTTATTCTCTTGTGTGTTGTGGTACGGTATATATCATGTAAGGTCCTAATAGGGACCAAGAAACCATTTTTAAGAAACAATAAAATGAAAGAGAAGCAAGAAAAAAGTTAGGGTTTTTTGCTCTGGTAGCCTGACACGGGCCGTGTCACACGACACGGCCGGCCGTGTTGCGCATCTGTTTGCATTTTCATGACATAAAACACCCAGGACCCCTGACACGGGCCGTGTCACACAACACGGCCACCCGTGTTGTGCTTCTGTTTGAGATTTCTTACCACAAAATATCCTGGACTTATAACACGGGTCATGTCACACAACACGGCCACCCGTGTCACACCTCTGTTTGGCTTTAAAAATTTGTTTTGTCCCAGACCTTATGACACGGGCCGTGTCACACAACACGGCCACCCGTGTCACACTTAAAAACTCCTTGTTGCATGTACCTTATGACACGAGACGTGTCACACAACACAGCCACCCGTGTTACACCACTGTTTTCTCATTTCTTTGATATTTTACCTCCAAAAAAATTTTTCTCAACGAGTTCGCCGTTTTTTTTGCATGTCTCGATTTTTTTAGCCGATTAACCCCATATGTTTGCATGATTTTAGTGTGAATATTTCTATTGTCCTTGTTGACTTTTGATTCCAAAAACCATTTTCAAAAACAAACTCTCGATTTTATCGAGCCATCTTTAACCTTGTAAGTCGGTTGCCTTGAGCACCGCCATCGACCTTGTTTGTATCACCCCAAATACTTTTACAAATAATAAACCTTGATCCAACGTCAAGTGGTTCTCTTTTCTCATAAAAATCCAAAACACAATAAAATATACGATTAGAATTATGCACCATGAGCTTTAAAGTGGTAGAGAAGGAATGAAAATGGAACCCTCCTACACTCGTTCCGAATGTTTTGAATACAAGGCGCTCGACTTGGTTATTCGAGACATTCATCTCTATCCAAAGTCTTTTGTATAATCCTAATCAAGAATAGATTCTTCCCTAAGAAAAACCTAAAAATAACATCAACTCATCAAACTATTTTTCGCCTTAGGGCATCAATCAAAAAACCCTTTTTCAAGGTATAAAATCAACCAACAAACAACTATTTTGTAAGCCTTCGAACTACGGAGCTCTAATTCTTCACTTCTTTTAAGTGAGGATACGTAGGCACAAGGGCCACAATCCTTGGCGAGCATTAAAATAAATAAATCAACCCCTCTTTTCTTTAAACAAGCAAACTCTTAGAACAAAACACCCATTCACGCCAAACAACCTAGGAGGTTCCCATCGAGTACGATGGATGCGAGGGGGGTGCTAATACCTTCCCCTTGCATAACCGACTTCCGAACCCTAAGACTTGGTTGCGATGACCACGCTCTTTTCCCAATGGTTTTATCGCTATTTTCCTTTCCCTCCGTGGGATAAATAAAATCCGGTGGCGACTCTGTGTCATTTTTCGCGTAGCGACAACTGGCGACTCTGCTGGGGACTTTTTCCTAAGCGAGTCAGGCCTAACCTAGGTTGTTTTTGCGTGTTTTGGTTCTTTCCTTTTTGCTTTTTTATCGCTTTCCTTGTTTTTCAATTGTATCTCACCGTGTTTGGTTTCATTGGTTCTTGGTATGGATTGAAAACTTTGGTGGCAAACCTCGAGGGAAAGACTTTATACCCGAATCTAGAGTGTTAAAATTGAGATAGGAGAGGTTGAGTAGTATGGGCTTCCGAGATGCTCATCTCGTGATAGTCGATACGAGAGCCTCGCTTAGAGTAGATTCATTTGAGAATGATGAGAACCGTCAAGCTCTTGGCGTGTTTGATCAATGTTTTCTCAAGAATCCATTACTCTAAGGACCTTTTAGAACCCTAAACCTTTGGCCAACTAAGATTGATGGTCGCGTAGTATGGGTCCTCGAGAAGCTCTTCTCGTGTGGATTGATACGAAGATCTCGTTCAGAAGAGACTTTCTTGATGGAGTTGTTTCCTGGCAATGGCTGACATACATAACAAACACTCAAGGAAGTCCATGACTCTGAAATCCTTGTCTAGAACCCAATGTCGATGTGTCTCGTAGTATGGGTCCCCGAGAAGTTCTCCTCGTGTGGGTCGATACGAGGACCTCACCCAAAAGAGATTCATGTGATGGAGTCATCTTCCGACATATTCATGTCATGTATGATGAACAGTCATGTGAATCCATGACTTTGGGATCCCTATTAAACGATAGATCACACCTTGTGAGAACCTTTTCATAAAGCAGTCAGTATCGGCCCTATCTATACCACGGACTTATGAACCCATATGCTCGAATTCTGCATCCGTTCATACATACATACTTCATAAAAAACAAAGTTCTTAGTGTCTTGTTCTTGTTGCAGATATAAGCATTTTTAGAAGCAGTCACGATGAATGTGAATTTAGGAACAATTAAGCTAAACAAGAAGACCGACCAAAAGAGTACTTTCACTTTCAAATACAAAGATCCTTCAATTGACAGTTTGAAAGCACTAAGTACCAAGATCACTCCCATCAAGCACAACAGATTTCACTCTTCTTATAGGAGAATTTTGGATCTGTTGACAGAGAAGATAGAGTTTGAAGCTCTCACAGCCCTGGCTCAGTACTATGACACTTCTCTCCGTTGTTTCACCTTCGCCGATTTTCAGATAGCCCCTACTTTGGAAGAATTTGAGAAGATTTTGAACCTCTCCATCAAAGATCGAAATCCTTTTCCAAAGCTTGAAGAAGAGTTCACTTTGAAGAAAGTGGCTTCTACCTTAGGAATTCCCACATCAGATGTGATAGCCAATTGGGCACCCAAAAGAGCTAGGGGTTTCTCGAGGAAATTCTTGGAAGAACAAACGTGGAAGTATGCCAAGGAAGAGAAATGGGAAATATGTGGTTCAATTCTGGCACTCTTGGTCTATGGAATTGTGATGTTTCCGAATGGGGAAAATTTTGTGGACCAAGTAGCTGTGGAAATCTTCTTGACTAAGAACCCTGTGCCTTTCCTCTTAGGTGACTTCTACCACACACTCTATACAAGACATACAAAAGGAGGTGGAATGTTCCTTTGTTGCGCCCCACTCCTGCATAAGTGGCTAAGGACCCATATGCCCGGAAAAGGTCCTTCTGCTTCCAAGGAACTCTCATGGCCTCAAAGATTCGCTTCACTCACCGCTAGTTCCATCACATGGTACAAGAGGGAATGGGAAAACAAAGATATTATCTTTTCTTGTGGATAATTTCCCAATGTGCCTCTTGTGGGGACACGAGGTTGCATCA
Organism: Lathyrus sativus; assembly: GCA_963859935.3. Lineage (NCBI taxonomy): Eukaryota > Viridiplantae > Streptophyta > Magnoliopsida > Fabales > Fabaceae > Lathyrus > Lathyrus sativus. Next base: position 652,962,996 of record OZ012740.1, read on the forward strand.
ATTACAACCCGGTGTTACTCAAGAGACAGTTTGGACACTCCATGGATGGCCCTCCTAAGGAAGAAGATTTGGTGCCATTCCTTGTCAATACGGCCGATCCAAGTGATCCGTCTGTACGAAGAGCAAGAAGAGCATGGGTAAAAATCCAAAGAAGCAATCCAGACAATGGGCGGAAGAACATCCTTGCTCGTGAACCTTATGTCAAATGGGTGAAAGAGAGAGTGAAAGAGGTCAGATTACCTTTTATCTTTGATGCATCTGTTTTCCCATCTAATCCTGAGCCCGAGCCTATCTTACCCGAAGATATGGAGAAACTTAAGGCTAAAATCCAAGAACTTGAAGACGAGAACACTCAGCTCCGAATTTGACTCAACGAGACTAAGCAGAAAAGCGAAGGTTGGGAAGACAAAAGCAAAGAGTTGAAAGAAAAGTTCGAGGATAACAATAAAAGGGCTAGGGAAGAGAAAGGAAAGAAAGAATGGGTTGGTGGAGCTCTCAAAAACGCCAACACTGACTTGGATCACCAAAATGAAAAATTGGACCAAGTATGGCGAAAGGTTAGAGACTTAGAAAATGATGTGAGAATAGCCACCCAGATGAAGAAATATGAAAGGGAAAAATTTGAAGCTCAGATTCACAAGTTGAAAGGCATTATGAAAGGCTGCAAAGATCAATTAGCTTGTGAGCTATTGGAAAAGGAGAATGCGCAGCGAGATTTCGTACAAGCAGAGTACCAGTTGGGTAGAGCTATCGAAGAAATCCGAAGACTGAAAGATGGAATATATGATGAGCTATATCTGGAGTTGAAGGACAGCTGCCACTATTGGGAAGAAAGTTGTCGTCAAGCAGAAGCTGCGGTACTTCAGAGAGATGACATCATCGATGATCTCCAAATTCTCTATGAGGAGTGGAAGAACAAATTCATAAACTTGGCAGGATTCTCCAACTTTGTGCTTCAGCAGATCCCTGAAAGATTGAAGGTAGCCGATCAAGTGATGACTCCTGAAAACACTCCTTTCCCTGTGTTCGACTTTGTGAAGTTTTGCAAGGAAACAATGGGGGAACTTGTTATGGATTTAGAGGCGGTTCGCAGAGCCCAAGGAGTCACATTTAGAGTCGATTTGTAATTTTCTTAAGAAGCGTATCTTTTGTATTTTGTATTTGAACTTGGCTTTAAGCCTTAATGAAATGAGAGTTTGTTCTATTATGTCTCTTCTGATTAATTGTAATGGAAAATGTTTATATTCTCAACAATAGATAACAAGGTTACTAAGAGCTTTGCGCATAACATTATTCATATGCATTCTATACGCATCATATCGCATTTCATAAAAACAAAACCAAAACTTACAAAAACTTGACCTCCATTCGCAGTAAGCAAGCTGACTTCCCGACATCCCTACTACACTCGTGGCAAGCAAAGATTACTGATGGATCAGATTGAACAGACCCAAGCCGCTTTCAGAGACGAGATGACCCACATGAAGACTCAGATGGGCCAGTTGATGGAAGTCATCCAGGCTATGGCTAAAGGACAAGAAGAGTTGAAGCAAGCTACGGAGAGAAACGCTGCCAACACTCCAGTTCCTACTACTGTAGGCTCAAATCCCACTCCTGACAATGTCATTCCTACTCCTACAAATGCAATCCCCGTTCCTGGTGGCACGATCCCTACTCCTGCTGGTGCAGGCGCAATCCCTATTCCTCGTAGTGGTACGACTACCCCTCAAATCCATTTTGATGATCACGAAGGTTTCTACAACTCTCACAATGACTTGGTTGCAGAAGGTTCTGGAGCACCAACTACTGACTTGGAAAAGAAGGTACTCGCCTTGCAAGAGACGGTCAAAGGACTACAAGGCCCAAGCACTTTTGGGTTAGAGGCTGCAGATATGTGTTTGGTACCCGATGTTAAGATTCCGCTCAAGTTCAAAGTCCCTGACTTTGAAAAGTACAAAGGGACAACCTGTCCCCAAACTCACATCCGATCTTATTGTAGGAAGATGGTTGCCTACTCTGATGATGAAAAACTACTAATGAATTTCTTTCAAGATAGCCTCAGTGGAGCTTCCCTTGAATGGTACATGCAATTAGAAGGTGCGCACATCAAGACTTGGAAAGAGTTAGCCGAGGCATTTCTGAAACATTACCAATACAATTCTGACATGGCGCCTAATCGCACACAACTCCAAGGCTTGACCCAGAAGTCTGGTGAAGCGTTCAAGGACTATGCTCAAAGGTGGAAGGACTTAGCTTCTAGAGTCCAGCCTCCTCTTCTTGAAAGAGAATTGACCGTTATGTTCATGGGGACTCTTCAAGGTCCTTTCCTAGAACGTTTGGCGGGATGCACATCTACTGTGTTCTCAGATTTAGTGATGGCTGGTGAGAGGATAGAGAATATGATAAAGATTGGAAAGATTCAAATTGCTGATGGAGCTTCTAAGAAGCTCTACCAAGGTTTTGCAAGGAAAAGGGAAGGCGAAACGACCGCTGCTTTGATGGATAAGGGGAAGGCCAAAGCATACCAAGGCTCTTATCATCATGTGGCTGCTGTTACTCCAAATCAACCTCTCTCCATACCTGCAAGTCAACCGGCTGTTCAAGCTCCCTATTAAGAACAACGTCAAAACTATTATCATGGTCCGCCAAGACAAAGGAGACCTGAGAAAAAATTTGATCCTATTTCGACAACGTACGCTAGGTTGCTTCCGCTCTTGCTTAGGGGTTCATTGGTGCAGTTGAGAGAAATGAAGGCTCCCCCAGCTGTTCTACCTCCCGGCTATGATGCAAATGCCCGTTGCGAATTCCATTCTGGAGCTCCCGGACATAACATTGAAAATTGTAAAACTTTGAAATACGTGGTACAAGATCTCATTGGTTTAAAAGCCATCAATTTCACCAAGAACACTCCCAATGTGACTAAAAATCCAATGTCGCACCATGCCACAAACATGGTTGAAGAATCTAAAGGAAAGAAGTTGGTATCAGAAGTTGATAAAATGAAGACCCCCTTTGCTCTTGTTAAAGAACAATTGTTAATGGAGAATATTGTCCCAGGATGTACCGAGGATTGCCAACACTGTTTGAAAGATCCCCAAAATTGTCATGAATTGAAGATGGGCATCCAAAATTTGTTAGATCAAGGTGTCATATTGATAGAACAAATATCTAGTGCTGAAGAAGTGGCCACTCTTGATATTCCCTATGATCCAATGGAGTTTACTTATGATGAAGAACTATTGAACAATTTGTATGGTCAAAACTGTGTACCTTTGATAATTCCGTATGATGAAGATTGGTATCCTACCCAAGTTCCACTACAAATCCCGTATGATGTTACACCGCTGACAATTCCATGTGACCAGCCTCGTGCGCCTTTGGAAATCCCATGTGATTACGATTGGTACTCTGTTCAGACCCCATACAATCAAGTTCGTGAACCATTGCAAATACCATATGACCAAGTAGAGATTCCATTGTCCCCACCTTCACTTGCTCCATTAGTGATATCTACACCTGCTCCTTTCCCTTTTGAGAGTACCAAGGCTGCCCCTTGGAAATATGAGCCAACTGTTTACATTAATGGGCAGAAGGTAGAAGAGGATGCTGTGAAAGTTGATAATTCTGTAGAGAACATGGTTGGGACCGGTGGAATAACCAGAAGTGGGAGGATTTTTGCGCCCGTACCACCACCAAACGGTACAAGTGAAAAGCATCCAACAATGGAGCAGGGGCAGACTTCTACTCAAAAAAGGAGTTCCAATGAAGATGTCGAAGAATTCTTACGAATCATCCGAAAAAGTGATTATAAGGTGGTGGACCAGCTCAACCAAACACCTTCAAAGATTTCCATGTTGTCATTGCTAACGTGCTCCCCTGCCCATCATGAGTCGTTGATCAAGTTCTTGAAGACTGCTCATGTTCCCCAAGAAATATCCGTTGTACAATTTGAAGGAGTGGTATCGAACATTGCCTCCGCACATATTATGAGCTTTAATGAGGGAGAGTTGCCCCCCGAGGGGAAGAACCATAATAAGGCTTTGCACATCTCCATTGAATGTGTTGATGCTGTGTTGTCGAGAGTACTGGTAGATACTGGGTCATCCTTAAATGTTTTACCAAAAAATTCATTGGCCAAGCTGACCATTGAAGGATTGATGATGAAACCCAGTTCAGTGATAATGAAAGCTTTCGATGGGGCAAGAAGAACCGTGATAGGGGAAGTTGATCTCCCCATCAAAATAGGACCTCACACTTTCATTATCACATTCTATGTGATGGATATCTACCCGGCGTACAGTTGCCTGCTAGGTCGTCCATTGATTCATGCGGTCGGTGCTGTAACGTCCATTCTTCACCAAAGGCTAAAGTTCATGGTTAATAACTAGCTTGTCGTCATCGAGGGAGAGGAGGATATGCTAGTGAGCCATCTGTCTTCATTCCGTTATATTGAAGTGGGAGGGGAAGTTCATGAGACCCCTTTTCATGCGTTTGATGTGATAAGTGTGGAAATGATCCCTACTAAGAAGGAGGAAAAGAAATCAGAAAGGCCAGGACCCTCCATGGTTACTTGGAAGGACGCAAGGACCGTAATTGAGGCCAGTCACCCCGAAGGTTGGGGAAGAGTGTTGGAGCTACCCATCAACAAAAACAGAACTGGTTTGGGTTACCCGGGAAATCACAAAGATCAGCAGAAGACAACCATTGACAAAGGCAAAAGGTTCATTTCTCCACTTGCCTTTGTTAGTGGTGGACATATGGTGGATGATCAGGTGGCTGTTGTGGAAGCTGAAGATGATGCACTAAAGGAAGTCTGCATGGTGCACCCAAAGGCACCAAATCAACAACTCAACAATTGGACTATTATGGAAATACCGGAGGTCACCCTTGTCGAAGAGTAATTTTCCTTGTTCTGCTTTCAAATCCTATGCTCTGCCCAAGGCATAAGGATTATTTTGTAGGGTCCCCATGTTTTCAAATAATGTTTATCATGAATGAAATGAACCTCTTTGCATTCAATTGTGTTCCCTGTCTTTCTTTTTTATTTTTTGCATAAATAAATGGCAATGTTTTCTTGCATGTTTCTTTTCCATCTCCTGAAAATAAAGCATAAAATCACCAATCATGCAGATCCACCCCGGATCCCATTGATAATGATACTGCTACGGTTCCATATGACTTTGATAATCCAATCTACCACGCCGACGAGGATTGTGAAGAAGATTGTGAACTCCTCGAGGAGTTAGCCAGACTATTGAAGCAAGAATCAAAGATCATCCAGCCGCATCAAGAGTCATTGGAAGTTGTTAATCTTGGAACCGAAGAGGACAGGAAAGAGGTCAAGGTAGGCGCTGCCCTAGAAGAGAGCGTGAAGATAAGACTGATCGAGCTCCTACGCGTGTATGCAGATGTGTTTGCTTGGTCATACCAAGACATGCCCGGATTGGATTCAGACATCGTGGTGCACAAATTGCCGCTCAAGGAAGATTGTCCACCGGTAAAGCAGAAGATGAGACGAACTCGACCTGACATGGCCCTGAAAATTAAGGAGGAAGTACAAAAGCAACTTGATGCAGGATTCTTGGCAGTATCAAAATACCCTAAATGGGTTGCCAACATTGTACCTGTGCCTAAAAAAGGAGGTAAGGTGCGGATGAGCGTTGACTACAGAGACCTAAATAGAGCTAGCCCAAAAGATGATTTTCCGCTGCCACATATTGATGTGTTAGTGGATAATACGACCCAATTCTCTGTGTTCTCTTTCATGGATGGATTCTCCGGATACAACCAGATTAAAATGGCTCCAGAGGGTATGGAGAAGACTACCTTTATTACCTCTTGGGGAACCTTCTGCTATAAGGTTATGCCATTTAGTCTGAAGAATGCTGGCGCGACATATCAACGAGCAATGGTGACTCTCTTTCATGACATGATACATAAAGAGATTGAATGCTATGTAGACGATATAATCGCAAAATCCCAAACTGAAGAGGAACATCTCACCCAATTGGAAAAGTTGTTTACTAGGCTAAGAAAGTTCAGGCTGAGGCTCAATCCGAATAAATGTACCTTTGGGGTAAGATCTGGTAAATTGCTAGGTTTTATCGTGAGCCAAAAAGGGATTGAAGTCGATCCTGACAAAGTAAAAGCTATCCAAGAGATGCCTGCTCCAAGAACCGAGAAGGAGGTTCGTGGTTTCTTAGGGAGATTAAACTACATTGCCAGATTCATATCTCACCTAACAGCCACCTGTGAGCCAATATTCAAGCTGCTTTGCAAAGATCAAGCAATCGTGTGGAATAACAATTGCCAAAAAGCATTTGAGAAAATAAAAGAATATCTGCAAGAGCCACTGATTTTGATGCCTCCCATGCCAGGAAGACCTCTCATCATGTACTTGACCGTTCTGGAAGAATCCATGGGATGCGTGTTGGGGCAACATGACGAAACAGGTAGAAAGGAGCATGCTATCTACTATCTAAGCAAAAATTTTACTGACTGCGAAACGAGATACTCAGTGTTGGAGAAGACCTGTTGTGCACTCACATGGGCTGCCAAACGCTTAAGGCAGTATATGTTGACCCATACCACATTGCTGATATCAAAGATGGATCCAGTCAAGTACATCTTTGAGAAGCCTGCTCTCACCGGACGAGTAGCCCGTTGGCAAATGGTACTGACAGAATATGACATTCAGTACGTCTCGCAAAAAGCTATCAAAGGGAGTGTGTTATCTGACTACCTTGCCCACCAACCCGTGGAAGATTACCAGCCGATGTGTTTTGACTTCCCTGATGAAGATATCATGTTTGTCAGAGACTATGAAACATTAGGCCCAGACGAAGGACCCGAACCAGGATCGCGATGGACGCTCGTGTTCGATGGTGCCGCAAATGCTCAAGGCAATGGGATAGGGGCAATCCTCACCTCTCCTACCGGTTTCCACATTCCATTCACCGCAAGATTATGTTTCGAATGCACCAACAATATGGCAGAATATGAAGCATGTATCTTCGGAATTGAAGCCGCTATTGACCATAGAATCAAGATTCTGGAAGTGTATGGAGACTCAGCTCTAGTCATCAGTCAAGTCAGAGGCGACTGGGAAGCACGTGACAACAAATTAGTGTCGTATCGGGATCACGTCTTGAAGTTAATCCCATACTTCGATGAGATTACTTTCAATCACATTCCTAGATAAAGCAATCAATTGGCAGACGCTTTTGCCATGTTGTCATCCATGTTCAAAGTTAAATGGAAAAATGAGGCACCCTCTATCCGTATTGAATATCTTGATGAGCCTGCCCACTATCTGGAAGCAGAGTTAGCAACCGATGATCAACCTTGGTTCTATGATATCAAAAGATATCTAGAAAAGCAAGAGTATGCAGAAAATATTTCCATCACAAACAAGAAGTATTTAAGAAGGCTTTTGTCCAAATTCTTCTTAAGTGGGGATGTGCTTTACAAGAGGAACTATGACTCGGTCTTGCTCAGATGCGTGGATAGACACGAAGCTGACCGGATCATAAACGAAATCCATGAAGGTTCTTTTGGTACACATTCCAGTGGACACACGATGGTTAAGAAGATTTTGAGAGCTGGTTATTATTGGTTGACGATGGAAACTGATTGCTATCGTCACGTGCAAACATGCCATAAATGCCAAATATATGCGGATAGGATACATGTGCCGCCAGTTCCTCTGAATGTCTTGACGTCGCCTTGGCCTTTTGCCATGTGGGGCATAGATGTGATCGGACGCATCGAGCCAACTGCTTCAAACGGTCATCGTTTCATCTTAGTGGCCATTGACTACTTTACTAAATGGGTGGAAACCGCATCTTATGCCAATGTCACCAAGCAAGTGGTCACTCGCTTCATCAAAAAGGAAATTATTTGTCGTTATGGGGTCCCAAATAAAATCATTACTGACAATGGTTCAAACCTCAATAACAAGATGATGAAGGAATTGTGTGAAAGCTTTAAGATTGAGCATCATAACTCATCACCATATCGCCCGAAAATGAATGGCGTCGTTGAAACAGCGAACAAAAACATCAAGAAGATTGTTCAGAAAATGGTGAAAACATATAAAGATTGGCATGAAATGTTACCATTTGCTTTGCATGGCTATCGCACTTCAGTGTGCACTTCTACTGGGGCAACTCCATTTTCTCTTGTGTATGGCATGGATGCGGTACTCCCTGTTGAGGTAGAAATCCCTTCCTTGAAAATTCTGACTGATGTCAAGCTTGACGAAGCAGAATGGGTGTAGGCGAGATTTGATCAACTTAATCTCATTGATGAAAAACGCATGGCAGCCATCTGCCATGGCCAGCTTTACCAAAAGCGGTTGAAAAGGGCGTTTGACAAGAAAGTTCACCCTCGAGATTTCGAAGTGGGAGACTTGGTATTGAGAAAGATTCTGCCAATCCACACAGACCCAAGGGGCAAATGGACACCTAACTATGAGGGTCCATATGTTGTAAAGAAGGTTTTCTCCGGAGGGTCCTTGATATTATCCAACATGGACGGTGAAGATCTGTCATCCCCTGTAAACGCAGACGCAGTCAAAAAATACTACGCTTGAGAGCAGACCCGGTGGACAACAAAAAGAAAAGTCCAGGCAAAAATTAGGGTTAAAAATAAAATAATAATAATACCCGATAAGTTGAAAACCCTTAGGGGCAACTTAGGCAAAAAATGGGTATCCCGGTAGACTGAAAACCTGAAAAGGCGGTCTAGGCAAAAGTTAGGGATCTAAAAAAGAAAAGACTGAGGTCTGCGAAAAGTCTGTGAGCTCATCATCAGAATAAGGAGAACTACATATGGGGAAGATCAATCCATCCACCTTCCTCAGAGGCAATGTACGAGAAGCTTCAAGGCCATAGAGATCATAGCAGAATTGGAACTCAATGGAAATTCGATCCCTTTTCACATTGCCACCGTGCTTTTTATCATATTTTTTGCAATTACCTCTTTTAGGAATTGTATCCTTATGTAAAATTGCCCATTTATGGGTCACTTTATCATCAATAAAAATCTCTTTCATCAATTCGTGTGTCACATTTATTTTCTTCTATGTTTGCAAAAAAGTGGAATTTTCAATCTTAATAAATATTGCATTGAAAATTAGGGGATAACGATAATAATAACAAAAGAAAGCATAAAGTTGCTCTTCGACCTAGGTGTATGAAGGGTAAAAACGATATCTAGTAGGCGCACGTGTACACTAAGCATCGTCTGATCATAAAGTTCGTCGGGAATTTGACCAAATCAGGGGCAACCTGACTGGCCAGCACAGCTTGTCTGATAAGACCATCTGGAGATGATCCAAATTTCGTCACGAGGATGTTGGAAAGTCAAACTCGATGCCCCAAATCAAAGCCCAATCACTTGGCATAAATTATCACCCCTAACCTTCATGTCCTTACGTCCCTGATATTTTTGCATACATACTGTATCATTACATGTGCTTAGCCAGTCATTCTCAAAGATGCGAATTTCTTGTAGAAATCCTGGCAGAATCCTTTTGGAGTGTTTATCCATTCACTTACCTTTTGTAGGTCCTTTTGATCCTTTTTCATGAGATATTTTATCACCTTACCTTTCGTAAGGGATTTCATTGCCTTTTGCGTGAAATCTTTTCCCTTCGCTTCCCTTTTGTAAGCGTTTCTCGCTGTCTTTTACATGCGACAAAATTTTGTTTTGGGTATCTTCGACCTATTTGGACGCTTGATGCCTATGTGGCCAAAAACTGAATGGTCACCATACTTAAAGAATGTCATCTCCGCCGTTGTGCCTATGAGGTCAAATGATGTTCCAATACCCTATACAAGTCTCCCCTACCTTTTGCAGGAGGATGGTTATTGCCCTTAACTTACCTTTTGTGAGTCTTTTCGAAATATCCCCGCCTTGCCTTTCGCAACAGATTCAACTTACCTTTAATAAGACCTCTCGTACCTTTTGTACAGGTTCTTGTCAGATTACCTTTCGTAAGTATCTTGTCTACCTTTTGTAGAAGGAACATTTTCTCCTAACCTTTTGTTCAGGAATATTTTCTGCTTTTCGCAGAAGAAAATACGATCATCCTCTCCTAAGGGAGTTTCCTATCTACCTTTTGTAAAAGGAATCTTTCTCCTAACCTTTTGTTCAGGAATCCTCTCTATCTTTTGTAGAAGGAACATTTTCTCCTAACCTTTTGTTCTGGAGTCCTTTCTGCCGTGACAGAAGGAAATACGATCGTATTCTCCCAAGGGAGTCTCTTCTGCATAATGTAGAAGGAGTTATTTTGTCTTCAAACCTTTTGTTTTGGAGTCCTCTCTACCTTTTGTAGAAGGAATTTTGTCTTCACACCTTTTATTTTGGAGTCCTCTCTACCTTTTGTAGAAGGAATATTGTCTTCAAACCTTTTGTTTTGGAGTCCTCTCTACCTTTTGTAGAAGGAACATTTTCTCCAAACCTTTTGTTCGGGAGTCCTCCTTGCCTTTTGTAAGAGAAAAACCATTTTTTAGAGTCATCTCTACCTTTCGTAGAAAGAATATCTCATTGTCATTTCTAGAGTCCTTTCTCCCTTTTGTGGAAGGAATGTCTCACATTTCTATTTCTTGAGTGCTCTCTATCTTTTGTAGAAGGAATATCTCTTGGCCAATTATGTTTCCGTATTACGAGGTGCCACCTCTTCCGGCTGGCAAAGCACTCATGTTCGTTCCGCATTGCATCTCAAGCATATCATCATATCCCTCATACCCCTTCTTCAATAACAAGACACCTTTTTCAAGCCATCTCGTTGACTGTTTACTTTCACCCCATACCTCTCCATTCGAAAATCCCGGGTATTCTAGTATTTAATTCTCTTTTACCATGAATGTTCGAGCACCTTTACCCTCCAGACATTCAGGTCTAAGAGGATTAAATAGGGGCAGCTGTCACACCCTCATTTTCGCCTTTAGCCTTTATACCCTACATTCGCCATATCATACATCGTTCTATTGCATATCGAGTATGTGGGTACGGATTGGGTCGGTTTGTCATTTTTCATTTCAAATGAGATAACTTGTTTATCTTGGACTACATGGAGGAAAATGTTCATCACCTAAGGCTTGATATAAATTGGAAAGTCTACTCATGTGAATTTCTTCAAGAAGAAGTTACTTGACAAAATATTAGGATATGCAAGATATATTCCTAATGACCATGAAATGCAAAGCATAGTTCAAGATTGCTTCACCCAATTTTGTTTCAAACATTCTTGAACAAGTGGAGTTCAAATTTGCAAAGCATGAGTCAAGATCACAAGTGCATAATTCAAAGTTCAAGATTAATGAAGTCAAGACTAGATTCAAGAATATGGCAAAGAAAAATTTCATGACATTTGCAAAAATGTCACATTTATTGCAAAGTCTCAAGCACTTGATAATGCTTAGAAAAATAAGCTACTTCTAGTCTCAATCCAAGCTTCTAATCAAATTCATGTTATGGTAATGCCACACCAAGTCCACATTATGCTTATAAACATCCAAGAAATATGCAAGAATTAAATCAAGATTGGAATGTTTTAAGACCAAGATTATGCATGTTTAATCATGGCAAAACAGTCCCATGCAAGAGGTGACAAATTTCTTCATGTCACAAGATCACATGTCACAAGACCTAGGGAATAACATGTGACAATGCTTCTACATATCAGAATTTTCAAAATGCTGTCAAAGGTGGTAGCATTGACCACAAGAGTTGTCCAAGCACAAGCCAACAAAATGGGTGCAAGGCACAAAGTGCTGCAGAAAAAACAGCATAGGCAAAGTGCAACAGCAAAAATGCAGCATAGCTCTTGCATGGAAATGGAAAGAAAGAGAGTGGCATGAGAAAAGGTGGTAAGAGACACCACTCCATGAAAAATCTAATATGTGGGGAGGAGAGAAAACCCTAGAGGAGCTGAGATAAGAGGAGGGGGCTGTAAACAAAAAGAGATCACTCTTGAGACATCCATTCTACACACATTGCAAACCAGAAAAATAGAGAGAGCAATAAAAACCCTAAAAAACCAGAAAAATAGAAAGGAAGAAAAACCAGAAAAAAAGAGTGATATAGAAGCATAAGAGGACCATTGAGAAGTAGAATCTTCACAACATAGAGTGAAGAGTGGAGAGCACATCCAACAAAGGTCATTGGAGTACTTGCAAGAAGGATAGAAAGCTCTTGGTATCCATTTCTGCAAACCTTTCTCCCTTTACTTTTTGCTTTTATATTCATTTCATTTATTCTCTTGTGTGTTGTGGTACTGTATATATCATGTAAGGTCCTAATAGGGACCAAGAAACCATTTTTAAGAAACCATAAAATGAAAGAGAACCAAGAAAAAAGTTAGGGTTTTTTGCTCTGGTAGCCTGACACGGGCCGTGTCACACGACACGGCCGGCCGTGTTGCGCATCTGTTTGCATTTTCATGACATAAAACGCTCAGGACCCCTGACACGGGCCGTGTCACACAACATGGCCACCCGTGTTGTACTTCTGTTTGAGATTTCTTACCAAAAAATATCCTGGACTTATAACACGGGTCGTGTCACACAACACTGCCACCCGTGTCACACCTCTGTTTGGCTTTAAAAATTTGTTTTGTCCCAGACCTTATGACACGGGCCGTGTCACACAACACGGCCACCCGTGTCACACCTCTGTCACACTTAAAAACTCCTTGTTGCATGTACCTTATGACACGAGACGTGTCACACAACACGGCCACCCGTGTTACACCACTGTTTTCTCATTTCTTTGATATTTTACCTCCAAAAAAATTTTTCTTAAGGAGTTCGCCGTTTTTTTGCATGTCTCGGTTTTTTTAGCCGATTAACCCCATATGTTTGCATGATTTTAGTGTGAATATTGTTATTGTCCTTGTTGACTTTTGATTCCAAAAACCATTTTTAAAAACAAACTCTCGATTTTGTCGAGCCATTTTTAACCTTGTAAGTCGGTTGCCTTGAGCACCGCCATCGACCTTGTTCGTATCACCCCAAATACTTTTACAAACAATAAACCTTGATCCAATGTCAAGTGGTTCTCTTTTCTCATAAAAATCCAAAACACAATAAAATATACGATTAGAATTATGCACCATGAGCTTTAAAGTGGTAGAGAAGGAATGAGAATGGAACCCTCCTACACTCGTTCCGAATGTTTTGAATACAAGGCGCTCGACTTGGTTATTCGAGACATTCATCTCTATCCAAAGTATTTTGTATAATCCTAATCAAGAATAGATTCTTCCCTAAGAAAAACCTAAAAATAACATCAATTCATCAAACTATTTTTCTCCTTAGGGCATCAATCAAAAAAACCTTTTCAAGGTATAAAATCAACCAACAAACAACTATTTCGTAAGCCTCCGAACTACGGAGCTCTGATTCTTCACTTCTTTTAAGTGAGGATACATAGGCACAAGGGCCACAATCCTTGGCGGGCATTAAAATAAATAAATCAATCCCTCTTTTCTTTAAACAAGCAAACTCTTAGAACAAAACACCCATTCACGCCAAACAACCTAGGAGGTTCCCATCGAGGACGATGGATGCGAGGGGGTACTAATACCTTCCCCTTGCATAACCGACTCCCGAACCCTAAGACTTGGTTGCGATGACCACGCTCTTTCCCCAAAGGTTTTATCGCTATTTTCCTTTCCCTCTGTGGGATAAATAAAATCCGGTGGCGACTCTGTGTCATTTTTCGCGTAGCGACAATACTGAATTGACGTTTGAGGCATTTCTTCGAAAATACAAAATCTCTTGATTTTCCCCCTTCTGTCAGAATCTTAAATGCTTGATATGATTTTATTCCTTGCATTAATTGCTACATATGATTATGTTTCACTTCATTCAATGCTTATGTGTACGCGTGAGATTGTTTGTGACTTTTGCATGCCCTAAATTGCTCTATATATTCTCACAACACTTCACAAATCACACTTTACACTCTTTACACTTCTCATACGCATTTCTGTATTCTCTATTGTTTCCATCTCATTTCAAAACCCAAAACCTCTTGTAAACCCAGACGCATCTCAAGAACATCAATGGCATCACCATCTTCAACATCTGCTCAGATGCAAACCTCAACTGCTGCTGCATCATCTCCAAATGCTGTTGCTTTATCTCAAACTGCTGTTGTGTACAAGGAATCAGTGAGAACTCTTCTCACTCCAATCAAGGATCTTGAGGTTCTGTGTGAGAACTTTGTGGATTTTGATTCCATTAAAGAAAATGGTTTTGATCTCTACCCAACCATCAAAACTCAGAACTGGGAAAAGTATTTTGACAGGATGATGGGTCCTGTTTATCCAACATTGGTGAAGGAGTTATGGATACATGCTCAAGTTTGCCCTAAGTTCATTCATTCTTCTGTTCTTGGAAAGGAAATTGTTATCACAAAAAAGTTAATCAGACAACTGATTGAGTATAAGAAAACTGATGGAATCACAAGTATGGCTTCTGCTCGTGTGGACTTGGCTGACATTTTTCAAGAAGTTTGTGTTTCTGCGGAACCATCTAACAAAGTCAGAGATCTGAAGCCTATTTACAGAATCTGGGCTAAGATTTTCATGAGTTTTATCTTTCACAGAAAATCTTCAAACTCTCCAGATTATGTCAACTCAGAACAAATGTACTTCATGTTCTGTATGTGTAAAGGCAAGAAGGTGGATCTGACTTATCTTCTGTTTAGTCATCTTCTGAATCACATTAAGGAAACAAGAGAAGAAGTAAGGGTTAAGGCTGGAAAGATCAGAAATTGGATCCCTATGGGAAGACTGATATCAGACATTCTAACAGAGAATGGTCTTGTAAAGCATCTGACTGATGCTGGTGTGATAGAGGATCTGACTTACATTGTAGGATCTGTCATCAATGGGAACACTCTGAAAAGGATGAAGGTCATTTCAGAGCTTGCAGGCAAACCCAAGAAGTTTAACTCTGAGGAAGTCAGCAGAAGGAGAATTCCTTTAGCAGATTTTCCCATGTTCAGTGCAGATGAACCTAGGGAAATCATTATGGCATTCATTGCTGAATGTTTGAGAGATTGTATTCCTCTGCCTGCCAACATAGTTCAGAAGGAAGGAGAAGTATTGCCAAATCTTCTGAGAGAAAGGCGCAAGAAAAGGAAAGCTGAGGAAGGATCTGTTGCACAGCCTAAGAGGAAAGCCTCTGATGCTGCTGACAAGCCTGAGAAGGACAAGAAGCAGAAGGAAAATCCTCCAGAAGCTAGCTTGGAGGAAATAAGAGAAACAATTCAACAGGTATTAACATCTGATCCTAAACCATCTGCCCCTTCACCCTCACCTTCACCTCCACCATCTCCTCCTCAACCATCTGAACCTCATTCATCTGAACCCATTTCATCTCTTCATACATATTCTCAACCATCTTCTGTTCAACAACCATCTTCTGAACCACAAAAACAATCTGAACCACAAAAACAATCTGAACCACTCTCTTCTACTCAACCACCAGAAGAACCAACCATCCCAAATCCTGAACCCTCTATCCCACAACAATCTGAAGACATTCTGGATGTGCAACCTATTGCAACCATGTATGTCTTATCTTCCACTTCATGTCATTCAACTGAATCATCTGATTCTGATGAATCTGAAGTCCCCTCACCAACTAGCTTACAAATTCCTGATCCTTATAAACCACTACCATCTGACCTACCTGCTTATGACCACCCTCTTCGCTTCAAATTTAACTTCACAGACTTTATACCACCCTCATCTGATGTTGTTACATCAACACCATCTGATGGTGACACCTCTACTCCTCAACTCACCATACCACAAACGTCCATACCACAACCATCTGAACCACAATCATCCATACCCCAACCATCTGAACAACCACCATCTAAACAACCATCATCTGATTACCCACCTCCTGAATAAAACCAAACACCTCCTGAACCATCACAAAAAGTCACCATAGAAGACTTTCTGAACCCCAAACCCAGATCAGATGTTTCTACTCTGTTCAAGAATTTCAAGAAGGAAATGCGTATGGGGATTGGTTCTGTAGAAAAAGAGTGCATGGCTAGTATGGATCCTGCTGAATCTGAAGCTTCTTGGAACAGATTCATCTCAAAGTTCAACTCTGCTGCATCTGATCTCAGAACACTTTGTGCTGATTATGCAAAGGCAAAGTTTGCTGAAATGGTCAGACAGACTCTGCTGAGCATTCTCACAACCCCAGTGCTTCTTCTGGAAGATGCTCCTGCTGAAGATAATGCAATGATAGAAGATACTCCTGCATCTGACATGGAGATTGATCATCCTATGGCAACTGCATCTGCTTCTGAACCCTCTGCATCTAAGATGAAGACTGAGACTCCAGATGTTGTCCAAGAAGTCAAGGAAATCAGATCATGGATGATAAAACAGGAACAGACTACTGAAGAGATCAAGACTTGGATGGCCAAGCAAGAAGAGTCCACTGCTAAGATTACTGATCTTCTGACCTTGATTGCTTCTCGCCAGCCCTAGTTTTCTTTTCCATGTTTTTGCATTCTTGTTTTGCACTTGTTTTCTGTTTTTTTTTCTATCATCTGTTGTATGAACATCTTATCTTTTTGTTCTATTTGAATCTGAATGAATCTGGCTGTTATGTTTTTCATTTATGTGTTAAGTTTTCTCTTCTTCTGTTATCTTTTCTGTCTTTTAAATTCTTTTTGATTATGACAAAAAGGGGGAGAAAGAGAATTTGATTGTTCAATCTATAAGCAATACTAAAATGAAATTCAGACATAGTATTAATCTAACTTTGAATCTTAAGACTTTCAGGTCTTATTATTTCATCTGACAAAAATTATCTGAAGTTACCCTGAGAATTACCCAACCAGGCTCTTATCATTGAAGCATTTGACTCTGATTCTGGAAGATATACCAGACTCTTCATTTGAAAGAAATCATCAGACTCTGATTCTGGAAAGCATCCAAGCTCTAATTCCTTCTCTTAAAAAGGATTTCTACCAGGGTCTGAAAGTTACTCAAGCAAAAAGGGAAGTGTTCTCTTCTGTTAGAGTATTCATTTCAGGGGGAGATTCTTAATCTCAGGGGGAGTTATATATTTTATTTCTCTTTATTGAAAAAAAAATTATGTTTTGTCATCATCAAAAAGGGGGAGATTGTTAGAACACAAATTGGTGTTTCTTATATCTCTATGTTTTGATGATAACTTTTATGGAATTTTGTATTAAGAAAATATATACTCTAAAATTTGTTCAAGTATTATTGTTTCAGGTATTAAATTAAAAACTCTTAAAGAAGCAAAATACATAAGTACAAGAAACTATGCAAGGCTCTGAAGCATCAGATGCAAGACTATCAGAAGATTCTGAAGCGCTGCCAGAAGGATCTGAAGCAGAAGCTACAGAATGATCTGAAGCGTTAATGAAAGAAGTGTACAAAGAGTTGAAAGCTTTGATAATCAGACTCTTATCATTAATATTCACGCTTAAGCACTTTCTTCTGCATACTCTGATGAAGACTCTGATCAAGATTGAGACTCTGATATATTAAGATCTGATCATCTATCAAGGCTCTGAACATCTCTATCATTTTAGCTCTGATCATCTTAAAGTATTTCATTCCTTAAGCTTGCTACAAGTTCTGAAGTGCAGTTTATGAAGACTTCATCCTGAAGGGAGCTTGTTGAAGAAGCTGTAAACTTGATTGGACGTGGTGCTACTTCCAAAGTAACCATGGCTATTTTGTCCAAAGAAATGACGTGGTGCAAATCCCAAGGCTTCTACAACCATACTTTTCCTGCAGAAAGCATATCTCTGCCCATACTTTTTGGTAATGAAAAGTCTTATATTCTAATATAATATTCAGCTGCACATCACTCAAAGCATATTGGAAAAGCTATAAAAGGAGAACTTCTACAACATTTTGAAGCTGCTAATTTCCTGCTCATCACTTGCTCGTTGCTAGTTCACTCAGAAAGAAATATTTATACAAGCTTGATTCATCAAAGTGAAAATCTCACAAAGATCTTATTCATTTGATCTTTCATAAATCTGTATAGTTTTAGTTGTACTTAATCTTAAGTGTAAATATCACAGTTGTGATACAACTTATTAGAAGCATTCAAACACTTGTTAGTTTACATTAATTTGTAAGAAGTTCCTTAAGAAGACCAAGGTGTGGTCAGTAGTTCTTGAGAAGACTAAGACAGTTGTTCTTAGTGCTTAGTATTGTAATTAGTTGATTAATAGTGGATTAAGTCTTTGTGGAGAAAGGCAAATCATCTTTGATAAGGTGGACTGGAGTAGTTGAGTTCAACAAACTAGGATAAAAATCTTGAGTTGTTTTTATTGCCATATTTCTTTAAAACTCTTATTCAACCCCCCCCCCCCCCCCTCTAAGTGTTTTTCTCACCTTCAGTTTAATAAAGGAGAGAGTCTATCATACCTCTGAATAGCTTGTGATCTACCTTACCACTTATCTCTTCCTTTTCTATAATGCATGTGGGATGCATTGGAATCTCTGCTAGCTTAAATTCTGACAAGTTAAACTTCTTCAGAAGTTCTCTTGTATACTTGCTTTGGTGAATGTATATTTCTTCTGAATGTTGATCAATTTGAATCCCCAGAAAGAACTTGGATTCTCCCATTAGACTCATTTCAATTTTTTCCTACATTAACTTAGAAAATTCCTTGCACAACGAAACATTAGCAGAACCAAATATAATATCACCAACATAAATTTGCCAACTAGAATATCATTCTTAAAGGTTTTGCAAAAGAGTGTTGTATCCACTTTTCCTCTAGTGAATTTGTTTTCCAGAAGGAAGTTACTTAGTCTTTCAAACCAAGCTCTAAGAGCTTGTTTCATACCATATAACAAAATTTTAAGTTTGAAAACAAAATCAGGGTTTTCAGAACTCTCAAACCTAGGGGGTTGGTTCACATACACTTCTTTAGAAATGTACCCATTTAAGAATGCACTTTTAAAATCCATCTGATATAGAATGATGTTATGATTGACTGCAAACAAAACTAAAAGACAAATATATTCTAACTTAGAAACTGGTGCAAAGGTTGTTGTATAGTTTATCACCTCTTGCTGACTATAACCTTGTGCTACCAGTCGACCCTTGTTTTTGACGACCTTACCTTTCTCTTTGAGCTCGATTCTAAACACCCGTCTGGTTCCAATAACATGGACACCCTTTGGTTTCTGAACAAGATCCCAAACATCATTTCTGGTGATTTGATTAAGTTCTTCTCGCATATCCAAAATCCATTCATTATCCATAAGAGATTCATCTATATATGTTGGCTCTATCAAAGATACCAAACCCAAAAGAGTTTATTCAGAAGGTTTAAATGAAGATCGAGTTCTGACTAGTGCGTCTTTATCTCCCAAAATTAATTCTTCAGAATGAGAAGTTCTTGCTCTACTCTTCTTATGATGAGATGGACCAACAACAATTTCTGGTTGATTCGTTTCTGAGTGTTTAGCTTTAGCATCCCTGTCTTTGCCTTCTAAGTGTTTAGCTTTAGCATCCCTGTCTTTGCCTTTTGAGTCTATGTCTCCAGAATCTTTATCCTTGGGTTCTGAGAAAGTAATCTTCAAATCTGCAAGTTTCTCAACTAGATTTGACTTTTCACGATCAAGCTTATCATTGAACCTAACATGAATTGATTCCTCAACAATTTTAGTTTCTGTGTTATAGATTCTGTAGCCTTTTGAACGTTCAAAATATCTTAACAACAAACACTTCAGAGCCTTAGAATCAAACTTGCCAAGATTCTCTTTAGTGTTCAACATAAAAAAAATACAACCAAAAGGATGGAAATAATAAATGTTGGGCTTTCTGTTCTTTCATAATTCATAGGGAGTCTTACCTAGAATAGGTCTAATAGAAATCATATTCTAAATATAACATCATGTGTTTACTGCCTCTATCCAAAAATGCATAGTCGTGTCAGTTTCTTGGATCATGGTGCGAACCATCTCTTGAAAAGTCCTATTCTTCCTTTCTACAAACCCATTTTGTTGTGTAGTTTTAGGACAGGAGAAATCATGGGAAATGCCATAAGAATCAAAAGGATTCTCAAAGTATCTGTTCTCAAATTCACCACCATGATTGCTTCTAACTCTGACTATTTTGCAATCCTTTTCTGTATACACTTGTGAGCAGAAGGTAGAGAACACAAAATATGACTCATCCTTGTGTTTCAAGAACTTTACCCATGTCCAACGACTATAGTCATCAACAATGACCAACCCATACTTCTTACCATTGAATGATGTAGTTTTCACTGGACCAAACAAATCAATGTGCAGAAGCTCTAACAGTCTAGAGGTGAAAACAAAATTTTTAGCTTTGAAAGAAGTTTTGGAAAACTTGCCTTTCTGACATGCTTCACAAAGAGCATCTGAAGCAAACTTCAAGTTGGGTAAGCCTCTGACTAATCCTAGCTTATTTAGCTGAGAAATCCTCCTCATGATAACATGGCCTAAACATCTATGTCATACCCATTGCTCCTCATTAAAATATATTAAACAAGTTACCTTTTGGTCCTTAAGATCAGAAAACTAATCTTATACACGTTGTTTTTTCTCTTTCCGTTAAAAAGGATCGAGCCATCTTTCTGACTAACATCCTTACAAGACTTTTGATTTAAAAATGATACCATAACCATTATCACTAAATTCACGAATATACAATGAGTTATGCATCAAACCATCGATCAGAAGAACATTTGTAATAGAAGTAATTTTACCATTATAAATAGTTCCAGAGCCAGTGATCTTTCCCTTCTAGTTTCCTCTGAAACCGAAAAAGCCTCCAAGCTTAAGTTCCAAATCTTGGAACACATTCCTTCTTCTCATCATGTTTCATGAGAAACCACTATCCAGGAACCATGGCTGGTGTTTCAGTTGAGCTGTTAAGGATGTCTGCAACATAATTAATCTTATCTTTAGGTACCCACTTTCTGGGTCCTTTTTTGTTAGTTTTCCTAGATTTTCTCACAACCTTGGATTTCTGTGCAGTAGGATAATAAAGAGGAATTTGTGCATGATACTTGGGTTTTAGAACTAAGTTCTGTGTCTGTGAAGGTTTCTGTGCAAGCTCAGAACATTCAAGCTCAGCTCCAGCAGGCACAGAATGCTCATAGAGAGGTTTTGGTTTTACAATCTGACTTTCGTCAACTTTAGAAGTTTCTGTACAACCTAAACCTTTATTGCCATTTTTGCTAACTCCATATATCATAGAGGCCATTTTGCTTTTATCTATGCTTTTAGGTAGAAAGTGCTAGAATGATATATCATATTTGATGATGCAATCAGTACCAGAAGTTTTCGAGACTATTTCTTCCTCTAGTTTTGAAATTTTGCTTTTCAAAGCTAAGTTAGTACTTTCTGAAGATTTTTTTTTCATTAAGAGAAGAAATATTTTGTTCAAGTTCATCACAAGCTTCAAAAGCAACTACTCGGACTTGTTTAAGGTTCTTGTATTTATTTTGAAGACTTTGGTACTTTTCCAGCAGTTTCGAGAGACATGACTCTAAATCGGAACGAGATAGTTTAGAAAATACCTCTTCAAAATCAGAGTCTGATTCTGATTATGATTCTAATAACACCCAGTCTTCTGGTTCTCCAAAGACTTTAGCATTAGTTGTAGTTGCCACCAAAGCAACGTTGGCATTTTCTTCTTCAGAATCAGAGTCGTCCCATGTAGCCATGAACCCTTTTCTTTGCTTTGGATAATTTCTTATTAAGCCTCTTGTCCTTCTTGAGCTTAGGACACTCATTCTTATAGTGGTCTGGCTCCTAGCACTCATAGTAAATAACATCTTTTCTAGAACCCTACTTCTTCTGTCCAAACAACGAGTCAGAATGATCAGCAGTCTTCCTTGCTTCTCTGAACTTCCCTTAAACATTCTGCCTATGTATCTAGAGTTTGTTGACCCTTCTGGAAATCAGTGACAGCTCATCATCATCATCTTTTGAGTCTTCATCAGAATCTTTTGATTCTTCCTCAACTTGATAAGCCCTTTCCTTTTCAGGTTTGGACTTCAAGGCAACATATTTTCCTTGCTTGTGAGGTTCATCTCCTTCAATCTATAACTCATGACTTCTTAAAGAACTAATAAGTTCTTCAACATTGATACTATTCAGATCTTTATATAGCTTCAAGGCAGTTACCATAGGTCTCCATTTCTTGGGGAGACTTCTATTGATCTTCTTGACATGTTCAGCAGTTGAATAACCTTTATCCAGAACCTTAAGTCCTATGACTAGCATCTGAAACCTTGAGAACATAGTCTCAACTGTTTCATAATCCTCCATTCTGAATGCCTCATACTTCTGGATTAGGGCTAAAACCTTTGTCTCCTTTACTTGAGTGTTCCATTCATGAGTCATCCTTAAGGAATCAAAGATGGACTTGGCAGTATCTTTATTTGTTATCTTCTCATACTCAGTATAAGAGATAACATTAAGCAATATAGTTCTTGCCTTATGATGATTCTTATAGTCCTTCTTATGTTGATCAGGCATATCACTTCTTGCTACTTTGTTACCTGCAACATCAACTGGATGAGTGTAGCCATAAACTACAAGATCCCAAATATCTACATCATAACCAAGAAAGAAACTTTTGATTCTATCTTTCCAGTAGTTAAACTTATCACCATGCACTATAGTGATCTTTCTCATTGTTAGCAGCAGCTAGAGTAGCCATTATTTCTCACACAAACTTGATCGGTACTGAAAACTATGAAATGTTGATAAAGCTTTTTATCACAATCATAACCAGAGCTCTGATGCCATTTAAAGTTGCAAAAAACATAAGAAATGAGGGGTTTGAATTGGGTTTTAAAAACAAAAGCTTTTTACCAACTCAAGAACTCAACAATCAAAAGATTGAACAATGAGAGAGACACAAGGGTTTTTATCCTGGTTCGCTTGAAACTCAAAGCTAATCCAGTCCACCCGCCAAGGTGATTTCACCTTATACACAAAGAATTAATCCACTATAATCAACTAATTACAAATGCACTAGCAACAACTAGTGACTAATGAACCACAAAGACAAACAATCGATGTCTTCTCAAGGATACTGACCTAACTAGTCCCTCAAGGAACTACAAACAAACATTTTGAATTAAGATTGTATGTTTACAAGTTGCTTTTATACAAGCAGATTTTACATAAATGAAATACACAAAAATACTTAAAGAAAAGTTTGCACAAATTGGAAGCTTTTCACATAGAAACAATATTGTAAATTCGGGAACTTTCTTCAAGTCTCCAAGTCCTTTATATATAGCATGAAAAAGGAACTGTTGGCAGGCAAGTAAGGAATACAAAAATGTAGTTGTCCACTAACAGAATAGTGACAGGTATGAAAATAGTACAGTTCTTTCGCCCACAAAATCAGGTAGTGGAGGAACAATTTTGTTTTGTACTGTGTACTATTTTGATCATATATCCTTTATCCTTATCTTCAAATTCATTGGCTTCTGATGAAAAGTTGATGAAGCATGAACAGAAGAATCACATAGCTAGAAATCAGAATCTTCAGAATCATCAATCAGAACCTTGATAACATCAGCATCTGACTTGAGATCTTCAGAAACTTCATAATCTTCAGCTAGAAATTTTGGAAGTTTACCATTCTTTAGAAGTTTGATTATCAGAGTCACATCCAAAAGCAGAAACCCAGAGAACATTGCAGCAATAACATGGAGTCTTCTCAGAAGCTTCTTAGAAATGAATCATCGTATAAGAAAATTTCGAAACACAAAGTTCAAAAACTAATGATGTTGCACGTCATATTCTCATAATCAAAACTGGTTGTTAAAGCTACATAATAACAAACCGTTAGGGTACCAAAATTATTCTTACACAAATACTACATTGTTATCATCAAAACTCAAAGGTATAGATGTAGAACCAAATCTTGTTCTAACAATTAATTATGATGTATTTTAGGCATTATGAATGTTAGTTATATGGCGCTGCAATGAACTGGTTTGGAATGGCATGAGTTCTTATGGTTTTTAATGTTTGAACTGGACTGGATTGGATGTATGATTATGAAAAAATTTGTTGATAGAAGTCATTATTGTATTATTGGATGTTAACTAGTGTTATAATGAATTCTTTTATGTTGGAGTAGAATATGGATGTGGAATTTTGTTGTGTTAGTTGAAATGAAACTAAAGGTTAGTTAGGAAATGAGTAGTTCAAAATCAGTTTATTTGGAGATACTTGAATTGATAGAGCAAATGTAATTGGTTGGTTAGAAAAAGTAAATAGTTATGTTAGTAACACTAATGGGTAAATGTTAGAGTGTGTGATGTTTGAAATTATTGTATGCTGATGTGAACAAAAAAAACTTTAGAGTTAGTTAATCACTTGGTATGTTAGGAACTCTATTAAGCTCAATTAATCATAGCTATTTGAATTGGTAGGGACTTATGGATTTCCATGAAACTTGACATTGCTATGTTTATTATGTCACCTTTGGAGCTTGTTGTATCAATTTATATTAGTGAAGAATGAAAGTGTTAGAGTTTATGTGATTTTGAATTTGATGCAAATGCTTATTAATTGGTTAATTGATGGCGAATTGACTTGAATGCTAACCTTGAATGAAAACTATGCACAATGATTGTCTGACCTTCGTAGTTGTTGACACCCATCAGCGTTGTGCAGATTGCAAAAAAATTTCACCATTGGAGCAGCCCCAAAGCTCCTATTTTAATTCCAAAATCCCCAATACACTGAAATTTTATCATACAACATATATTGCAAATATAATACACCAATTCCACACCAAAAACATATTAACATTAATTTATCATAAAATTAGTATTATGTTCGTCATCACCAAAGCCGTATAAAAAAGAACAACACCAATATGAATTTCACATATAATTGTATACGAAATTGAGTACTTTTCACATCACAAAAACATGTCATAACATTATAATTCAGAAAGTTTTACACAACCATTTCAAGGACTCAAAACCTTAATAATGGAGGACAGAGAAAAACAACATGAAAGAGGGTTGGGATCCCTCTCTACCCTTTATGAAAACACACTCATAGATAAATAATCTCCCCACCTCGAATCCGTAGAAGAACTGAAGTTTTTGCTTGGAACCCTAGGTTTTTCTCTTGCATCTCAAATTCCTTTTTGCTCCAACTTCTCATGTACTACACCAACTTATTTTTCTACTTGTTTTTCCTTTAAATAAGAAAACCAAATATTATCTTTTATTATTTTATTTCTTCCCATTACTCTCAAACAATTAACTCCTTACCATACCAATTATATAATTATCCTATTTTCCACTTCATATCTCAAAATCTCTTATTTTATCCATATTTATATTATTTTAATTAATAAAAAATAATGATAAATTATATAAAATCTACTCACTCTTATTAATCCAACCAAAAATACATAGAGCAATCTAATAAATCATATAAACACATATATTTCAATAACATAAAATAATTTAAAAATTGAGGCGTTACAACTCTCCCCCACTTAAAGAATTTTTGCCCTAAAAAAATTACTTGAAGAAAATAACTTCGAATAAGACTCTCCAGCTCCCACGTCACGCTTCCTCCAATAGGTCCTCCTCACACTACCTTCACCAAAGAAATCTATTTAACTCTCAAGTGCTTCACTTCTCGATCCTTGATCCGCAAGGGTGATGCCCCAACAATCATGTTCTCTCTCACTTACACATCATCCAATTGAATTGCATTGAATGAATCAGGAATATACTTGCGAAGTTGAGACATCATGAAGATTTGAAAGAGAACTTGGTAAGGCAACCATGTAGGCCACCTCTCCGACTCTCTTCAGGATCTGATATGGACCAATAAAATAAGGCGTGAGCTTTCGAGACTTCAACGCATGAACAACACTATTCACCTGAGCAAATCTCAAGAATTCATAATCTCCCTCTTGGAATTCAAGTGTCTTCCGTATCTAATCATGCTAACTCTTTTATCTACTATGCAATGCCTTCACCTTCTCTTCAATCATCTTAACTTTCTCAATAATTTCCTGAACAATCTTTGGTCCAAGCGTAACACTCTCACCTGATTTATACCAACAACAAATGTGTCATACATCTCATACCATACAAAGCTTCAAAAGGTGTCATTTCAATACTATAATGGAAATTATGGTTATATGTAAACTCAGCCAATGGTAACTAACTGTCCTAATTTCCCCCTTCTCAGCAAATCCTCTAAAGACTAGATAGTTCATTCTGTCATACCGTTCATTTGCGGATGGTGAGAACAACTCAACCTCAACTTGGTTCCCAAGGCTTCTTGTAAAATCTCCCAAAACCTTGACGTGAACCTCAAATCTCTATCTGAAACAATACTTAAAAGAATATCATGCAACTTCATGATCTTACTAATGTAAATCTCTGCTAGCTTCTGCAACAGATAAGTGATCTTTATCATAACAAAATGAGCCAACTTAGTCATTCTATCCACCACAACTCAAATATAATCACTTCCTATTTGAAGCATCTGCTACCATATTAGCTTTACCATGATGGTAACTCAACCCAAAACTATAAACCCATATTCGAAGCATCACAATACATAATAAAAGATTCCTTCGCATCTGGTAAGATCAAAACTGGTGTTGTCGTCAAGCTCTTCTTCAGCTCTTGAAAAATTTCTTCGCACAAAACATCCCCCACATAAGCTTTCCCTTTGATTGGTAAATTAGAATAATCTGCCAATGCAGTAATAATGGGAAATCCCAAAGTATCAATCTCAAGGAATACATGACAATACAAAGTTCGTGATTCAATTGAGTTAAATAAAAGACTTGGTGGATTTTTAATTTGTGTTTTTGATAAAGGAAAATAAACTAAAAAATAACAGTAAACACGACAATTGAATAGGTGAAAGCAATAAGAGTAGGCATGTTAAGGAAGGTGTATGATAGGATTGCTTAACTATTCCAAATTGACCTTGCAACAACTTTTTTGAAATTACTTATTACCAGTTCTTAAGGGTATTTAATCCTAAGCCCTTAGTGAGCAAACCATTAAACATTCAAATCAACTCATATGTCCATATTGAATTATAGATGAATTTAAGTAATAATTTATCTAGAGCAATCTGGTTTCCATATGGTATCCTTAGTCATACGTGATATCTACTACATAATACTTTCAATTGAGAGTTAACAATGACGGTCTTGCCTAAATATTAACCGTAAATCAAACTCAATTTTTTTGAAAGAGAAAGCATTAAGCATAAACCAAAAGTAAATCAGATAAACTAGAAATTGTTGTTATCACACGGTTTAAGTAGAAATTATCAATAAATTCAAATCAGGGAAACCCCCTAGCATTAGGAGGTTTAGCTACTCATAATAATAAAGAAAAAAATCACAAAAGTTATAGACATTACATATTACTAGATGAAAATAGGTCTTAAATCACTCAGGTTTCATGAAAGTTTTGATCCACCTTGAAAATCTGAGTTTTCTAGCCTTTAAAATGTGTTTTCCCGACAAAAATCGTCCAACCCTTCGAAATTCGTGTTCTCTGGATAAATAGGTCAATTATGGGCTTTTTTTAAATTTGGGTCATTCCATACACGTATGGCCTTCTCTCATACACTTATAGGCTATTTTTCTTTTTCACCATACACGTATGACCCAAGGTAGAGTGTATGGTCTGTCTGGTCTCATACGTGTAAGGGGTCGACCTGGTCAATGGTAGCATAAGCTTGGGCCACATGCATGTATAGGCTACCTCATACGCATATGGGCAATGACCTTGTTTTCCAGCCATCTCTGCTATTATGTGTATCAGGTGAGTGTTGCACCCCAAAATTTGACCAACAATTATTTATCCATCTAGTGTTTGAAAGTTGATACCTTCATCAGACAGTTCAAGAGATCCTCAGAGAAGTGGGTTGAAACCAGGGTTGTATGCTTCATAGCTTGAGAGTTGTGGGTGCCCCTCAGATGATTCTGAGACTTTGAGAAAGAACTTGATGTTTTGAGAAAGCCTATGAGATGTCTTGATAGCCATCATGAAGCCCAGAGGAGTCATTATGCAAGAGTTCAGAAGATTCAACCATGAATGGTAGAATTAGGGTTTTGACTGGGTCAACCCTAGATCAGCTGAAGATTTGGAGAAGGTTGAGACTCAATCCAAGGGCCATGAGATCATGGAATGATGTATAGAGGTGTTATAAAGATGATTCCTAGACCAACTCATCATGATTGAAGAGTTTGAGAAGTTTTGAGTTAGGGTTTCTGAGGATTGTCAGTGAAAAAACCCTAATTTGATCCCTATCTTCCAGGCAGTTTTAGCTCTAGATGTGATTGATATCTCATCTTCCCCACAACATGAATGTTGTAGAGCTTGTTCTAAGATTTAATTTGAGTGGTGGAAGTCCTTGATAGGAGTTACAGAGCTCAAGTTATGGTTTTGACAAATTACAGGTCAGCAGAGATGTGTGAATCTGGGTCCTTGAAAGTCACCCAACTTGCAGACAACTTTTGCCCTAGTAGGATGATTCCTATGGTTTCTTGGTCAACATGAATGTTGAAGAGCATCTTCTTAGCTTTAATTTGAGTGGTAGAAGTCCTTGATTGGATTTGTGGAACTCAACTTATGGTTTGAACAAGACAGGGGTATTTTGGTCATTTGTCAGTTATAGGTCATTTTAGCCAATGCCTAAAACTCCTATTTCCAAGCCTCAAATGGAAAAACTCAAAACATGAAAGTTGCTCAAAATGTGATTTTGAGTCTAGAAAGAAGGTCACAAATTGTTGGAAAAGCTCATAGCATGAGATTACATGATTGGTCAAAAATGAACTAAAAAAGGCTTATAACTTTGAAAAGTTGAAATTGAAAAGTGATTTGGGAGATCCACAAATCCAAAATAGGTCATCCAATATATCATTTTGATTGGAAAAACCATTTTGAGAACTTTGGTTTAAATAGATTTTTCATTTGAGGCTCCAAAAATGGACTTCCTTTGGAAATTTATTACTTGAAAAAGAAGGCAATGTTGAAAAACCCTACATAAGCCAAAAATGAACTTGTTTTTCACTCATCACTTCTCAATATCTCACATAAGGACATTTTAAGACAAAATTGCAAGGCATGGAGCATGGGAGATGAGATTTCCAATTTGTCATCACATGAGAATTTCAAGAAGTTTCCACCACATTCTAGATGAATCTAGAAGCATCTAACCATCAATATATAAAGAGTGCATCAGAGAGTGATCAAAGGTTGGTGAAGTTGGTGAAGAGAGTGAGAGGAGAGAGAGATATTCAAGGGTGGATTCCATTGCAAGCAAGCTTCGAATCTCATGCTACAAGCCTTCATCCTCCAAATTGTTGCAAACAGAAAGGAGATTGATACCTGAGGATCATAGAGAGGAGGATTCAAGCACTGAAACAAGCTGGTTCTACCTCTGCCATAGCTACCTAGCAGGTTAGCTTTTTCTCTCATATCTCTCTAATTATGTGTAATTAGTTAGATTTCTAGGGTTAGAATTGCTAGGTTAAGTTAGATGATCATTCCCATGAAGATTGAGAGCATTTCATGGAGTTTGAGTTTTTGACTTGAATCTTGAATCACCAAGAACTACTTGTATGTTGAGTGTTAAGATTAGATAATTATATCAGAGTAATGAGGGCCATGAGTAGAGTAAGTTAGTGTCAAGAAACGCAAGAAACAAGGAGGTCGAAAATGGAGTGTTTACTCAAGTTGGTACTATCGGTTTATGCAGTAGGGAGAGTTTTAATAAAAACTATCGGTCCAGCTGTGTAGAGCTTGAAAAATGGAGCAATATTGATGTTTACACCTTGGGATTTCATTGAGTAATGAGAGAGAACCGCATGGTGGAAGTATGTGTGTGCATGGTATTTTAATGGAGGTAAACCCTAAGTTTCATAACCATTTGGAGAAGAGATAATCTCCACCGTCCAAAAGCATGTTGACCTTGGACTCCTAGGATGATCCCACGGCCGAGATTGAAAATGAATTTGGTGAGACTTTCCCTCCCCCCTTAAGCGTTGCGTTTCATTTAAGTGGGGGGAGTGGGCCTTTGCTTTTCGCACCCCCTCGTAACGAGGCCCAGCCAGAACGCGTTGAGAATGTTGCTAGTTGCACCGCGTAGTTCCTTTTTTTTCTTTTGTTTTTAATTAAATTCTGAAGTGTTAATGGGCTTAACCCCAGGTGCTACGCGCACCCCCAGCTAAAAAGCCCAGCGCGTTTAACACGTTAGGCACCTACTGATCACACCCCCCCTCCCTTTAATTCATTTAATTGTTTTAATTTTCTCTTAATATTTTTCTGTCTTTGAAAATTCATTAAAAAATGGAAAATAACTCTTTTTTAATTCTTCTTTTTTCTATGATTAGATGAAAATGTGTAGAAAATTATAAAAATAAAATGGGATTTTATTTTTTAGTTTGGTATTTTTAATAGATTTTCCAAATAAATAGCTTTTATATTGTTTAATTTGGTATCATGATTTTGTAGGAATTGTTTTAGGACCTTCCCTTAGGGTTTTTAATCCATTCTTTTTGTGCAATTAGATGATGAATCATAGTTCCCCATAGGATGTTTTCTAGATTTTTAGAATTAAATTTTGATTAGTTTAATTAGGGTAGACTTAGGGTATCCTAATTAGGGTTTAGATTGTGTTTAGGTGATGAATCATTTTCTTTGATTGAGTTGTGTCTTGATTTTTAGGTAGAGGCCTATGTAGATGTTATGAGTAGGTGTTGAGGACCCTTGTGAATAATTGATAGATTTTTCCCCCTTGGTTTGGTATTTTTAGGTATTTTCTGAAGTTGCCTATTGATTTTGTCTGCCCTGTGGTTATCTGTTCATCTCTGGGGTTTAGTTTGGGGAGTTTGTTGTGGGGTTTGTGTTGTCTTGAAGACCTTGTTGGAGAGCATCATGAAGAGAAGATTGTAGATCAAGACTCAGAGACCCAGAGCTTGGCTTGTCCCCTGTCTGTGAGGTTTGAGATCCTGAAGTTTGCAGGAAGTTCATGGTACTTTCCTGAGGAAGGCACTATGAATGACTTTCATTCTTTCTTCTCACCTCTTCCTTAAGTATCCAATGATGTTGGAGCCAACTTGTGAGTTTAATTTCTCCTGAGGAGGAATGTAAACTGATCACATGTTGTTGAGCCACATGGGATACAACTCCTAAGTGGAAGCCTCCTAGTACTTTCCTGAGGAAGGTCCTATGAGTCTATTCACTTAGTTCCATTAGTTTATCTAGGATTTCTCAAGTATCCAATGATGTCGGAGCCAACTTGTGAGTTTAATTTCTCCTGAGGAGGAATGTAAACTGATCACAGTTGTTGAGCCACATAGGATACAACTCCTAAGTGGAAGCCTCCTAGTACTTTCCTGAGGAAGGTCCTATGAGTCTATTCACTTAGTTCCATTAGTTCAGATAGGATTTCCTAAATATCCAGTGATGATGGAGCCTGCTTGTGAGTTTAATTTCTCCTGAGGAGGAATGTAAACTGATCACAGTGGTTGAGCCACATAGGATATAACTCCTGAGTATACACCTCCTAGTGCTTTCCTGAGGAAGACACTATGGGTTTGCTTACTTAGCTCCCTTTCTTTGGTAAGCTTGTTCTGAAGCTTGAAGACTGGGATTGATTTCTCTTGTTTAGAGTTTTGCTTGAGGGCTTTGCTTAGATTCTGTGTTAGGGTTAGGATTAGAGAGTAGATCCTTTCTTTCTCAAGTGTGTTTTGTTTGCCTGGTGGCTCCTCTCTTCTTTTACCTGGTTCATTGCTTGATAGCATGTTGTTTATCTTCAGTATGATTACTGTTATTTCATGACTGGCTTGAGGTTGAGACGAGCTTGTGGAGGCTGAAGCCCCACACACATTTCCTCCCTCACTTGCATTACATGCATTTTACTGTTAAAGCTGATGCTTTTGTCTGTTTTGGTGTATCATTGACATGATCCCTTAGGACTCTCATTTCCTTTGATAAGGATTTGATGATAGACTTTTAGGTTGAAACCTATGCATGACAACATCTAGGAGTTCCCTGTTCAAACCTCAACCATAGGATGAATCCATGGCATGATAACAGTAGGACTTGATAGTCTCCCTCCTAGTTGAGCCATTTTTTTCCGTAGTTTCCCGAACTACGTTTGCTCTGATCTTTCATACCAGATGAAAGTACGTAGGCATAGGATGCGACATCCTAGCGAGCAACCTTTCCCGTAGTTAGCCGAACTACGTTGACTCTGATTTCTCGTTCCAGACGGGAATACGTAGGCATAAAGCGCGACGCTTTGCCGAGTCATTTTCTTTTCTTTTTCAGCCAGCCTTGATAGGTAGATAGATTATAACCAACCCGTCCAAGTAAACAAACAAGCGAGGATCCCGTCGAGTACGACGGACGTGAGGGGTGCTAATACCTTCCCCTTGCGTAACCGACTCCCGAACCCAGACAATGGTTGCGATGACCTTGTCTTACCCTTTTTCGTCAGGTTTTTCCGATCGTTTCCTTTCCCGCTCTGAGGGATAAATAACGAAAGGTGGCGACTCTTCTGTCATGCCGGCACCTTATTTTCGCGCAAGCGACAGCTGGCGACTCTGCTGGGGACTGCAATAATCATCTAGGGACTTTTCCCGTCCCTTATGCCGGGACCGTTTCCCATCCCCTACGCGAGTCAATCCTATCGTTTGTGTGTTGGCTTGTTGGGTTGCGTTTATTTATCGCATTTTTACTTCTCGCATTTTTACTTCCCGCATTTTATTTCCCGCATTTTATTTCCAGTTTGATATGATTATCTGTGCTGCTGTGGGAGAGGGATGTTACTATGAGTGAAAAGCCGGACCTGGGCTTTGAGTACACACCTAGATATAGTTGCGGAGAAGTAGTAGACGAACCTGTCTGCTGAGCAGGCACAGTTCCCTACGAAAATCTGTGCTCAGACGAGATTCTTGCAGAGGTGCTCCTTTCCGGTCCTGAGGATCTGAGGGGAGTCCAGACGTGAGGATTGTCGACTCTGGGGACCGATCACTTGGAAGTCAGCTAAGAGAGGCCTCTTCATGACTTGACGATGCCACTCCTTCTGGGAATCGTATTGTCACTCATGAAAGTCTGTGACGCTGACGACCGCATAGGATGCCGTGCCTTTGACCATGGATTAGGTCCATCATACCTGTGAGTGGGGTTGGGATATTGCAGGAAACTTTGACCTCCAGACTACCTGGTTTTCTTGACAGTGAATCAGTTATGTTGGGTTCTCAGTTGCAGATATGTTCTTGATAGAGCAAGGGTTTGATCAGAGGATCTTATCATCGGGTGTTTGTCTGTTCTTGATAGAGCAGGTTTTGATCAGTGTATTATTATCAGAAGTTTGTTCTGGATGGAGCAGATTTTTGAGTAGGGTCTGAAGATCTCATTGGCAGTTGTTATTTTGTTCTTGATAGGGCAGATTTTGAGTGGGGTTTGAAGATCTCATCAGCAGCTGTGTTTTTGTTCTTGAGAGGGCAGATTTGTGATTTGGGGTCCGAAGACTTCATCAACAGATATTCCTTGATCTAGCCTCCGGGGTCTTTATTATCAGGCCTTCGTTCTTGTCAGAGCAGAATTTTGATCTCGATCCTACCAGATGGTTATTCTCAGCAGATCAGATCAGTGGTTTTACACCAGGGTTTCCTTCTCATCAGTGACTGTTGATACCGAATCTCCACAGCAGCCATCGGGATATATTATCGCATGACTGCATTTTGCATTAGCTTGCATACTCATGTTTGCATTCCATTAGCATGTGTCTGTGCCGCAGGCGCGTTTCGTACCCTGATCCTGGTGTCCCGAGCAATATGAGATATTTTCTTCCATGAATGGATCCAGTCTTATCATTGCATTGACACTATGTTGGCATGACGACACCAGAATTAGGGGTGATCTCCTAAACTTACAGACACCCATGGCATTAGCATAATTCATCTTGCATGACAGAAGCCGGGGCTTGTCTTCTAACCCTTGTGTTTGCAGGTTTGACTCAGAATCAAGCAGCTCAGATTGATGGAGCAGGTACAAGCTGAACTGGGGAAAATCCAAAGCCAGCTGGGGCAGGTCATGAATGACATACAGGCGGTGCGCTTGGACCAGCAAGTACTCAGAGAAGAGAATCAGCAGCTGCAGAATCAGCTGAGCTTTCTCATGGGAGTGGTGAGAAGTATGCTAAATAAGGAGAGTGGTCAAGCACCCAAGGAGGAGACCAAAGTGCTTCCCCCATTGCCGTCATTACCACCTGTGCTGAAGCCAAGTGGACCTCATGGACCCTCTACACAGCATGAAGCTCGAGGCCTGTCTCGTCATCAGCCGCGCCGAGCATCTCAGAATAACCCTGAAGGTTATGGTCAAAAGAAGAAGCTACTTGATAGAGCTGTGGACCCACTACCTGTGAGTTATGCCCAGCTGCTGCCGCTGTTGGTTCAGAACCGTGTTCTCAAGCTTCGGACCTCAAATCCACCAGATGACGTGTCACCAGACGTTGATCTAAGCATGCGTTGTGATTTCCACTCAGGAGCACCAGGGCACCATGTTGAAACATGCAAGGCTCTCAGGAATAAGATTCAGGACCTTATTGACTCAAGGGCGATTAGGCTTGTGCCGGGCGGCGTGAGAGCATCGGGAAAGTTCATCCCGTACCCTGCAAAAGGAGCGAATGATTTCACTCCTTTGCCTGAAGCTGAGAAAGATCTTGAATATGTCCCGCGACCTTTGGTGACTGAATCGCCTCGCTCGCAGTTTCTACCTGGATCAAGCTCAGGGACGCAAGCGCCTAAGCAAGGGACTATTGCCGGTCAGAAACGACGACTTCTTGGGCGGAAAGAATACCAGCCCCAGGATCACAAGAGACCTCGCAACCACGTGGAACAAAGGAATGTTTCTTTCCATCCAGTGCCTGTGCCGTATAGCCAGATTCTTCCACTGTTGATTCAGAACTCCTTGGTGGAACCGAAAGCTCTCAAGCCCGTGCCAGAGCCTTACCCTCCAGGGTACGATCCTCATGCTCAGTGTGGCTACCATGGTGGATCTCTGGGGCATTCAACTGAAGATTGCAAGGCTTTCCAGGCGAAAGTACAACAATTGATCGACCAAGGGTGTATTTCCTTTCCAGATGGAGTCTTGGTTGTGCGTGACAACCTCTCAGCTATTTGAGCTCGCAAATTCAGAGGGTTATTTCAGAAGCCAGTGATCCAGACAGGCAGACGTCCTCAACATTGGCAGTCCTCAGACTTTTTACCATTTGCATTTGTAGTTTCTTTTCTGTTAGTTACTACTTGCTGTTAAACATTGTATGTTTCGAATGGTAATATTAATAAAGTGACTATGCATTTTTTCTGAACTAATTATGTCGTTGTCACTCATTTACTGCATTACACTGACACTTGCATTTTATTCACTCCGATTTCTTACTATGATTAGCAATGAGCGGAGGGAGGATGATGAAACTGAATACTCGTAACCAATGATCGTATTGCGTTCAGATAAAACATTGCCGATGACGTATAAGGCATTGTTTCAAATCCCTAAACACCGGAGAGATAAGGAAGAGAATCCCTTGTTAACCACTTCGAGCCGAGAAGTAGGAGTTTCTTTCGGACTTTTTTTAACCCTCACATCTTAACCCGGGGCAGGGTAGTTGTCAGTTAGCTTGATCGAGCGTTCAAGTCTTATAGAGGAGTGTTGTCCTTCGAGGACCAATCACATCATATTCCTCTCCAGAGGTCGTACCTCATCAACCACAATGGTTAAACCTCACCAATCAGGAGTGAGACAGTTATAATCCTTTCGGAGCAATCAAGACATCCAGTGTCACACGACTTGTTCCAAGAAAAAGAAAAAGAAATAAGAAAGCCCGCTAAGTAAAAAAGAAAAGCTAGAAAGCAAATACTTAGGCAAAAATCAGGGCATCCCGCTGGACATCAAAAGAAAAATCGAAAAGAACTCAAAAGGAGTCAGTCCAGGCAAAAGTTAGGGAATCAAAAGAATGAAAAAGAAAGGATATAAAAAAGAAAAATCCTCGAACAAGGGCAAGTCGTGTAGACACAGACACCGAAAACGAAAAATGAGTAACTGTCACTCCGAAACACCTTGAGAATTCTTTAACCAGTTGTTCCCAATGTTCAACATACCTCTCGAAGAGGAGAGCGCTCGAGCTAAGTTAACTGAACTTTAGGATCGGAGAATATCACGTAGAAGGGGTGGGTACAAATCGTAATTTGAGCCAAATATCCTTTGTTTCACGAACCGTGAACCCGACCACGATACAACCCTTAAAAGACCTAATTGAGGCAGGGTTTATTCTGAAAGCGCATTATGATAAGGTTGAGTAACCTGACTCCTTCATGATTTGCTAATCATATCCTTATTGTATTTTTCACTGATCGCATCAGCACTACGTTTGGACTCTTTGGTTCATTCGTCACTCACTAGCATGACACGTGAATGAGTGGCAGTACAACATTTTTTCAAATTTTGCATGAACACTGTATTAAAATTACCATTCGTGAATAGACAATTTTAATTGCAGGTCGGTAGCTGATACGGAGGAACTTCAACAGGGAATAGTCAATCAGGACTGAATCGTCAGAGGTCTGGACCAGAATGGTATGCTGCGAAGCCCTGTGAATTTGGGGCAATGACTTCCAGTGAATTTGGAACCAGTTTGTCTGAGGACAAGTCCCGGAGCATCAGTTGATTATGGGGCAGTTTATGCAAGCAGCGGTTGATCGGAAGTGAATCTTCTCGAGACCCAATCAGGGGCCGTTATCCGGAATCCTTGCGATTTAAGGGCAGATCCCTCCAGTGTTCGATCAGAGCATGTTGAGTCGCTCATCGCTCGTTCAGGGGCAAACTACTTCAGAGATATTGAAGCCGACCATGCTGAAAGTTGATTAGTTGAGGATGAATCCTCCCATTGTGCAGATGCTGGGGCAAGCCCTCTGAAGATTGTCTCGTTGCCAGTTGTTTTCGGCTCAGAATGAATTATTCCCAAAGGTCGGATTGGGGCAAGTTGAAATGCACTGGGGCAAGTTGTTCAAATGAGTTTGTCCACCCTGGCAAGAATTGAGTATCGGGGAATCGTGTCATTACCCTGCCGAAACCTGAACCTTCTGAAGAAGCCTGGTAGTCATTGGATTGCTATCCTACAGCATAACCTGTTACTTGACTCCATGCTTGGTAGCCTGTATTCCCTGTGTTGACGTTGTTGAATCAAGATCGTTTCTCAGCAGAGGCGCACAGTTTGAGGTCGTTCCCCCTGTACAGTTTGAGACTGCAGCAGATTGAGATGGCGTTTACCCCTCATCAGATCAGGGTCAAGATTACCCTCAGCAGACCAGGATTGATATCAGAGCGAGTCCTCCTTCCCCGGCAGAGTTCAGTAGTCTCTCCTCCGCAGAATCTGAACGCATATAGTGAGCATTGACATGTCTTCCCCAGGTAGAGGTGATTCTCTTCCCCAAGCAAGCGCATCCTGAAGGAACGCCACCTCATCGGCTGAGTCAAGCACCGAAGAATGATGTCGTTTCCCCAGCACCGGGTCACAAGTGCAGATTTCATAGGAGTGTTCGGGTGCCGAAGCTCGTGTTTTCCCCAGTAAAGTCGCTGAAGCAGGATTTTCCCCCGCACCGGGTCACAAGTGCAGGTTTCGCAGGAGGCTGTTCGTATGCCGAAGGATGCAGTAACTGATGGTGCCAGACTGAAGTCTCCAGCGGAATTGAGATTCCTCATCAGAGTCAGGCTCTCTCCTGAAGTCCGATGATTCCCTCTCCCCCAGTAGAGTGTTGGAACGGCTGATGTTGTATGTCCCCTGCAGAGTCGTACTCTCTCCCCCAAAGTCAGATGATTCTTTCTTCCCCAGCGGAATTGAAATCCCTCATCAGAGTCGTACTCTCCAGTGAAATAGAATGATTTCTCTCCCCGGCTGAGTCCGCAGAAAAGCAGAATCCTAGGAAGTTGATCAGATCATGATCAATTTTCCCCAGCAGAGCGTGGGGCAGCTAATGCTGTATTTCCCCCTGAGTCGCACTCTCTCCAGTGAAGCAGAATGATTTCTCCTCCCT
This sequence comes from Lathyrus sativus, assembly GCA_963859935.3. Classification (NCBI taxonomy): domain Eukaryota; kingdom Viridiplantae; phylum Streptophyta; class Magnoliopsida; order Fabales; family Fabaceae; genus Lathyrus; species Lathyrus sativus. The sequence goes on from OZ012740.1 coordinate 653,001,155, forward strand.
CAAGCCGAGTTTGCAGAGGTCCAAGAGAGCCGAGTCCCTGGAAGTTGATCAGATCATGATTGGTTTTTCCCCAGTGGAGTGTTGAGCAGCTGAAGTTGGTTCCCCACAGAGTGGTCATCCCCAGAAGAGTAGCCGAGACGGCCGCGCAATTCATTCTCGCGATTGATATCGGCAGATCCGAGTTCTCGTAGAGCTTCGTCCCCTGCAGTAATCAACTGAAGTTGTTTCCCCTGCAGCAGTTCGCGGAAGATCAATTCCCCAGACAGAGCCTGATTGATATTGGCGTGTTCACGTTCTCCTCAGCAGGACGACTCCTCTATCTGAGCGGTTCTTTCTCCTTGACAGGAAGATTTCCCCTTCGGCATTTATTTTGCTGACGGGATTGCATCATTGTGCAGGATTGCATAGCATTGTGCATGATTGCATGACATTTAGCATAAACGCATATCATTCCCACTGTGTGGGGCATGACGCCGAAGCATACGCATCGTAAGCATGACCTAGGTCATTATCATCCTTGTTGTACAGATGTACTACCAAAAGACCGGTTGCTCAGGACGATTCCTGATGTTCTCCCCAGCAAGACCGCTTGCGAGATGATTCTTAAAGACCCCGGTATAATCCCCACGGTCAGTCGCTCGCTCAAGATGATTTTTGAGATCCCCAGCAAAGTCTTCAGTTCGAGATGATTCTCAAATCCCTCAGCAGAGCCATTTGCTTAAGACGATTCTTAAGACCTCAGTACAGCTTCCCGAGTTGTTCGCCTAGTATGATACTTGAGCTCCCCAATAGCGCCTCCAGCAAGAGTTGCCCAGGAAGATTCCTGGAATTCCCAACAGAATGTTTGCTCCAGAAAGGTTATTAGTTCAGGACGATTCTTGAAGATGCCCGACGGATCTGTTTGTTCAAGTTGATTCTTGAAGTCCTCAGCAGCATGATATGTCTGCTCCAACAACGATGTCTAATCTGAAGATGGATTTCGTAAGCGCCCGATGGCGATATCAGAAGGTTCCGGTGAGTCCAGATTTCCGCGTTGAAGAATCAACAGGTAGCTAAAGACAAGGTTCCAGGGTTGTAGATACAACAGAGTGATTCGTGTGAGTCTGAAGACCAAGTCAGTTGTCCTGAGGAGATGATTGATTGCGATCAAGTGGATAGTTTTTCTTCTGACTGAAGTCGAAGATGTTTCTCCAGCTGAAGCGGAGTTTCGCATGAAGGCAAAATGTTTAAATCCCCGTAGAGTCATGAATGGCTCAGGATACCATCTCTTTGACTGAAGTCACAGATTTCCTAAGCTGAAGCGAAGGTGCCTAAGGGCAAGGTTATCCCCCAGGGTCATGAATGACCTAGGATTCATTTTTTCGGACTGAAGGCCGAAGTATATCCCTGACTGAAGTCACGGATACTATATAGCAGAGGTGGAGTTGCCTGAAGGCAGATCCATGTATCCTTGAAGGCCAAGGATCATTCCCTTCAGACTGAAGTCAAAGATACCTCCTGCAGAGTTGCCATCCTTGAAGGCCAAGGATGCTTATCTTCAGAAGTACTTGAAGATCTTTTCTAGCTGAAGCTGGAAGTGGCCAGGGGCCAGGGTTTCACATAGTTCTGATGTTGAAGTTCTACAGTGGGATCATTGTGCAGTAGTATTCTGATGTTCGTTATGGTTCTGAGGGTGAACCCCAGATCAGAGTGTGCTCGGTTGAGTCTCTCATCCCCAGCAGAGTAGTTTCAAATACGTAAGTGTACCTTTTGTTCCATTTACCAGGGGTGAACCCCAGGTCAGAGTTGTTCAGTATTGTATTTTCTCCGGCAGCGAGGTTGGATGTTTGTTTGACGGCAATGTCAGACTCCTTAAATCCCCAGCAGAGATGATGTTGGTACGACGGCGATGTCGAGTGTCTCTCAGAATGATGTTTGTTTCCGGCGGCGATGTCAGATCAGTATCTCTCCAGCTAGTTGTTGAGCAGCTAGTGTTGCAGTGTTCGAAGGTTTGTTCTCCGCAGAGTATCATGTGGTCGGGCAGTTGGCAAATTTTCGGGTTTACCGATATTCAACCGTCTCGTACCTTGATTGGTTGAGAGCCGTTCGCTTCTCACCCAGTCAGGTTCAAGCCGTTTGAATAGGGGCAGCTGTTGCACCCCAAAATTTGACCAACAATTATTTATCCATCTAGTGTTTGAAAGTTGATACCTTCATCAGACAGTTCAAGAGATCCTCAGAGGAGTGGGTTGAAACCAGGGTTGTATGCTTCATAGCTTGAGAGTTGTGGGTGCCCCTCAGATGATTCTGAGACTTTGAGAAAGAACTTGATGTTTTGAGAAAGCCTATGAGATGTCTTGATAGCCATCATGAAGCCCAGAGGAGTCATTATGCAAGAGTTCAGAAGATTCAACCATGAATGGTAGAATTAGGGTTTTGACTGGGTCAACCCTAGATCAGCTGAAGATTTGGAGAAGGTTGAGACTCAATCCAAGGGCCATGAGATCATGGAATGATGTATAGAGGTGTTATAAAGATGATTCCTAGACCAACTCATCATGATTGAAGAGTTTGAGAAGTTTTGAGTTAGGGTTTCTGAGGATTGTCAGTGAAAAAACCCTAATTTGATCCCTATCTTCCAGGCAGTTTTAGCTCTAGATGTGATTGATATCTCATCTTCCCCACAACATGAATGTTGTAGAGCATGTTCTAAGCTTTAATTTGAGTGGTGGAAGTCCTTGATAGGAGTTACAGAGCTCAAGTTATGGTTTTGACAAATTACAGGTCAGCAGAGATGTGTGAATCTGGGTCCTTGAAAGTCACCCAACTTGCAGACAACTTTTGCCCTAGTAGGATGATTCCTATGGTTTCTTGGTCAACATGAATGTTGAAGAGCATCTTCTTAGCTTTAATTTGAGTGGTAGAAGTCCTTGATTGGATTTGTGGAACTCAACTTATGGTTTGAACAAGACAGGGGTATTTTGGTCATTTGTCAGTTATAGGTCATTTTAGCCAATGCCTAAAACTCCTATTTCCAAGCCTCAAATGGAAAAACTCAAAACATGAAAGTTGCTCAAAATGTGATTTTGAGTCTAGAAAGAAGGTCACAAATTGTTGGAAAAGCTCATAGCATGAGATTACATGATTGGTCAAAAATGAACTAAAAAAGGCTTATAACTTTGAAAAGTTGAAATTGAAAAGTGATTTGGGAGATCCACAAATCCAAAATAGGTCATCCAATATATCATTTTGATTGGAAAAACCATTTTGAGAACTTTGGTTTAAATAGATTTTTCATTTGAGGCTCCAAAAATGGACTTCCTTTGGAAATTTATTACTTGAAAAAGAAGGCAATGTTGAAAAACCCTACATAAGCCAAAAATGAACTTGTTTTTCACTCATCACTTCTCAATATCTCACATAAGGACATTTTAAGACAAAATTGCAAGGCATGGAGCATGGGAGATGAGATTTCCAATTTGTCATCACATGAGAATTTCAAGAAGTTTCCACCACATTCTAGATGAATCTAGAAGCATCTAACCATCAATATATAAAGAGTGCATCAGAGAGTGATCAAAGGTTGGTGAAGTTGGTGAAGAGAGTGAGAGGAGAGAGAGATATTCAAGGGTGGATTCCATTGCAAGCAAGCTTCGAATCTCATGCTACAAGCCTTCATCCTCCAAATTGTTGCAAACAGAAAGGAGATTGATACCTGAGGATCATAGAGAGGAGGATTCAAGCACTGAAACAAGCTGGTTCTACCTCTGCCATAGCTACCTAGCAGGTTAGCTTTTTCTCTCATATCTCTCTAATTATGTGTAATTAGTTAGATTTCTAGGGTTAGAATTGCTAGGTTAAGTTAGATGATCATTCCCATGAAGATTGAGAGCATTTCATGGAGTTTGAGTTTTTGACTTGAATCTTGAATCACCAAGAACTACTTGTATGTTGAGTGTTAAGATTAGATAATTATATCAGAGTAATGAGGGCCATGAGTAGAGTAAGTTAGTGTCAAGAAACGCAAGAAACAAGGAGGTCGAAAATGGAGTGTTTACTCAAGTTGGTACTATCGGTTTATGCAGTAGGGAGAGTTTTAATAAAAACTATCGGTCCAGCTGTGTAGAGCTTGAAAAATGGAGCAATATTGATGTTTACACCTTGGGATTTCATTGAGTAATGAGAGAGAACCGCATGGTGGAAGTATGTGTGTGCATGGTATTTTAATGGAGGTAAACCCTAAGTTTCATAACCATTTGGAGAAGAGATAATCTCCACCGTCCAAAAGCATGTTGACCTTGGACTCCTAGGATGATCCCACGGCCGAGATTGAAAATGAATTTGGTGAGACTTTCCCTCCCCCCTTAAGCGCTGCGTTTCATTTAAGTGGGGGGAGTGGGCCTTTGCTTTTCGCACCCCCTCGTAACGAGGCCCAGCCAGAACGCGTTGAGAATGTTGCTAGTTGCACCGCGTAGTTCCTTTTTTTTCTTTTGTTTTTAATTAAATTCTGAAGTGTTAATGGGCTTAACCCCAGGTGCTACGCGCACCCCCAGCTAAAAAGCCCAGCGCGTTTAACACGTTAGGCACCTACTGATCACACCCCCCCTCCCTTTAATTCATTTAATTGTTTTAATTTTCTCTTAATATTTTTCTGTCTTTGAAAATTCATTAAAAAATGGAAAATAACTCTTTTTTAATTCTTCTTTTTTCTATGATTAGATGAAAATGTGTAGAAAATTATAAAAATAAAATGGGATTTTATTTTTTATTTTGGTATTTTTAATAGATTTTCCAAATAAATAGCTTTTATATTGTTTAATTTGGTATCATGATTTTGTAGGAATTGTTTTAGGACCTTCCCTTAGGGTTTTTAATCCATTCTTTTTTGTGCAATTAGATGATGAATCATAGTTCCCCATAGGATTTTTTCTAGATTTTTAGAATTAAATTTTGATTAGTTTAATTAGGGTAGACTTAGGGTATCCTAATTAGGGTTTAGATTGTGTTTAGGTGATGAATCATTTTCTTTGATTGAGTTGTGTCTTGATTTTTAGGTAGAGGCCTATGTAGATGTTATGAGTAGGTGTTGAGGACCCTTGTGAATAATTGATAGATTTTTCCCCCTTGGTTTGGTATTTTTAGGTATTTTCTGAAGTTGCCTATTGATTTTGTCTGCCCTGTGGTTATCTGTTCATCTCTGGGGTTTAGTTTGGGGAGTTTGTTGTGGGGTTTGTGTTGTCTTGAAGACCTTGTTGGAGAGCATCATGAAGAGAAGATTGTAGATCAAGACTCAGAGACCCAGAGCTTGGCTTGTCCCCTGTCTGTGAGGTTTGAGATCCTGAAGTTTGCAGGAAGTTCATGGTACTTTCCTGAGGAAGGCACTATGAATGACTTTCATTCTTTCTTCTCACCTCTTCCTTAAGTATCCAATGATGTTGGAGCCAACTTGTGAGTTTAATTTCTCCTGAGGAGGAATGTAAACTGATCACATGTTGTTGAGCCACATGGGATACAACTCCTAAGTGGAAGCCTCCTAGTACTTTCCTGAGGAAGGTCCTATGAGTCTATTCACTTAGTTCCATTAGTTTATCTAGGATTTCTCAAGTATCCAATGATGTCGGAGCCAACTTGTGAGTTTAATTTCTCCTGAGGAGGAATGTAAACTGATCACAGTTGTTGAGCCACATAGGATACAACTCCTAAGTGGAAGCCTCCTAGTACTTTCCTGAGGAAGGTCCTATGAGTCTATTCACTTAGTTCCATTAGTTCAGATAGGATTTCCTAAATATCCAGTGATGATGGAGCCTGCTTGTGAGTTTAATTTCTCCTGAGGAGGAATGTAAACTGATCACAGTGGTTGAGCCACATAGGATATAACTCCTGAGTATACACCTCCTAGTGCTTTCCTGAGGAAGACACTATGGGTTTGCTTACTTAGCTCCCTTTCTTTGGTAAGCTTGTTCTGAAGCTTGAAGACTGGGATTGATTTCTCTTGTTTAGAGTTTTGCTTGAGGGCTTTGCTTAGATTCTGTGTTAGGGTTAGGATTAGAGAGTAGATCCTTTCTTTCTCAAGTGTGTTTTGTTTGCCTGGTGGCTCCTCTCTTCTTTTACCTGGTTCATTGCTTGATAGCATGTTGTTTATCTTCAGTATGATTACTGTTATTTCATGACTGGCTTGAGGTTGAGACGAGCTTGTGGAGGCTGAAGCCCCACACACATTTCCTCCCTCACTTGCATTACATGCATTTTACTGTTAAAGCTGATGCTTTTGTCTGTTTTGGTGTATCATTGACATGATCCCTTAGGACTCTCATTTCCTTTGATAAGGATTTGATGATAGACTTTTAGGTTGAAACCTATGCATGACAACATCTAGGAGTTCCCTGTTCAAACCTCAACCATAGGATGAATCCATGGCATGATAACAGTAGGACTTGATAGTCTCCCTCCTAGTTGAGCCATTTTTTTCCGTAGTTTCCCGAACTACGTTTGCTCTGATCTTTCATACCAGATGAAAGTACGTAGGCATAGGATGCGACATCCTAGCGAGCAACCTTTCCCGTAGTTAGCCGAACTACGTTGACTCTGATTTCTCGTTCCAGACGGGAATACGTAGGCATAAAGCGCGACGCTTTGCCGAGTCATTTTATTTTCTTTTTCAGCCAGCCTTGATAGGTAGATAGATTATAACCAACCCGTCCAAGTAAACAAACAAGCGAGGATCCCGTCGAGTACGACGGACGTGAGGGGTGCTAATACCTTCCCCTTGCGTAACCGACTCCCGAACCCAGACAATGGTTGCGATGACCTTGTCTTACCCTTTTTCGTCAGGTTTTTCCGATCGTTTCCTTTCCCGCTCTGAGGGATAAATAACGAAAGGTGGCGACTCTTCTGTCATGCCGGCACCTTATTTTCGCGCAAGCGACAGTGAGGTGGGGTTGAATGGTCATACGTTTATGGCCAGTTGTTTGAATCGTAGTTAAATGGGGGGTTTTGTTATCGTCTCCACTGGGATTGCAAATATTTTAATGCTTGTCGTTCAATAGTTTACAGTTTCAAGAAAAAGGATTTCTAAGTTTTGTTCATAAAATTGTCACGTTTTTAGAAGCAAAGCTTATAAATTCTAAAGAGTTTGATTAACAAAGTATATCAAAAGTAGTTTTCATCTACCCTAACTTATAAGTATTCTTTCAATCTTGCATGTGAAGTCGGGTCCAATTAATATCGTCGCATACAAGCTAATGGTAGACTACCTCTACCTTTAATACAAGAGAAATTAGCTACCCATAACCATGGTAGCTTGCTTTACAAGTAATGGAAGAAGATGAATGAGCATCCACGTCGAAGAATCGAACTCGGATGTGAATCTAGCTTCTATTTGCAAAATATCACCTTTTTGTGAAGAAATGTCGAGAAATGATGTTTTGGTGTGAAAAATGGGTTATAATCCCCAAAAAATGTGAAAAGTACTTATATAGTACTTTTGGGATCTGTCAAGTTTGCCATGCGAACTAATTCTTTGCCTAACGAACACAATTTTAGGCACCTGAAGTGCCTCTGAACAGTTAAGATGTCCTTGAGAAATATCTGAAGTTCACCATACGAGCAATTCTTCGCCTTGCGAACTACGTCACTACAAGTTCACACAACAAACTTATGGTCCTTTAACTACTCCCTCAAATTTGGGATAGTTCACTGGTCCTTCGCTAAGACCTCGCCACATTGAACATTCCCTACCAGTTTGCACAACGAACTTAGTGTCCTTTTTTTACTGCCTCTAGATTGAGAGGGTTCGCTGGGACTTCGCCACGAGTTCGCCTAACGAACACTCGCTACTACTCCTCGCTAGTTGTTTGCCCAGCGAACATGCTGAATCTCTTCTTTTCCTTCAGCTTCCTTGTCCAATTACTTGTGTCTTATACTTTGATGTTTTTATGCCTAATTTCTGCACAATAACATACAAATCAAAGCAACCAAAGGTATTTCCAATAATATTGAATAATAACATGATATCATGGAGTAAATCCAACAAAACATAACAAAACAATTGAAAAATGCCAATAATTAAGATCAATTTAAAGCAAGTTTGACATTCAACAGCAGTAGGTGTGCAATTTTCTCTTTTTTTCCTTCTGCTCATGCATTTTGGCCTGGATTTCACTCTGATCATTTTTCCTTTGTCTCTTTAAACATGTAAACACATGAAACACTACCTCAGGTGCTTAAAATAACCCATAAACAATCAAACCACGATAGATAAAGACATGACTGAAATTTACTAAAAACATATCTAAATTACCACATAACTAACACTAATTCACATGTTTTTGACATCCAAATTATGATAATCTAACATAAAAGGTGACTGATCACAACCTCAAACTTAGCTTGTTGCTTTCCCCCAAGCAACTCTTAGCACTGAAAACATCAAGTCACCTTTAAATTAATATAACAAAAATTATAAAACATTACCATACCTCTGAGATCTTCCATGGCTCTCCTTTGTTTTTACCTTCAATTTGGCCAGATTATCAAGGTAGACTGATTTTCCATAACTACACTTGATGGTAATGGTTCTTCTATCATATCTATTCACACTTTCACCAAATCTCTCAGGTGTTTATGTGGTTACACTCAATATTCACAATATGTAATACCATACCATAGGATTTAATAAACTCTTTTTCGATTACCAGATGCACCAAACACACACAGTGAGGTCTTTCAAGGTTGTAGCGGGGCTAGGGTTAAGGTTGGATAATCATATGGATGAATATGCTAATGTTTCAGAGTCATTGCGATCAATCTCATCATGATGTTCCTTCTAATGTATCATCACTATAGGATTTTTTTCTTGTACTTGCCTTTTAGGGCTAGCCATCACAGACTATTCAGCTTTTAGATTTTTTTCTTTGATTCTTGGTATCCGACTGAGTTCTTCTTACAGTGAGTGATTTTATGATATATATTTTTTAGTTAAGTTAATTATTCAACTTTTTTTTCCAGGGGCACTCACCTTTATCAATGTTGTGCAGCTACCCCAAACTTAAAGGTTGTTATTCCAATAGCAACCCAAAACTTAGAATGAAATACAGATCCGATAATAAAACATAATAACTCTGGACAATGTGGGGAAGTGTTTGGGCCATGAGTTAATAATGTGGTACTATCACAAACAAAGAGATACATGTTTAAAGAGGGTGAACAAAGGATAATTGTGATACATGGGATGAATAGAAAGGCTCAGGGCTAAAATAAACGACGTGCCTCAGTGTGTGTAATCATGCAATGGATATCAGAAAAGAATACACACAAGTCCTGAATGATAAAGACATACCTAAATGCTCTCTCATTATGAATATTGTGTTTTGCTTTTTCTGTTCTCACCATGTCGGTAAAAGTCGACCTTCTTGTATGATGCAGTACTTCTTGTATGAAGCAAATTCATGCTCAGTTACAATAACCATGCTTCCTTTCTAATAGAACTCCAGAGAACCACATCAAATAATTTATCAAAATTGACGGGTATGGACATGTATAGGGCATACAAGATTTTTATCTGGGTCATCTGTGTCAACCACTTATGAGGTCCCGCATGAAGCAGAACATGCTTATTCAATCCTTGTGTTCATGAGAACCCTCATTAGCAAAAGGCACTCCCTTAGGTATGTTTTGATTCAGAGGTACACTCGATCCAGAAGACTCTGTTGGTCTTTCCTCTGTGTCTGGAATACCCTGTGCATGTGATGCCTTCATATGGTGGTCAACTATGTTTGTAACATCTAATGTCCTTGCAGGTTGCACCATCCATCCATCTGTAAAGTCCATTACTCATACTTTCTTACACAACAGAGTCTTCTTTGTCATACTCTGAGCCATTTCATTCATATCAGTGTAAATGATTCACCTGATGTTAACCAGTTGTCGGGTCAAGAGCAGATACAACCCCAGAGCTCTCATAGTGATAAGGTCATAGTCTCTCCGATTTGTATCAAGAGTATGATGAAAGAAATAGGTCTATGCTTTTGGGACCGCATCAATATCAACAAATGTAATCTTCCTCATAGGCATATAGGGGATCCCATACATGTATGGGCAGAGACATGACAAAAATGGGAAAACCCCATACGTGTATGGGGTAGGTCATACGTGTATAGACAACAAGGTAGAAAAAGTTTAATCTTTTTTCTGATTTTGGAATTTTCCCAGTTCTAGCTTTGTCTTTTAATGCACGAAATATGAAAAATAGAGACTTGAAATTAAACCACACAATGGAATATAAAAACTAATGTTACCTCCCTTGGGTTGCCTCTCAATAAATACTTTTTAACGTCCATAACTCGACGTATGACCAGTCTAGGGTGATGTGAAGTGAACCTCTTCCACCAGGCTACTTTCTTATATTTGGTGGTAGGGTTTTAATCTTTGTCGTTGACCTTAAAGGTATTCTCATTGTTCTGTTTCTTTAGCTCTATTGCTCCATGTGGGAACACTTTGTTGATAGTGTATGGGCCAGACCATCTAGACTTCAGCTTTCCAGAAAATAGCTTCAACCTGGAATTAAGCAACAAAACCAATTGTCCCTCGCAAAATTCCTTCTTCTGAATTTTTTATCATGCCATTTTTTTGTTTGTTCCTTATAAATATTATCATTCTTGTAAGCTTGGTTCCTAAATTCTTCTAACTTATGGAGTTGAATAATTCTGGATTCACTCACTTTTGAGATATCATAGTTCATGAATTTTGAGGCCCACAATGCTTTGTGTTTTAGTTCTATAGGTAAATGATATGTTTTTCCATAAAGTAACTAATAAGGAGACATACCTATGGGTGTTTTGAAAGCAGTTATGTACACCCGCAGTGCATCATCCAACTTTGTTTCCTAATCTTTTCTGGAAGCACTCACAGTCTTTTCCAAAATTTGTTTGATTTGTATGTTAGGTACTTCCACATGTCCACATATTTGAGGGTGGTATGAGGTATCGATCTTGTGTTTCACATTGTATTTCTTAAGCAAGTTTTCCACAAGTCAATCTAGAAACCTTGCAAAGATATTTCTTTTAAGGAAATTCACTACCACCTTAGCATAGTTTGTAGGTAATGCCACAACTTCTACCCATTTAGAAACATAGTCCACCACCACCAAGATGTAGTTTTTAACAAACAATGGTGGAAATAGTCCCGTGAAAGCTATACCCCAAACATCAAACAATTCCACCTCTAACATGACATTTTGGGGCATTTGGTTTCTCTTTAAAATATTGCATGTCTGCTGGCATCTATCACATTCTTGCACTATGAAATGAGAATCTTTGAACAATATGGGCCAATACAACCCTGATTGGAGAACTTTAGTCTTTGTCCTATCTCCACTAAAATTCCCTCCATACTCTGAGTCATGACATAGCTTGAGAATGTCCATTTGCTCTTCTTCTGGGACACACCTTCAGATTAATCCATCCACCCCTTTGTGTAAAGGAATGGACCATCCCATAGATATAACCTTCAATCATGGAAAATGTTTTTCTTTATATTATAATCACAATAACCAGGGATAACACCACATACCAAATAGTTCACATAATCTGCAAACCAGGGTACACTAGTAATTGCGAGGATACACTCATTAGCAAACTCATCCTTGATTAGATATTTCTTTTCTGTTTCTTTAATAGGGGACATTTTGGACAAGTGATCAATAATAATGTTCTCATAACCCTTTTTATCCAGGATCTCCAAATCAAACTCTTGAAGCAACAATGTCCATCTCAATAATCTTGGATTTGATTCTTGTTTAGCAAAAAATACTTCAAAGCAACATAATCAGTATACACAATAACCTTTTAGCCTAACAGGTAAGACATGAACTTGTCAAAAGCATAAACAACTGCTAACAAGTCTTTTCCAGTAGCTACATAATTCAACTAAGCAGGATTCAAAACACGACTGGCATAATATATGACATGCAAAATCTTTTCTCTTCTTTGTCCTAACACGGTCCTCACTGCAATATCACTTGCATCCCACATGATCTCAAAAGAGAGAGACCAATCTGGGAAAATCACTATAGGTGCAGATACCAACTTACTCTTTAATGTTTTAAATGCAACCATACACTATTTGTCAAAAGTGAAAGGTTTGTCTTTCACAAGTAAATTAGTCAAAGGTTTATCTATTTTTGAAAATTCTCTTATGAAACTGCGATAGAAACCTACATGTTCTAAGAAACTTCTTATTCCTTTCTCATTCACAAGAGGTGGGAGATTAGCTATCACTCCATTTTTGCTTTGTCAACTTTTATTCCATTATGGGAAATTTTGTGACCAAACATTATACCTTCCTGTACCATAAAATGTAATTTCTCCCAATTCAAAATTAGATTTGTTTGTTGTCACCTTTCTAAGACAATAGATAAGTTAGTTAAACAGTTATCAAAAGAAGAACCAAAAACACAAAATTCATCCATAAACACTTCCATATGCATTTCAAGCATGTCAGCAAAAATGGACGTGATACATCTTTGAAATGTAGCAGAGGCATTGCACAACCCAAATGGCATCCTTCTGTAGGCAAATATACCATATGGGTATGTAAACATTGTTTTCTCTTGATCCATAGGGGCTACTGTTGTTTGATTATGTCCTAGCACCCATCAAGAAAGAAATAGTACTCATGACCAGCGAGCCTCTCCAACATTTGATCAATGACTGGGAGAGAAAAATTATCTTTCCTTGTTGAGGTGTTGAGTATTTTGTAATTAATACACACTCTCCAGCCAATTACTATTTGAGTTTGAATTAATTCATCTTTTTCATTCACTATCACCGTTTTTCCTTCCTTCTTTAGCACAACATGCATGGTAACCCATGAACTGTCAAATATAGGATATATCAAATATGCATCTAGAAATTTCACCACTTCTTTGCAAACTACTTCTTTCATTGCTGGATTTAATCTTCTTTGGGGTTGCACTACTGGTTTGTCATCATCTTCCATTAGTATTTTGTGCACGCACATTGTTGGTTTGATCCATTTTAAGTTTCCAATGACACTCTTGTATTTCTTGAGTACCTGTACTAGTTTCTCCTCTTCTTTTTATTTTAGAATGGAATTTATAATAGTCGGGCAATTCTTTGCAGAGTCTAAGAAAACATATTTGAGATTCTCAGATAGCTACTTCAACTCTGTCCCTTTTTCTGATTCCTTTTGGCTTTCCGCTTCTTGTGGTGCCTTTAAATCCTCCACCAGTGTGGTTTGGATTTATTTTACTGAGGTTGTACTTCCATCATAGCTAGAACTTATTTTTCTTTCTCATATTCATTCTCTTCTATTTCTTGAGAAGATAGGCTAAGGACTTTTTCCAAGGGTAACTTTGGTGTTTACATCTAAACAGACTGAGCAATCACAGTGTCTAACACCTCAGCTGTATTACTGGTCCCGGCATCATCTTTGTAGTTCATAGTGTTCCAAACATCAATCTTTAGTTCTTCATCATAGAATTTCTTCTATGTCTATCATGCATCGACCGGTCTCCAGAAATGGTCTTCCCAAGATAAGTGGAATCTCTTGATCTTTAAGCATTTCCAGAATCACAAAAATTAACAGGAAACACAAATTTGTCTATTTTTACTGGAACATCTTCTACTATCCCATTAAGTCTTTTTACTGAGTGATCTGCAAACTAAAGTTTCATTCTGGTATCTTTAACCGTACCAATGCGTAGCTTTCTGTAGATGGATAAAGGCATAGGCTTACACTAGCTCCCAAGTCGATAAGTGTTTTCTTAAATTTTCTATCTTCAATTGTGCATGGAATGGTGACAAAGCCTCTATCTTTGTTTTTCACAGGAATCTTCATACCTTGTAAGATATCACTTCATGTTTTAGTCAAAAGTATAGGTTCAATGTATATTGTATGTTTCTTGGAGATTATATCTTTCATGAACTTGACATATATAGGCATTGGCTTCAGCGCCTAAAAAAAAGGTATATTTATCACATGCTTTTTGAACATTTTTAAGAACTTCTCAAAATTCTTTTTGTGTCGATCCTTCTTCTTTGCTCTTTGTGGATATGAGAGTCTAATGACAGGTCTTTGCTCTTTTTATTTTTCCTTCTCAACCACTTTTGGTGTAGCTACTTCTTAAGGCTTTTTTGATGGTCCTTTATTTTCAGATCTATCTCTAAAAGATGGTCTTGTTTAACTGATTTGCCTTTGGAACTCTTAGTTTTCTTCGTACTTCTTGTCAGCACAACACTAATATTATTATGTTTTCTTGGATTTGTCACTCTTGCACTAGGAAGGGTACCTTGTGCTTGAGAACCAACTATCTGTTATGATATTTGACCTATTTGAACTTCTAAGTTCTTAATAGAAGTTTTAGTGTTCCTTTGGCTTTTTCTTATTTTTTCTTGGAATTGAGAGTTTTGAGCAACCATCTTTTTAATATGTATTTCTCAATCTGCCTTATTTGGAAATTGTTGTTGATACTTTTGTTTAAATTGATTGTGGTATTTTTGTTGAGGTTGGCAGCGTTATTGATTTTGATAATGTATTGGTCCCTGCTTTTGAACATTCCATTGTTGGTTTTTCTAGGAGAACTTTGGATGATTCTTCCAATCCAGATTATATGTATTAGAATAGGGATTGTTCTGTTTGAGATAATTTACTTCTTCAGTTTATTACGTATGTGCCACATAGTACATAGCAAAGCGAGGACCAGCACAAATTTCACAACTAACTGCTTGGACCAGTTGAACCTTAGCCACCTGTTGAGTACTTATATCCATTGCCTTAAGTATTATTTCAACTTTAGCAGGAACTTGACCTTCAATCTTTATACTCTAAGTAGCTAGTTTTAAATCGATCACCCTTTTTGTATTGCTTGTACGCCTATCATACAACTATAAGTGTTCATTAGCAGCAATTACTTATGTTATCTTCTTGATACCAGTGGCTATTGTAAATTTGGATGAGCCACCGGAAGCTATATCATTCGGTTGTTTAGTCTTTAACCTAGTCCCATTAACAAGCAATTGCATCTGTTCAGTTTGATTAAGATTTTCAGTAGGACAAGCAACAAGTAGCCTCTTGAATCTTTTATATGAATCAGACACTGATTCACCCTCTTTTTGTCTAAAGTTGAGGATTTCATATCTTTTTCTAAGGAAGACTGAAGCAGGAAAATCTCATTCAGAAAATTTATTTCCATCTCTTTTGACGTAGTGATACTTCCAGCAGGAAGTGAGTAAAACCATTTTTCGACATCTTCAGCTAGAGTAAACGAAAACATTCTCAACTTTTTTATTTCTTTAGTGTGCCTTTTTATCTTTAGAGTAGTATTCATAATCAGAAAACTTTGCAGATGTTTATTTGCATCTTCATTAATTTTTCCTGTGAAAGGTCTCTTCTCAAGTTGGCAAATAGTAGTTGGGTGCAACTGAAAGTTTGGAACATTCACCGGTTGGTTAACTATGGTTAAACTACCACCTGGGGCGTTTCCTCTTCCTAAATCCCCAAAAAGTCTTTCTTCTTGAGTTTTAGCCATAGGTGGTGTTTCTAATTCTATGTCTGATTTTATATTTGAATGGCTAGAGTTGACGTCTGCTTAAACTTTCAGCCTTACTTGCCGAGCTTGTCTGAACCGAGCGTGTAATGTTCTTTTTGGTTCTGCGTCAAAAGAAAAACCAGCTGAGGTTTCTCCTCACAAACAAATATCAGACAAATATTAGCAGTAACAAAATTAAAATAATAATGAATATGCTTAAATGCACTTTTGATCTCCCTAGTTTGGACGCTTTAAACAATTGGTTCCCCTATTACAAAACCAACGAGTTTAGTCCCTTAATTTTGATGGATTTTGGATTTGTATGGTCCCCTATCCATTTTTGCTTATGTGACAACATTAATGAGGTGGCAAATATTATTAGGATCCATGTCACCAATTCTTAATATTTTAATTACCACATGGATATTTTAATTTAGAAAATATTAAAAACATTTTGTATTAGGAATTAATAATTTAGTCACCAATTCTTGATATTTTTAATATTTTCTAAATTAAAATATCCATGTGGGAGTTAATATATTAGAAATTGTTGACATGGATCCTAATAATACCAGCCACCTCATTAATGAAATTTCCACATAAGCAAAAATGGAGAGGAGACCATACAAATCCAAAGTCCATCAAAATTAAGGGATCGAATTCGCTGATTTTGTAATAGGGGGACCAATTGTTTAAAACGCTCAAACTAGAGGGACCAAAATTTCCCTTAATCCTAATAAATAAAACACTGAAATAAAATATTAGTTTCAGAGCAACAAAATTTAACTAAAATAAAACTTAAACTCTATAATCTTTGGCAGTCCCCGATAACAGCGCCAAAAACTTAATCAGTAAATCAGTAAGTATACTAATATGCCGATGTAGTAATAATGGGAAATTCCAAAATATCGATCTTAAGGAATGTCTGATGATACAAAGTTCGTGTTTTAATTGAGTTAAACAAAAGACTTGGGGGTTCTGAATTGGTTTTTCTTATAAAGGAAAATAAACTAAAAATAACAGTAAACATGTAAATTGAACGGATGAAAGCAATAAGAGTAGACATGCTAAAGAAGGTGTATGATAAGATTCATTAACTATTATAACGTGACCTTGCAACAACTTATTTGAAATGACTAATTATCGGTTCTTAAGGGAATTCAATCCTAAGTTCTTAGTGAGAAAACCATTAAACATTCAAATCAACTCATATATTTATATTGAATTATAGATGAATTTAAGCATTAATTTATAAATAATAATTCAGTTTTCATAGGGTATCCCTAGTCCTAGGTGATATCTACTATAAAATACTTTCAATTGAGCGTTAACAATGACAATCCTGCATAAATATTAACCGTAAGAAAAACTCAATTTTTCTGAAAGAGAAAACATTAAGCATAAATCAAAAGTAAATTAGATAAACTAGACATTTTTATCACAAGGTTCATGTAGAAATTATCAACAAATCCAAATCAGGGACACCCCATAGCATTGGGTGGTTTACCTACTCATAATAATAAAGAAAACCATCACAAATTTTGTAGACATTACAGACTACTAGATGAAAATAGGTCCTCAATCACTTAGGCTTCTTGAAAATCTTGATCCACCTTGAAAATATGAGTTTTCCAGCCTTCAAAACATGTCTTTGTCGTAAAAAATCATCTAACCCTTAAAAATTCGTGGTCTTTAGCTAAATAGGTCAATTTTGGGCTTTTTATTTCATATTTGGATCGTTTCATACGTGTATGGCCTTCTCTATACGTGTATGAGTTGTTTTTATTTTTCACAATATGTGTATGGCCTAGGGTAGAGCATATGGATCGCCTAGTATCATACGCATAAGGGGTCTACCTAGTCGCTGGTGGCATAAGCTATGGCCTCATACGTGTTTGGGCTACCTCATACGTGTATGGGCAGTGACCTTATTTTTCAGCCCCATCTGTTGTTACGCGTATCATGTAACACCCCAAATTTATTGGAATATTTATTTAATTTATTTAAATAAGAATATTCGCATTTCAGTGATTTTCGGTGGTTGTTGTGGAATATTGAGAATTATGGAATTTGGGTTATTTATTTAAATAATAGTATATAATATAAATATATTGGTATTATTATTAATTTAAATAAATATAAGTTAACTAAGGGCAAATTGGACAATTGAGGAGGAGTTAGTGAGGGTAATATTGGAAAGCCCAATTTTAAGGCCCAAGGTTAGGTTTAACAAAAAGGGAATTGTGATGGGATTAGGATTCATTTTGTTAGACCGTGAAAAGAATTGAGGCCAGAGCTCTGAGGAGGAGGTTTGAGACAAAAGCTTCGAAAGGTTTTCTGAAAGATTTGAGAAGGCTTAGAGTCGGCAATTAAGGTATGAGGAGTATTGCCTTCATTGTTTTCAATGTATAATTTTGATATATTTAAGACCGATTTAAGGGTTTAAAGGGTTTGAGGTTGATTATGGGATAAAGGGAATTTGGCCTTCGTGGCCTAATCTATTATTGAGATTTCAACCGTAGGGATTTATTTGGGTTAAAGGAAATTAGGCCTTCGCGGCCAAAGCTCTGATTTGACATTTGTCTAACCCTGTAGAGAAATTTGATAATGAGAAGCTCTAATGATTATGGTGTAGTTGTAAGGATTTATGGGATTTAGAGCATGAATATGATACGGGATTGGCTTAATGATTCGTAGATTTTGTGCCTTTATCGCCGTAAGACCTTAGGGATGATTTAGGGATGTTTTTGGATTACTGGGGAAGTGAATCGTGGGAATTTTGGGTTGATTTTAGGTTCTGGTGTATAACAGTGTTTTGCTGTCATCGCGTGTTCGCACAGCGAACGAAGCTCGTCCCAGACTCGCACTGCAAGGAATCCTTCGCACAACGAAGAAACTCGCCCCAGACTCGCACAATGAACTTGCTAGCGAACGTAGCAGAGTTTCGCGAATTTTGATTTTGTGCAACAATGCATTGATGTTTTGATGTTGTGATTTCTTTGACGAATGAATATGAGTATGACTGTGAATTCTATATGATTTGTACATGATTATATGATGATTCCTATGATGTAATGATTGATGAACTATGATGATATTTCCATGAGTTTTGATGATTCTATGATGACATGATTTTTGATGATGATGGTTATGATGAATGATGATGCACCTATGATGTTATTATGAGGATGATTATGGACGTGTGCATCATGTATTCATGTGCATCCGGACTTGGGTTCAGGACCTTGATTTCTTTGGCTTCAATCCCATTGTGTGGATGTGAGGTATTTTGATGTGCTCTGGTTCTTAAGTAGAATCAATCCTATTGATGGAGATTTATGGAGGTTTGATGGCGCAGTGTCCATCGAGCTATGATGATTGGTACCACATACATTGAGTCTTGTCGCATTTGCATTTATGAGATGATCTTGAGTAAATTATGATGTTATGGCCTTTGATGTTCCTTGATGAATATGATGATGTTGAATATGAAAATGACGCCATTTTATATGTTAATTTCCTACATTGATTATCATGAATCGTTTTACTCACCCTGTCTGTTTGAATGTTGCCTCCACGTGGGTAACGTGCAGATGACCAGGTTTAGCCGTGGATGTCGTTGAGGGCTTTTGAAGTTTTTGGGTCGTTGGCCATGGTGGTTGACTTAGAGGGCCATGCTCTGATAATGTAACATCGGGTTGGGGTCTTTGAGTCAAACCTTATTTTATTTGATTTGGTTATTTTGCTTATGTTCTAGTATAAGGAAAACTTTGGATTATGCCTTTTTGAGTTCTGTTGCAATTTTTGATATCTTTTTAGAAAACCCGTTGTTTACGGAGCTTTGACTTGTATTTGATTTATTGGGAAATGTACGCCCTTTGAGGTGATTTTTATTGAATTTAATATTTTACTCTGATAAATGTGAATACTTTGCCTTTTATTTTGTGGGGTAGAAAATGGTGTTGCATATCAGGCGAGGTGGGGTTGAGTGGCCATACGCGTATGAGCTACCGTTAATAAGCACTTAAATCCTAGATGATTTTAAGTATTGTATTATCCACCCCTTCCATTTCTTATGAAACATCATCCTTGATATCACATATTCAAGTAAATTTCATTCCACTGAGTCATAAACTTTCTCGAAATATATTTTAATCAATTACACTTATTTTTTCTTCCTCCTAATCTCATCCACAATTTCATAACTAAAATTTTTATGTTCATATATTAATTAATTTGAGGCATTTCAATTGCATTGTGTCTTATTTTTGATGGAATTAACCCAAAACTTTGAGAATTCTGAATCAATCTTGATGAACAAGATTCAATCAACCTGATCGAAGTCCCTTGTTCTTCACTATTCACTCAAGTGAAACTATCACACCTTGATTGCAAGAATGATTATATGCAGCAATTGTTAATGGAAGAAGAAAGAAAGAAGATTGAATAAAAAAGAAGATTAAGATTTAACAAAATAAGGGAAGAGGAGAATGATTTTTGCAGAGTAACTCTCTGCTCTCAAATTGAGAAAAAAATATTAGTCAACTGTGCAACTGCACTTTCTGTTGTGTGTTACAATATTATTCTCTATTCTTCTTACTCAAAATAGGGGTTACTCCCTCCATTTACAATTGAGCTACCTTTCTCCCTAAGGTAAGACCCAAAATTACAAAAGCCCAAAATTTCTATTTTGGTCTAAGTCGAAATCCTGTGTCAAGCAACCTGCTTTGACGCTTCGACATCTAACACAACTTGACACATGCACACACACATACATACACACGCACAAGGCTAATTTTGACACATCCTTGTTTATGTCGAGCTACACTTTCTTCGACACAAGGAATTACAATCTCAACACAACACCTAATTCATTGTGTTTAAGCTATCTATATTCATCATAGACCTTAGCTTCTTGAACACTTCGACTTGCACTCCTTTCATCATGATATCTGTAATATGATTCTTAATATTGTAGCCGAGAGTTCCTTTCAGATACCTTAGTATCCTCTTCATCACTGTTAGGTGTGATACATTTAGCTTCTACATGAATCTACTTACCATATCTACACTGTATGCTAAGTCAGGACTTGTGTGACAAAGGTATCTTAGTGATTCAATAAGTCTTCTATATTGGGTTGAGTTAATATCATCTTCATCTGAATCTTTCGACAGTTGCAATCTTGGCTCAGTTAGATTCGAAGTTGGGTTGTTATCTTGCATCTCGAGTCTCTAGAGTATTACGCCTGCGTATCTTATTTGATGCATCATCAAACCTCTATCACTCTTGTAGAATTCGATGCAAAGGAAATATGAGAGATTTTCCAAGTCTGTGATTTCAAACTCCTCACTTACATCATGTTTGAAATCTTCGATCTCCTTCTTGCAACTTCGTGTTATCAACAATTCATCGACATAGAGACATAGTATAAGCAACTCACTATTTCTTCTTCTTATATATATACTCCATACTCAGTTGTGCACTTCACAAATTCTTTCTCCCTTAGAAAACTATCTATCTTCTTATTCCAAGCTCTTGGAGCTTACTTAAGTCCATACACGACTTTATGCAACCTGTACACCTTTTTTTCTTCGCCTTGTTTCACAAACCCAGTTGGTTGTGCAACATAAACTTATTCGTCTAAAGAGCCATTTAGGAACGCACATTTCACATCCATTTGACATACCTGCCACTTTTTCATGTTTGTTAGACCAACAACCAACCTTATTGTTTTGATCCTAGCAACGGGTGCAAAAACTTCGTCGAAGTTGAATCCTTCTTTCCTTTCGCCACAAGTCTCACCTTGTATCGAGTTACTTCTCCTTTGGGATTCAATTTCACCTTGTATACACACTTCACATTAATTTCCTTCTTGCCTTGAGGCAATTCGACAAGTGACCAGGTGATGTTAACTTCGATGGACTCTAGTTCCTCATTCATTGCTTTCTTCCACTTCAAATCTTTCAATGCTTCAGTTGCATTGACTGGTTCGACATCTATATAGAAAGAATAGTGTACCATCTCACCTTCTTCATTGACCATATCATCTGATGTAATCACACATTCTTGCAACATTGCAGGCACGTGTCTTGTTCTTTAAGATCTGCTTGGGCTTGCTTTACCTCTGACTTCTTCTTGTTGAACTTCTCTTTCGACTTTACTAGCTGGTTCTTCACATAAGATTCTCACTGAATCCTTCTTAACATTCTCAGTCTGATCCCATTCTTTAAGCTCATCTATGATCATGTTCCTGCTGATCACTACTTGCTTGTTCACTGGGTCGAACAACTTGTATCCTCTAGTCAAATGATATCCTATTAAGATCATTTAACTCGACTTGTCATCAAATTTTCTTCTCAACTGATCTAGAACACGTCTATGTGTTATAGATATAAACACTTTTAAATGACTTAGGCTAGGCTTAACACCAGACCAACATTCTTCTAGCGTAATTCCTTCTAGCCTTTTCGTCGGACATCTAGTCAAGATGTATGCTGCAGTCGACACAACTTCTCCCCATAATTCATTGGGTAAATGCTTGCCTTTCAATATACTTCTTACCATATTCATGATGGTTCTATTCTTCCTTTCTGCACTTCCATTCTGCTGTGGAGTGTAAGGTGGCACCAACTCATGCATAATCCCTTCTTTCTCACATAATGCATCGAAATATTTTGACACATACTCTCCACCACCATCATTCCTCAGAATCTTTAGCTTTCGCCCACTTTGTCTTTCGACCATAGATTTAAATTTGGAAAATACATCGATAACTTAACTTTTCTTCTTGATTAGGTAGGTCCACAGTTTTTGACTAAAATCATCTATGAACATGACAAAGTATTTGTTACCTCCAATCGAATCCACCTAGATAGGACCACATACATCAGAGTATATGACTTCAAATATTGCCTTCGACTTGCTTCCTATATCCTTGCTGAAGTTGTTATTGTGTCACTTCGCCTGAACACATTCTTCACACACTTCACTTAGAATATCGATTTCTGGTAATCCTAAAACCATATTTCTTCTCTTCAAATCTCTGATGTCTTTGAAATTGAGATGACCAAGTATATAATGCCACATCCATTCATCTTTGTTGGCTGCAGTTGCAAGACACTTATGCTCCATCACATTAAGTTCAATCTTGAAGGTTCTATTCTGAGACATTGAAGCCTTCAAGATCAACGTTCCATTTGAGTCGAGACTCTCATCATCTTGTCTTTGATCGACACCTTGTAACTCTTTTCGACCAACTGCCATATGCTGACCAAATTACTCTTCATGCCTGGCATGTACAATACATTGGAAATTACTGACCCATTGCCATCTTTCCTCATAATCAGAACATCACCAATACCTTCAGCTGCTAGAGTATTGTCATTTGCAAATTTCACCATGTTCTTCATTGAGGGCTTTATATTGATAAACCAATCTTTCCTACCAGTCATATGTGACGAGCATCCTGAGATATTGGTCCTGGGATCTTTCTTCATATCTTGTTGTGACCATCAACAACATCTCTTCTTCATGTTTTGCCTGTTTTGCATTAGTTTCTTGATTCTTCTTCTTTTCTAGACAATCACTAAAATGGCGATCATACTTCTGACAATTGTAACAGTGAATGTGACTTTTGTCAGGTTTTCGACCACCGCATTTTCCTCTACCTGCAACACCACCTCTTTGGTTGCCTTGGTTCCAGGGTTTTGTCTGATTTGACCAGTTTCCTTCTTGCTGATTTCGACCAGTCGAATTGTTGTAGCCTCCTCTGCCTTTGTTGCCATTCCAACTTCCTTTGCCTTTCTTTTCTTTTGTTGATTACGCCTGCAAAGCCACATCGCTCTTCGAATTTCCTGTAGCTCTTTCAACCATCCTTTGTTCATGAGACTCAAGCGTCCCTTGAAGCTCTTCCTTTGTAAATTTTGAAAAATCTTTCGACTCTTCTATGGTTACTACCACGTGGTCGAACTTTGGAGCCAATGACCTCAAGATCTTTGCAACAAGTGATCTTGATGTCAACACTTCTTCACATGCCTTGATTTTATTCACCAATTTAGTAACCCTAGTGAAGAAAGCAGTTTTGCTTTCACTTTTTTCCATCTGAAGCAATTCATACATCATTTTGTGAGTTTGTAACCTCAGCTCTTTCACCTTCTCTGCACCTCCAAACGATTTCTCCAAGATTTCCCATGCTTCTTTGTTGATTCTACATCACTAACCGTTTCAAAATTGTTTGGTTCAACACATTGATGAATTATAAGGTGAGCTTTATAATCTTTCTTCTTCAATTCTTTGTATGCAGACTTTTCTTGATCTGTCGCATTTTCAACAAGTGGTGTTACTCCTTCCTTCACAAGATCCCAAAATCTTGATAACAGAAAACCACCTTCATCTACTTGCACCAATTCTCATAATTATTGTTCTTGAGAATCGAAAGACTCGCCAGAAAATGCCTGTTTGGATGATTCATTGCCATCGTGATTTTCTTCACACGAATCGCTCAACCAGTGCTCTAGATACCAGATGTTGAAATTAACCCAAAACTTTGAGAATTCCTAATCAATCTTGATGAACAAGATTCAATCAACCTGATCGAAATACCTTTTTATTCACTCTTCACTCAAGTAAAATAATCACACCTTGATTGCAAGAATGATTCTGCGCAGCAATTGTTAATGGAAGAAGAAATGAAAAAGATTGAATAAGAAAGAAGATTAAGGTTTAACAAAATAAGGGAATAGGAGAATGATTCTGCAAAGTAACTCTCTCCTCTCAAACTGAGAAAAAATATTATTCAACTGTGCAACTGCACTTTCTGTTATGTGTTACAATATTATTATTCTCTATTCTTTTTACTCAAAATATGGGTTACTCTCTCTATTTATAATTGAGTTACCTTACTCCCTAAGGTAAAATCCAAAATTAGAAAAACCTAAAATTTCTATTTTGCTCTAAGTCGAAATCTTATGTCAAACAACCTACTTTGACACTTCAACATCTAACACAACTAGACAGACACACATTAGATTAATTTTGATACATCTTTATTTTTGTCGAAGTACACTTGCTTTGATACAAGGAATTATGATCTCAACAATTTTATTTCCAATAAAAATATTTATGTAATTGTGATATTTAGAGAATAAATGATGGTTTGGTGTTTCTAGAAGACGGATGATTTTTAAAATTTAAAATTTAATGAGGAATAACATGAAGAAGATGTAACCATGATAAATAAGAAAGAGGAAAGAGATAATGGAGAATGTGAGTCATTGATTTATTAAGGGATTTGAAATTCTTCACCTTTTGATTAATTCAAGTTTTTGTTTATTTTAATAAATGTCACATTTAAATAAAAAATGAAAATTATAAACATAAGTCAATGTGAGAACGCTTTAGG
The DNA here is from genome assembly GCA_963859935.3 of Lathyrus sativus. Taxonomy (NCBI): domain Eukaryota; kingdom Viridiplantae; phylum Streptophyta; class Magnoliopsida; order Fabales; family Fabaceae; genus Lathyrus; species Lathyrus sativus. Next base: position 653,026,082 of record OZ012740.1, read on the forward strand.
AGTACTGTTGATAACATGAATGATAGATAAATAAAAAGAATTTATAAGAGAATGAGTATTCGTACTTTTTAAAGAGAAATTTATCAATTTTAAATAAATAAAAAAAGATAAATTTCTCAATTACGCTCCATATTAAAAGAGCCAAAATTTATTAAATTATATTATTAATGAAAAAAAGAGAAATATATTAACAATGTAAATTTTATGATAATCATATGTTCTGTTAAATTATATTAAAATTTTTAAAATAGTTATATAAATTTCTACTGAATGGTAGAGTAAAATATTTTTATACTCTATACATAACGATTAAACTTATTATTAATTAATTTTTTCGTTTTAAATTATTTAACATTTGAATTATTTTACATAATTTAATAATATATTTTAATTTTATATGAGAAAAGAAAGTTATAAAATATATAATTAATTTTATATATAGAAAAGAAAAAATATATAATTTCACTAAATTTTATTTCATTAATGACATTAAAAAATTATAAGAAAGTATAGTAATAAATTGTGGATGATAAAATAGAAAAAAAGAATATCATTAATATTAAATGTTAATGTAAAACAATTTATAATTTAGACAAATTTTTATAGAGTAGGGGAATTACAATTTGAAAACGAAGAAATAGATAATATAATTTTATTAAAAAATAATTAGTAAAATAATATTTATTTTATAATATATAATTTATTTATTTATTAAATTGATAATGGTTTTTTTCTCTCTCTCTCTTAAACAAGACTCTCAAGTTCTTAAATCCTTTTGAGTCGCCGACATCATTGATTCTCGTCAGTGATGGTCAGATGAAAACGTTACCGTGACAGTTTGATATTAGCTGTCCTTTCCCCACGCGCGTTATTATTATTATCCGTTGCAGTCGCTTCAAAAAATGTGTAGCGTGGATGCGCGTGGAAGCTACGCATTGCGTTTAATCGTGTTGCTCATGGTTTTTATGTACTTGTGTTTACCATTTAATTTAATTACTAGAAAATACAGTACCTGATGATTCCTACGACTGTGGTTAAAGTTCTTTGCCTAATCATTAATGGGATAAAACAAAAGAATTAATATTACTGTACTGTACTAACAATGCAGTAGTATTTTTTCTTTATTTTAAAATGATTCTCCTTTTACAATACCAATACTAATACAATATATATTATTATTTTTTTATTATTATATCTCTATTTATTAACTTATTTTATTCAATTATTCTATTAACTATAATTAATAAAAGTATTATAATAAATGAAATTAATTTTATTATTAAAATTAACATATCTATTTTTTTTAAGAATCACACATTACTCAAGTAAGATACTTTTTATGAGGTGGAAAGAGTATAAATTAAATGAGAGTGACAAATAGAAAACACTCTGAGCTCCTTAACAAGTTAGACTTCCAATTTAACAAATCAATCAACGTTAGCATTTTCTTCGTATAAGGCGTGAACAAGGACAAGTTGTAACTCTTTATGAATAAGGAGATTGAATATAATTCACTTGAGGTGTATAAGAATGAGTAGAAGATACACCATTTTGAATAAACTTCAGAGTTGTTTAAGAGTCAGACTCGCAAATCACATTTCTAAAACAATGACTCCAAGTAATATTAAGATCATGAGAAGTGGATTGAAGCTTGATTTTAATATTAGAGGTGAAACCACGATTTTTCGCAAAACCTGTGATTGAACCTCTTGAAGAGTTTCTAAAAAGATCACCAAAGCCAGATTGCCTTAGATTACCAATGAAACTACCATATACAATGATCTTTATCATATTCTCTAGGAAGGGTAGCAAGACACGAGTCTAGAGGTTGATATCTTATTAAAACCACAAAAACATGTTTGTTGGAGTGTAAAAGAGTAGTTATTTGGCTAAGAATGTTCTACAGAGAGTGACTATTGCCTTTGAAAGATTCTTTGTGACGAGATTTCCAAATCATCCAACAACAAATGAGAAATAATGGGTCATGATTGTCAACCACATTAATTTTCATTCAATTATATATATCATCTTAAAAATGAATGGGAGATAGAAAACTGAAATTGTTCCACCAAAAACATACTTGCTGGAGTATAAAAAAGTAGTTATTTGGTTAAGAATATTCTACAAAGAGCGACTATTGCCTTTGAAGGATTCTTCGTGACGAGATCTCCAAATCATCCAACAACAAATGAAAAACTGAAATTAGAACCACCAAAAACATGCTTGCTGGAGTGTAAAAGAATAGTTATTTGGCTAATATTCTATAGATAGCGACTATTGCCTTTGAAGGATTCTTCGTGACGAGATTTCCAAATCATCCAACAACAAATGAGAAACAATGAGTCATGATTGTTAACCACATTAATTTTCATTCAATTATATATATATATATATATATATATATATATATATATATATATATATATATATATATATATATATATATATATATATATATATATATATATATATATATATATATATATATATATATATATATATATATATATATATATATATATATATATATATATATATATATATATATATATATATATATATATATATATATATATATATATATATATCATCTTCATAAAAATGAATGTGAGATAGAAAACTGAAATTGTTCCAAACTTGCATGACCTTGGTGTAATCTCTAAGAGTGTGTAAGATGGTTTTATCAACTACATTACATTTATAACAAAAGGAGTTTGCTGACATGTGATGAGTATTTACTAATGACGACTTTGATGATATTCTTATTTGGGAACATTCAATATCATGTTCTTATTCTACAAAATCAATTTATTATTGGTTAACTTTAGTGTCTAATCCACCTTATATTCAGACAATGACTTGGTCTTATATTTGAAACATTAAATTACTTAAAAATATTTGAAATTTTGTTTGGATCAACATGCATGGGAAGTTGTTGGTGCACAAGATGAAGAAGATGAAGTGGAGAAAGAGAGAGAAAAGAGAGAATTGAAATAATAAACTTCCACTACTCTTCCAAAACAGTTACGGTGAATGGTTATGCCACCACTTCTATTGACAACTAGACTTGTTTGTATATACAACCAATAATGTCACGTAGGCAAAAATGCTAATCTACACTAGCCATGTTAAGCTTAACAAAACTAATACTACTACTAAATATGAATTACTTTTAACACCATCCCTTAATTCATATTCAACTAATCAAAACTAACAACATTAATTACATCCCTAAAGTGGAGAAATTGATCAGTCTTGATCGCTTTCGTTAGAACATCTGTCAGCTGCTTCTGGGTGCTATAGTGCATAACTTCTAGCACTCCATTTTGAACCTGACTTCTCAGAAAGTGATACTCAGACTCAATATGCTTGCTTTTCTCATGCAGCACTGGGTTCTTGGCAAGATTGATTGCATACTTGTTATTAATCCTCAGCTTTAAAGGCTTGTTTACCTTGATCTTCAAATCCTGCAGTAAATTCAGAAGCCAAACAGCTTGGCATGCAGCTACATCACCTGCAATGTACTCAGCTTCACAGGTTGATAAAACAACAACTGGTTGCTTCTTTAAACACCAAGAAATAAAACCTCCCAGATACTTAAACAAATATCTAGAAGTATTTCTTCTATCAACTCTATCTCCACATCAATCAGAGTATGAGTAACACATTAGCTCTGAATTAGTCTTTTCACCAGAAGGGAACAAAACTTCATACTTCAGAGTCCCCTTAATATACCTCAGAATCGTGACAGCAACTTGGTAATGATACTGCTTCAGTTTACTCATGAACTTACTAACCATTCCAACTGCATAACAAATATCAAGTATGGTATTACAAAAATACCTCAGAGAGCCAACCAACTGCTTGAAATTTGTAGCCTATACATCATCATTCTTAGGATCAGAATCCAATTTGTGATTTGTTTCTGAAGGTGTGACAGCAACCTTACAATTCAGCAGCTCAAGTCCATACTTCAGTTGATGCAAAATGATACCCTTATCAGAGTACATAATCTCTATCTCTGGAAAATATTTTACATTTTCTCAATCAATCATCTCAAACTCATTCATCAACGCCTTCTTGAACTTAGTTATGTCATGTTCACAAATTCCTGTTTGCAATATGTCATAAACATAGAGACACACCATAATCATATTTCCTTCAGAAGTATGTTGAACATAAACTTCATACTCCATCTTACACTTTCTGAATCATTGGAGCTTGAAAACTGAACCAAATTTCAATTTTTAGGCTCTAGGAGCTTGTTTTAGTCCATAGAATGCTTTATGTAATTTGTACACCATCCTTTCTTGATTCTTTTTCATAAATCCAGGAGGTTATGACACATATACCTCTTCTTGCAGTGGACTATTTAGAAAGGTAGATTTCGCATATAAATGCATCAGAGGCCAATTCCTGTTAACAATTATTGCAATCATTAGTTTGATAGTCTCATGTCTAGTACAAGAGAAAACACCTCAAAGTAATCTAACCCAGGTTCCTGTAGAAGTCCCCTTGCTACTAACCTTGCTTTATGTTTGCCAATTAATACATCTAGCTTTAGTTTCACCTTGAAAACCTATCTAACGCTGATGACTTTCTTGTTCTTTGGAAGCTCAGTCAACTCCCAAGTCTTGTTTCTTTCTATAGCCTCAAGTTCTTCTTTCATGGACTTCAGTCACACTTTCTTCTTGAGCGCTTCTTCAACACTAACTAGTTCAGAGTCTACTAACATGGCACACTAAATTACTTCTTCCCTAAAGTCTATTTCAGTATCTTGCAACTTGTCAATCTCTGCAAATTTTCTTGGAATGTTTCTGATTTTTTGTGGCCTCTGAACATGTTTAGAATCTTCTTTGAACGTTGGATCAAATGCTGGAACCCCACAATTACCACCTTCAGAGGCTGGAATATTCTCAGAGTCTGGATCACTATCAAAATCATATTCATCTTCAGAGTCAGACTCGCCTTCAGAGTTAGACTCGCCTTCAGAGTCAGATTTGCCTTCAGAGTCACCTTCAGAATCATCTTCTGATTATGACTCATCTTTATAACCTTCAGATTCTGAAGTATCTTTAGAAGCTAACTCAGGTGTTAATACTGAACCAGAGTTAGATTGAGAGTTAGACTGGCTTACATTTTTCATATCTCCAGTCTATTTCTCTAAAGGAACAATTTCCTTTAACTTCTTGGTTGCACATCTGTTGAGCACATATGCTGCAGTGGAAACAGTTTCTCCACACAAGGTATGGCAGAGCTTCTTCTCCTTCAGCATGCTCATTTTCATATCAAGCAAAGTTCGATTTCTTCTTTAAAAAAGATTGTTGTGTTAAGGAGTGTATGAAGCATCCACTTCATGCTCAATTCCATTCTTCTCACAAAACTTCCTAAACTTTGTAGAAACTCAGTTTGTTTTTCAAGCTTCACCTTGAACTTTTGAAACATAGTAAACACCTCATGCTTAAACTTGATGAGTGTTACCCATGTCATTCTTGTGAACTCAAAATGAAGGTACTTCAAATGGTCCGCAAACATTGTAATGCACTTCTCCCAAAGCATGCTTTGCTCTTGGAGATACTTCTGATGCAAATCACAATCTTGGTTGCTTGCCTTTCATGCATATCTCACACGACTTCTCAGACTTCATGGTCTTGGAAATGCCATATACCAACTTTTTACAATTCATGTAATATCTCATATTTCCTTAAATGCTCAATTAGGTGTCAGTTGAGATCAACCGAGTTCCTATGTACTCTATCTTTTGTCAGTTAGGACAATTGGAGCTTCTAAGTGCTCTAAATGTTGTCAATTAGGACAAACAGAGTAACTAGTGACCTCTGGAGAGATCAATTAATATTAAAAGAAAAGGGACATTATTAATAAGTACAAGATGAGACATTTTGGTAACATTAATAATTAATTAATTGGTGTAGATGACAAAATATCAATTGCGATATTATATCTGTGTGTGTGTGTGTGTGTGTGTGTGTGTGTTGTATGGTTAAGAAAGGAAAAGAAAAAAAATAGAAAGAAATAAGAGAAGAAAGGAAAGAAAGAGAGAAAAGAAAGGAAAAAAGGAAAAGAAAAAGAACTCATGGAAGAAGAAGAGGGAGTTCATGAAATCATCGTCATCATACTCAACCCCATCTCAATTTCTTCACCATTTCATCTCAAAGGTGAGTTCCATAGATACTTTAGCTTAGGGGAAAAAGCATGAAAAGGTTTGGGGGATTAGGACTTTTCTGATAACATGATGATCTTAACGAATTGCATGCCTAATTGTGTTATAACATGTCAGATTAATTTATTGGGTGTATTATGAGCTTGTGGGTTGAATAAATTGTCCATGGTTCACTTATATATCGCGCCTGCATTTTCTAGAAGTCGTCGCTCTCGTCGGGCGAGCTTTGGCAAGCTCGAGGCAAGCTATTTTCTGTCAGCTTCTTCGGACGAGCTAACTTGCTATCTGCTCACCGAAAGACCCTAGTAAATTTTATCCACTACCTGGGCCTCTCCTTGGGTTCACCGGATGAACCGAAGGTGAACTAGCCTCGCTGGCTGCTCGCTGGGCGACCATGACAGTATGCAAAATCTTTGACTATTGTTTTTCCAATATCTTAAGAACCGTAACTTGGAATGAGGTACGGTCGGAAGTGTTAGAAAGCTATTCCAATTATATATGTAATAGTGGAGTAAAAAATGGGTTTATACCATTGATATATAGGATAGAGAAGAAGTTAAAGTGAATGTGAATGATATGATTCTTGTTTCCACCATAATTCAAGAATCGAGAACCCGATTGATATGGGACTTGAAGCATTGGAGAGTTAATCCATTAGGCTGTTAAATGGTTATGTGAGACCATGAACTAAATAAGGATGCTCTTTGAGGATAGTAATGATTTATATGTCAAAATGTTGTATGTGAATTACTTATGGTTGATTATGTTTGACATGTTATGCTACTACATGTGTTACATGTATGGTGTTGTGTTATGCTATTATGTATGATATGTATATATGGATTGGATGTTTTGATTGTGAAATAAAATGCTTAAAATTCTATGAGATTACTAGGTAAATGATTTAGTAAGATAACTTAGTTAGGATGTAAAATGATTTAGATAGTGATTCTTGAACGTGATTGTACCATGGTGTGTACAGCAGACAAGTATTCATGTGATTGAAGAATATACTTTGTATGGAACAGGTGATATTATTATGTGATTAATCTGAATTTGATCACCTTGTGATTGCCGAATACGATCACATTATGTTATATCTAATCACGTAGTCATAAACAACCCCCTAATTTGTGTTGTCTCAAGTTGATATGCTTACATAGAGTAAGAACTGGGATGTACGCATCATTACTTTGCCATGGGTTTGAGTCCTAAAAATGATGAAACCTTAAGTGGGTTAGATCCTATACAGGTGAAAGGCTTGAAATGGGTTTGGAGTCCCATAGGAAGTAACAATTCGTAAGATTGATGTTATCCCTTAGAATCTGAAATTCATGTGTATGTCAAAGTATGATATAAGGATCCATGACCCTTGTCAATAACTCTAGACGTAGGGTTGGCCAGGGAAATATGTCTTGGTACAGTTTCCAAGATAATGATTGTTTAAGGCGATGAACTCAAGAGACGTGTTTCCATATATTGCGAGCTTTGTGAACTCAAGTCTTATCCCCCTTTGTGAATTGAGGTGAAATTTGTTTAGAATCCTATAGAGACGAGTGAACCTATAGGGTAGGGGATCCTACTGAGATTATTATCTCACCCCAATATTGTTGTTATTTTTTCAGATATTGTTTGCAGTTTTAGTATACATGAAGAGTTATGCATTGATTTTCCAAGGGAAGCTTATATTGTGATATTATGCTGTGTATATTGTACAATGACATATATCATACTTAGATCTTAGATTTTTATTTTGGATCTTTCCATATCTTGTACCATATGTTGTCTTTTTTGTTTTGTAAAATGGTCAAGTGTGTAAATGATTCCAATAGGCACTTATGATTGTGCCAATGCCAAATAATAACACTTATAAGATATTATTCTAGATATATATATTTTACGGGTTGTTACAGTTGGTATCAGAGCAGGTCGATTCTCGACCTAGCCTTGAAACATCATAAGTAAATCTCTTCCTATCTCATATGTGTGTTTGGACAACATGATTCTTAATATCATTGTATGTAGTATTAGGCCTGATCAACCTAATGTTATGTGTTTAATAGAAGGGATCATGATTTAGCAACCACGAGGATTCCAAAGTATTGGTGGAGCTTGTAATTTGAGGGTAGGCTCTGACTAAGAGTTAGAAAGTAAGGAAAACTAGTTATCTCAATTAAAGTTTCAGTAGGAGTTATGATTCGAGTGGTGTGGAATTGAAGAGTAGTATATGGTTCAAGCAATCCTGTAGTGCTAATGGAGTCGGGAAATTGAGGGTTCCTATCGGATAAATTTTTCCAAGTTTGAGAAATGAATGAGCCTGTTGTTGAATTAGATTTGCCATTGGTATGGACAAGAATTTAAAGTAATCCCATATAGTGAGAAAGAAAGGATGTCTTGTTGAGCGTATGACATAAGGTATGGAAGTGAGGTAGTTTGCCAATGTTTCAACTCCTAAGGTCACTATGGCATCTTGGAAGAACATGAATATTTTAGGGAATATGTTCAGAATGGTTCCTTCCGTATGGTTGAGATCTTGAGAGATAAGTACATTCAACATCTTTGTAAGAGTCTAAGGTAGCGGTGAAGTGTAAGAGGAGACTTGAGGACACGACTGTATATTCCAAGTGAAACATGTATGCACTAGACGGAGAGTAGGAGATAAATCAAGTATGTTTGTTCTTGGAAAGGAGATCGGGTTCAGGATATTTCGACATAAATTCAATATTTAGTAAGAGACTGATTTAGAAATGTTGAATTGCCCAAAGATCAATTATAAGAGATTATGTCGAAGAAATAACAAGTATTATATAGTAACAGAAGTTGTAGTGGTATAGGATGAAGAAGGTTCGTGTTGAGAGATAGAGCAAGTAATTTGGATTCAAGGAAACTCTAGTATGATGGTTTTGTAATTTGAATTGAGAGAAATAGCACGGGGAGATAAGCAAACACATAATGGATAATGGTGTAAACATTATAATATGAAGTGGTAACGGGATGTATTTTAGACGAAGGCACAATAAAGTTATTAAGATTTTTGTTAACACTAAGGTAAAGGTGTGTCATTAATGATTGTTCACATATGGAGGCTTCAAGAGTGTAAAGTGGAGTGGAGGAAATTATAACTTGGTATTATGGAATATGTCATAATAGCATTTATGATCATAGGTATGTGAAGTTGATTCCTTGTCTTGAGGTGGACGCGAAGTAACACACTCTTTGTTGGATAGTCAGTCGTGGGATTCTGAGAAGTTGAGTTTGTGGTAATAAAAGGAATCCAAATCAATATTTAGTACGGGACTACGTGTAAATCGTGGAAAGGACTATACTGAGTGGTCTTGTAGGCCGTCGATGAGAGTTGACAGTTAGAAGTCGTTCAAATAAGTGGATTTTGTGTGGTGAAGTGTTCATTGGATATTGGGTTGGAAGGGTATCCAAGTTAAAATGCATGTGGGAGATGTCAAGGTTCTTCAAGAGGGTGTATTATCTTGGATGTTAAGAGTGGGAGAATTTCTTGTATTTGTGAATGGTCAAAGTATTCCAAATCCACCTTTTGTTGGACTAGTAAAGCTTATTACCTTGATTATCACCAAGGAATCAAGTGAAAGAACGAGGTTGTATGATTGATGTGGTTTGTTCCTGATATCTCTTAGATGGTGTGATGACTATGGTGTTGTGGGTTTGATGTTGAGTTATAAACCATGTTTTTGACCTTATACCATGTTATTAAATCGTGTGGTGGAAAACTTGTGGTTGCTAATCCTTGAAGTTGAGATTGTGTTTGTTCTTGTTGTTCTTGTTGTCCTTTATGTTAGTATCATAAGTTGTGTGGTAGTTGTGGTTATCAACAGTATCCTTAGGGATTCTCATACCCCACAAGAATTGAGGAAACTTCTAGTAAAGTTTATCAAGTTGAGTTTTCATGGCTAGAGCGGAGTTTCTTAGTCTTCTAACATTACAAGCAGGAATGAATGGAAGTTAGATGGGTGAAAATATTAAGTAGATCATATATGTGTAAGGATAGAGTATGGTGTTAGAGTATGAATTATTAGAAGGATTGTTAGAACCAATTTTAATAAGGAGGAACTATACAGGACTTACCAAGTGGTGATCCCAAGAGATCTGCTTAGTATATGGTAAGTATTAGTATGATATAAGCGGTTAGTCAGAATATGGCATTTGTTAATTTGCGCGGATTCATGGCCTCAGATATATAACCCATGAGAGTGGTACTGGATGTGTGTAGTTATGCCTTATCTAATTGAAAATATTTGTAAGTTATCCTTCTGGGAAAAAGTGGGAAATAAGAGATTTATGAAGTTATGCATGCAACTTGGATTGTATATGAAAGAGGACATGAGTTGGAGTTGCAGGAAATGAAACAGGGTGATCGAGAGGAGTAAGTTTACACACAGAGTGCTATGTTATCTTTAGATGTGTGTGAAGTGCTGTGTGTGACTTGGTGAGGAGTATGCACACTCACATATACGTTCTAGATTTCTTAAGTTCTTTAGAAGTGGTGTCTTCTTGATGATTTGAAGTTCCTTGATGGTGTTATATTGTTATTGGTTAAGATCTCCTGCCAGCAGAAACCTTGAATGATCCAGAACCCTATAAGAAGATTTGACATGGAATATAGTAACCAGAACCGGATGTTGTCAAACTAATTTAGATTACCTACTTTGAGCACATGATGAATCTGGATGTTGTACACTTTTATGGATGTAGTAATGTGACTCCTGTATACCTATCTTCAGGAGAGTGTTGATTCTATTCTAAACGTTTGTATGTTAACAAGAAAGTTATTCTACTAATGGATGTCAGTAAGGTGCTAGTACTGTTTTGGATGGTGGGAACACTAGAAGATAAGTATGATTTTATATGCAGACTGTTAGTTAACCAGTAGTGTCTAGGAATTCAAGGTGTTCCATTGTTAGAATCAGAGTACAGCAGTGGAAGGCGATAGATGAAAGAGCTCAATCAAGTTTATGAGGATCAAAGAGATAATTACTCGTGAGAATGGAAGTAAGACAATCTCGTGCTAAGTGTGTTATCTTATTGGAGTATTACTAGAGAAGTGAAGTAGTAGGTGCAGAAGCTTGTTGTGTATAGTACCAGATCAAATGGAATTGTTAAGGATGTCAATTGATAGATTATAAAGTTGTCTTAATTGTTGAAGGATTTATAAGAAAAAAGTCGTCAGTATTGCATGTGGTCAAGGAATCAGCAAATTATCTCGTGAAGATTTGAAGAGTGTTGATTATCTAAATCAGGATGAGATGTCGTGGTTATGTTTTTTCTGACTTAGTATAAGAATATGGAGTTTTGGATTCCGGAAGGAAAGTGATCAAACGTTTCAGAAAGGCATGTTAGATGAATTTAGTAGGAGAAAGGTTCGAAGTTAATCAAACATTGGAATAAGAGTATGGTCAAAACCAAATTTTTTTGAGAATTTGTGAAAGAAGGAAGTAGCCAAGGAAGATAAGTTGGAAGAATGAAAATTATAGAGGTTTTAAATCAAAACAAAGTCAAGTGTTGACCTAAGAAGGTGATGTAAGGATGGGTTCTTTGTTGAGTGGAGGAAATTCAGGGACGAATTTCAATTTAAGGGGGTGAGAGTGTAATATTTCATATTCTCTAAAATGCTCAATTGGGTGCCCGTTGAGATCAACTGAACTCCTATGTACTATATCTTTTGTCAGTTAGGACAATTGGAACTCCTAAGTGCTCTAAATGTTGTCAATTGGGACAAATAGAGTAACTAGTGAGCTCTGAAGAAATCAATTAATATTAAAAGAAAAGGATGTCACACCCTAATTTTTGACCTTAACATCCTACCTCTTTGGTTATTTTCTTGTGTGTTTATTTTGCTTATATGTGCATGTGTATTGTGACTAACAAGTGTATGCAGATGTAATAATTTCAGGTGTATATTCTCAGTCAAGCGCCTCAAGACGTAACTAGTTGGTTCGGATTCAGATTTGGTTATAGGGTTTTTCTAGTGGGTCTTTTTTCCCTCGTTATCTCATAAGTATATACTCCTAAAGGGAATCAGGAGCTCATCAAAAGGAATGCTTAAGACTTTCATAGATCAAAATGATTATCAGGCCATTTGGATCTCAAATTTACAAGTAGGATTGAAACTCATTTAATTTGTATAAAGTGGTTTCAAGAATCGGTAGTCAAAGGCGTTATTCATGAGTATTTAAATGCTGGGCTCTTTTAATTCAAGTTATATTTTCAAGTTTGAAGGAGTGGTGTAGTTGCATTACTTCTTGTTTAAAAAATGGGGAGATAAACTCTACACTAAGACGTTTGTTTCTACTCAACCTCACACCACCATGTTTACGAATTGGGAATAATCATTCAGAGCTCTACGACTACCAGTGTCCGGCTACCTCATTTTAAAGCATAATAAAGTTTGTATTTTTGTTATGGTCAAAAACACAATTGGTACATAAATATTTGGGTTTGATACACAAATTAATACAAGACTACAAATTCAAGAAGCTGTAGCATATACAAATCAATATTTTGATAACCAAGCACCGTGAAACAACCTCATTAATATCCAATACTGCTCATCTAATACATGTAGAGCATTTACATTAAGGTTTCTTTACATTGGTACTACATTGATTTACATTGAAGAGGGAGGACTCAGCCCCTTTTTGTCTTTGCTAAAGATAAATTGACGGAATTTTAAACTACAACATTGAAGATGAGCAACTACTTGGTTGAACCACTCTAAAGTGTTAAAACATAATCCTACTTTGAGACACTACATAACCGGATGTGAAATCTTTCTCGACGGCATCAAACCGACAGCTTTTAAACTTAAGTCGTTTCCTGAAAGAAGAAGAAGAATGTTAATATGGTTCAGGAACAAATCCGAAAGTAACCATTCCTCAACAGAAAGATGAAACAGGGTAACCGACAATAGTTAAGGGTACAATCAATCCCCTTCAAAAACCAACCGATTACTGCCCTCAAGGTCTTAAACCACAGGGAGATGCGGCACTTTCGATTAAATCAACGTCAAAGGTTTGGATGCAGTCTTTCTCTTTGAGACAATATTTACACTTCCATGGAACTAGCAGACACCCAATAACCATCCTTGAGCTAACTGACTCGAAGCTTCGAAGAAGACGGAAAAGCAGTTTCGCGGTAGCCAACCAATGTTAAACTTGTAACAGAAACAGATATGGGCACTAAATCAGTTGGCTGAGAAACAACTACTAATTATAAGAAAAACAAAGTTTCACGGAGATACCTGCTGCGAGATTCCAAGTCCGTTCCGAGGCTACCGGTCCACTACTTCCACCCATCTAAGTTGAAACTGAAAGACAAAACCAACAAACTCCATTGCAACAGGACGGAAAAGAAGAAGCGAATTGAGTTTTGCTTCAAGAATCTACCCATTTCTGTAACGCCCCATATTGCTTTCAGGATTACCGACTGACCCCACAAACCAACACGGGTCTTTTCAGCATGCTTTTTCCTCACTCACATGCTTTCTAGGAAACTTCCCAGAAGGTCACCCATCCCTAAATTTCTCCAAGTCAAGCACGCTTAACTATGGAGTTCTTATGAACGGGCTACCGAAAAGAAGATGCATCTTGTTGGTATAGGTAGTACCAATTAATCCTTATAAGCCTTCATTCAACCATGCAGTCACATACCTACATAGCCTCAAGATCCCTCTCATTCGGATGTGAATTCGGTTTTCCCCCAGAAGCTGCTAGGAGTGTCCCATTGTCATGCCTCATGACACCGACAACCACTCCCTCGCCCACGGGTGTTACATGTAACCACCATCCTCTTTCACCTCAGGTGTTACATGCCCACCAGCTTCCGCTTGGTTCGTCCCCGAACTACATCGTACTGGAAGAGGTCTGGCTCTGATACCATTTGTAACGCCCCATATTGCTTTCAGGATTACCGACTGACCCCACAAACCAACCAAATTCAATCAAACGAAATCCAATAATCACGGCTAAACATTACCCGACTAAACTATGCAATTTATTTTGAATTCTAACCGTTCAAAATTCGATTCTATCGATTTAACTCATTTGCCCTAGAAATGGAAAATAGAGAAAAACACCCAACAAATCCAACACAACTCATACATAATCATACACATTGATCAAATAATAATGTTTCTCACCCTTACCTTGATTGGATTGAAGCTTGAAGTTGATTCTTGATGATTTCTTCAAGTTTCCCTCTTCTCTTCTCTTTTCTCCTCTTTCTCTATTCTTTCTCTCCTTTTCTTTCTTTCTTTCTCTTATGTTTCTATCTCTTTTCTTTTCTCTCCAATTTCCCTTATATATCCTTATATTTTCTTTCCATCATAATTCTTCTCTAAAAATACCTATCAATTCATTTCTCACAAAATATTTCATCTTATCATTAATTAGAGAATATCTAATAAATCCACATTATTCTACCAAGTAGAATAAATTAATTAAATTCATTAACTCATTTAAATAAATCCAATAATTTATTTAAATCAGATAAATCACATAAACCAATTAATTAGCACAATTAATCACTTATTGAAAAATTAGGCTGTTACAACCCTCCCCCACTTTAGGAATTTTCGTCCTCGAAAATGTTACCTGATTCAAGTAACTCTGGATACGACTCTCGCATCCTAATCTCCCAACTACCTCCACCAAAGGAATCTCTATACCTCGAAGTTGCTTCTCGTTCATCAACCTGAACTGGAAATGTCTCAACAATCAAATCCTCTCTCACTCGTACACTATCCATTTGAATCAATGCACTTCCTCAACTTAGACACATGAACACATCATGCAATTCCCACAAGCGACAGCAGTAAAACAATCTAACATGCTATTTTCTCCATGCTTCCGCTGCGCCACTCTGATACAGATCAACAAAACACAGTGGGTGCTTCCGAGACCTCAAGCTCGACCGACACCAATTACTATTGTAACTCTCGAAACACGTCTTTTCTTGGGTCCTTTTAATCTTTCTAGTCGTCTCTTGCACAATATCAGGTCCGAGTACAACACTCTCGCCTGACACACATCAACACAAAGGATTCCTACACCTCTTACCGTACAAAGCCTCATACAATGTCATTCCGATACTAGAATGATCATTGTCATTGTAGGTAATTCAAGCAACGATAGTTAACTATCCCACGATCCACCTTGATCCAACACACAAGCTCTCCACAAATCCCGTACATACTAGATAGTTCTATTTGTCTGTCCATTCCGTCCACGGATGCTAGACAAAGTTCAACTTCAACATGACACCCAAAGCGTCTACAACTTTCTCAAAATCTCAACGAAAATTCAGATTCCCATCTGACACAATATTCGATGGTAACCCATACTACCCCGCAACTTCCTCACTATACCTCTTAGCTAGCTTCAGCATAGAATGATTCATCCTCATTAGTAAGAAATGAGTTAATCTTGCCAATCCATTCATAACCACCCAAGTCGAATCATATCCCTTCACATTTCTTCGGAAAATCCGACACAAAATCCATGGGAATACTATCCCATACCATTTAGAAATATTCAACAGTTGTATCAGGTCTAACAACCTCTGATGTTCACACTTCGACTTCCGATAAGTCAAACCAGCACATACCACTTCAACCACTTCTCTCTCTATCTATCTCAATGTTCTTCTTCCAGAGTACTCTTATCCAACTCACACTATTTGGAACACACACTCCATCACGACATCTCATGGTACCATTCTCATTAATCCGAAAATCAGCTCTTCGATTCAATTCATTAAATTCAATCAATCTATTAACTCAAATTAGAACTTCGACTTCTTCGAATCTTATCAAGAATACCTATAGTCAGCCTCAAGATACAAAGCTCAACTCCCCAAGATATTTCCTTCACAGACCAAACTCATATCCTGAATTTGCTTCATCAGTTCTAACTCATTACCATCATCATTGGTATATACAAAAATTTCCAATTCGATACCTCTGCTACCACTTGGTCTCACTCGAATGGTAATTCAACCCAAAGCCATACTCCTTCAAAAGTCCCTATTTATTTCCTCTGCACCATATTCAACTCTTTTTCAAATCAACAAATACCTTAAGTTCTTAAGATCACCAACCATCTCAAATCTCAACTAAACAATTGAGGCTTCCAAACTCCGGCACAAACACGCAACAGCAACCAACTCCAATTACTTGTCAGATAATTCCCTTATGTACTTTAAGTTGCCTTAAAGCATAACCAAAACTCGCTGATGTTGTACTTAACATATCCCCCAATCATATCAACCAAACATCACAAAACACAACAATTTGTTCTGTCGGATTCGGAAAAACCAATACACGAGCTGTTGACAACTTTCCTAACAATTCCTTAAACTTTCTTCACAGTAGAATATTACTACTTCTTCTCCAACACTGATAACTCAAGTTCCCGATGCTCAACATGATCCTCTATACTCTTCGAGTATATCCAAATATCATCGGTTACCCAACCATTGACTCACTCAATTAAGTATGGAGAATCCCATGCCAAACGGACACTCAATTTGTGAGTCATGGCGGAAATACAAGCTGCACTTACTACAACAACCAAACATATTCCATCAATAAATACTTAATTCCATGTCACTACTTCACCATCATATAAAACATTGTAATACTTCCCGCGCTTCTAATCTTGCGTCATTTCGAGTTACGGTTCTCCCGTTACGACAAAAATACGAAAACAACATTTCCACACTTAGAAGGCCATTCAACACATCTTCAACTCTTGAAATGTTTAAAGGTCTAATTATACCAATATAGTATCCCACACCTTACTTCCTTTAATAATCACCAGAAGTCACTATCCACCCTTTATATACTTGACTTCACAATCTGTTGCCACAACACACACACCAGACACAAGTCTCAAAACTACTCAATCAGTTTAATTCCTTGACTATCCAAATAGACACACAATATAAAGCTCTTAATATTGGACTAGTTCCCGTAACTAAGTCAATCACAACTCCACTTCACGTCCTGGCTGTATATCACTATCTTGTCAGAATGACTTCCAGACAACCACAATTAATCGGCAAACCGCCAACTTCCCACTTTCGTTAACACTCAAAATTTCCATCAAAATGAAACATCTCATCACTGTCCTGCGCCGACTCATCAAAACAATTCTTCAGCACTTGGCTTAACTCCAAACAATTCATTGCTCACGCCATCTAAGCTTGCAAGACACGTCTATCCCATCCAACACAATCCCAACTACTATCAACAAGAGATTAAGGGTGATCAGTTCCTTAATTTATCGATAGACAGCCGAAAATCATGATGGGGTATAAACCATCTTTACCAAACTATAAGAGCGTTTAACCACACACTGAGCTACAACTCCACACTTGCAGCATCCTGAAGAAGCACAAGTTTCTCCCCCCACTTAGATCATTCCCACTTCTGTAGACAAAGGTTAGACAACAAACATGTATCGACAGTGTTTTCACACACGTGTCGCATACAAGGGAACAACCAACATTAGACAACTTGGTCGGACGGGCCGACCTGCTCTGATACCACTAATGTAACACCCTTCTAAACCCCACGGATAATATATGAATAATTAGAGTAAATTTCCATGCATTTACAAAAGGGCATTACACATAACTTTCAAAATATAAAAACCACCTGTCATGCTCATTACTATTTCAATATAAAATTATGCTTTACAAAACTTCACTTTGCATGTAGCAGCGGATTCAATTATACCACAATTTTCATAAAAGAAACATTTGTTTTTATCACATAAAACAACATCACTTAGGCACTAAGGCCAACATCATAATACTCCAATGGATATAAACACGTTTATAGAGTACATAATGTATATCTTAAACACAACCGAAGCGATCCCAGTGTTACATGACCAGAGCATGACTCGACCCAACATAATTAAATCACTAAACGGCTACACCAATTCGACGGTAACCCATACTACCCCGCAATTTCCTCACTATACCTCTCACCATACTTCATCATAACTCATCATATACTTCACAAAGCATATATATATATATATATATATATATATATATATATATATATATATATATATATATATATATATATATATATATATATATATATATATATATATATATATATATATATATATGCTTTGTGAAGTATATGATGAGTTATGATGAAGTATGGTGAGAATGGTGGAATATGCGTATGTGCATTACTTGTGTAATTGAGAGTTGTGAATATGTGATCATTGTATGAAAGTATGCTTATGAACATGAATTGTTGGTTTGAGAATTGTGAATGTGTAATTGTTAATTAGTGAGTAAACATAATATGTGTATGTTCATGTGGAATGTTGAGATTTATGGATACGTGCATGATGAATATGCTTGGTGATTATCCATATTTGATTATATATATGTTGTATTGTACATGATGAGTTATAATGAATTGTGGTGAGAAAATGTGGAATATATGTATTTTGTGCTTGTGTATTTGTGTATATATAATTATATGCATTGTTATTATGATAATATTTCTCACCCTTCTGCTGGAATGATGTCCTACATGACATCGTGCAGGTATCAAGGAGTAGTATTGCTCGTAGTTACGAGGTCGCTTTTGGTGTAGCTGTTTAGTGATTTAATTATGTTGGGTCGAGTCATGCTCTGGTCATGTAACACTGGGATCGCTTCGGTTGTGTTTAAGATATACATTATGTACTCTATAAACGTGTTTATATCCATTGGAGTATTATGATGTTGGCCTTAGTGCCTAAGTGATGTTGTTTTATGTGATAAAAACAAATGTTTCTTTTATGAAAATTGTGGTATAATTGAATCCGCTGCTACATGCAAAGTGAAGTTTTGTAAAGCATAATTTTATATTGAAATAGTAATGAGCATGACAGGTGGTTTTTATATTTTGAAAGTTATGTGTAATGCCCTTTTGTAAATGCATGGAAATTTACTCTAATTATTCATATATTATCCGTGGGGTTTAGAAGGGTGTTACAATTTCTTTCCAGATAAGTCTAACAGTCATCTCAATGTCAACATAAAGCCTGAACCTGACCTGTCCCTTCAAAGGAGCTTCATTAAGTCATGAGCCTTCTGACCTGGCAATTAAAACTTTCTAAAATAGTGTTGACAAGGCCTTAAACTATTTCCAAAACAGATTAGACATGTTCATACGGATTTGAAAACAAATTAATCGTGAATTGATTAGCAGAATTGGTGAAAGCTATAAAAGAGACTCATAGATCAAAACAAAAGGACAACATTCAACCACAACCAAAAGTTTACAGATTTGCAGAAACCCCAAAAATCTGAAATCAAAAAACCTAGAAATTATAAAAGGGAAAAGCCGGAGAACTCATCTTTTTTCCAACCCCGCCATGGATCGCTATCTCTTTTTTCCAAACCTTCATCGGAAATCGTTAACCTCCATTGTTTCCGAAGATCGTCACGAACCCGTAACTTTTGACGTCGTAATCATCATTTTTTTGTCGCTTTCTGTCTAACATTTGTTTTTTATTTTGTGTTGTCCAGGTTTTGTTTCAGAATAGAAGAGGAAAGGCAAAGAAGTAGCATGAACTGAAGCTGAGAGGAGATAAGTGTAGAAGAGGATAGCGTGAAGAGGCGATAGAAGAAGATGGGAAAAGGGAGAGAGAAGAGAAGATTGAAGGAATGGCGGACGGAAATTGAAGAGGGAGAGAAGAAGAGAGCATGCGGCAAAAAGGGGATGAATTGGTGGATTTAGGGTTTTTTTTATAATATTTTTGTTGTTGTTTTGTATCCTTGTAATCACATATATTGCACACACACACACTAACTGTTGTGCACCGCTCATCATACACCACTCATCACGCCCTTGATTCTCATCCAATGCCTCACCACGCACGCCTACGCTACACCCCCTAGACCTGCATATCACCTCACCAGTTAACCCCTAAAGCCCACTTAACCACCTTAATTAACTAATTCGTTAATCATTAAAATTAATTAACTTTTTATAAAATTAACTAATGGCCCTTTTAATTAATCTTTTTCTTTATTTGATTTAATTAACTTTTTTAAAAACAACTCAATTTATTTATTTATTTTTTAATAATTCCTAAAATATAATTATATTTCCTTTTAAATAAAACCCATTTTCTCATAATTTTGAATATTTTATAAGAAAACAATTTCATAATTTAGATAGTTTATATTCACTAGTTAAACCAAAAATCATAATAACACAGAAAAACCTTTTTTAATCATTTACTTATTTTATGTCTAAATAAGCAATTTAATTAATTCATAACTTAAAATTTTATTAAATAAATAAAAATAATTTATCCAACTTTTCCTAAAATTAATCTCACTAAAATAATTAGGTAACTTTTTAACTTACCACCAACTTTTACTTAAGATCTAATTCACCCTCTCTTAAAATCAATCTCTTCCTAAAATCAATTCAACTTTCCTCTCAAATCAATTTCATATAAAACTCAACCGTGTACGCTTCCGTCTCTCAACACCCATTCGATTATTCACAACTCACGCACTTGTACACTTCAGCGCTTTCATGCGTTTGTATGTTTTTTTACTTCATCCTGCCTTTACTTTACCGTCATTTATTTTTCCGCATTGCATAATGTTCAAAGGAAGAATCTGCGCATAATGTAAAACTTGTGCGTACGCATTTCATTTGCATCATATTCTCCACTTGATCCTTGATCCCATTCAAGTCAATCTCTAAGTTTAGATCCTACCCCATAAAGAGGACCTTTGTCTTTTATCTTTTACAACATAGAAACAAACACATTCAACTCAATTCAAACTATTCAAACAATTAGAGAATAAGATGTTAGTCATCTTGACAGCCGAGATATAAATCTCCTACCTCATAACAATACAATCAATATGTAGGGACTTTTCCGCCTTGAGAATGATAGTGGCATACTCTTCGATCACAATCCGAGTTTCTAATCCCTTCTCTTAAGACGATGCAAAGACTATTTTCCTACAAGTTGTGGTGGCTAAGTCAAGTATTCTCCCTCGAGATGACAACTCGTTTTTTCTCCTAGACCCAATCAATCAACAACCTTTTATCCCTTAGGAACTTTTGACCAACAGTCAATAATTCCTCAAACCCTTTAGGGGAACTACAAATACTCTGATTCCATTCCCGTCAGGATATGTAGGCACAAGATGCGACGTCTTGGCGAGTATACTTAGAAATAAACCCTTAGGTATTTTATCCTTAAGCAGATAACCCATAGCAATAAACACAATAAAACAAGAGGTTCCTGTAGAGTACTACAGAAACTTAGGATGCTAGCACCTTATCTAAGTTTAACCAACCTCTGAACCTAAACTCTTTAGCTTTTGCATTTGCATTGCATTGTGGGTAATTTGATCTTTTTCCCTTCCTTTGGACAAATAAAAGACCGGTGGTGAACTAAATGAATTAAGATTCAAATTAATTAATAATTTGACATCCAATTCTCACCGCGACAGAAATGGCGACTTCACTGGGGAAATTCCTTGTGGGTTTCCCTAACTTGTTTATTTTACTTGTTTATTATATATTTGCTTATTTGCTTATTTGTATATTTGTTGTTATTGCTTTTTGGGTTGACATCCTTTTAGTGGTGAGACATAGTCCTACACCCAGACTTGAGTGAACTTAAGATAGGATGGTGATATATTCGACGAGGCTTATAGGGAGTTGAATCTCGACCAAGTTGACTTGAGAATCACGCTTAATTGAGGCCCTCTCGAAAGCAGTACTGTTGAACGAGTTAATCGTGAAAACATTCACTATTTTCGACCTTGGAGCTTATGATATTGAGGACCGTAGTTACCTTTAACCCCACTTTGGCCTTTATTAGGACGTAGTGCGAGGACTATGAGGGAGTATTTCCGAAATAGTTTCTATGCGATGCTACACTCAAAAGACGTTCTCTTGAGAATATTATTAATCACCGGGTAATTGGGAAATTGATAATATTCGAAAGATGGGCTAATAATTTTGGGCACCTCTTTAGAACCTTGTTTTGCAGGTACAGTCCACCTTTAGTCCACATCCTTTAGGGAATGGGTATACCCTTCGGCTCCATGCTCGTTGCAAACCTAGGGCCCCCTTGTTTGTTTATCTTTGTGTCTCTATGTGTTTACATGTGTTTGTTGCATACATAAAACATTATATTGCATCGGTTTCATGGAATCCCGAGTTTATTTATAAACATTACAGAAACCAATATGGATTACAAAAGAAAATATTTTGAAATGTCCTTTTAAGAGTCCTAACTCGGATGACCTAAGGAAGTTAAGGGCACTGATTGAAGCATCATATTATCATTGAAGATCAACAGAAGTTCAAAAGACTTTCATCAATATTGAAGATCCAAATAAACAAGGGATTCCTTCCTTATTTTCCAGTAAAGAAAAGAAGAGAGATGGAGGATTTATTTTCCTCTATCAGAATATTCCTTAGAAGCTGATCGTGAACAACTTATATTCAAGGATGTTCAGATAGAAGAGCAAATCAACAAGCACGATGAAGGATTTCCTTAGGACTTATTTAGCTTTTATTTAGCTATTATGTTAGGACTCTTATAAGAATATTTATTTGTAATCGATATCAAAAAAATAATAAATGAATTTTTCTTTAGAATTCTGTAACGTTTATAAATGCTTGAGTTCCATGAAACTTTTCATTTCTGCATTTTGCATCCTGCATTTAGCATGTGCATTTGTCTCTTCCCTGTTGTGGCTCATCCAGTCTTCTGTCTTTGTCTCGTCAGCTGACATCTAGACCATCTGACCAAGCTCGAAGCACTCACTAAAAGACAGTAAAGAGAACAAAGATATGGATCTCAGGACTGGTTTCAGAGTGAGGACTAATTCGGTATTTGATCGTTTCGCTGACGACAATGTTCAACAAGTGGATGTTCCTACGCAACCTCAGCCTTTGCAAGACAACCTGTTTGTTAAAGCTGATGAAGGAGATTCCCAGTTTTCGCAGTGTATACCAATACTTCAGAGTACTTATGCCGAGATGAAAGTGGACGATCCTAGAATTATAACAATTGAGAAGGGATTTCGTGATCTCAAAGAACAAGTGAAGCTGATGAGAAGAACTGATACATCTAGTCTTGATGCTCACGACTTATGTTTAGTTCCCGACGTAATTATTCCTCCGAAGTTCAAAATGCTTATCTTTGAAGTGTACAGGGGTATTAGTTGTCCAAGATACCATTTGACGATGTTTTGTCGGAAGATGACTACTTATATTGACAACGACGAATTGATGATTCACTTCTTTCAAGAAAGTTTATGTAGGGCGTCTCTGATGTGGTACATGAAGCTACAAAGGAATCATATTCAGTCGTGGAGAGATTTAGCTGATGCTTTTGTGAAACAGTACAATTACAATTTGGATATGGCCCTAGACAGTGATCAATTGATGAACATGAGTAAGAATTACAATGACGCTTATTATGATAAGATAGTAGGCGTTGTGCCATTAGATTTCTCCAAGATTGTAGAAGTCGGACTAAACGTTGAGAACACATTCAAAAGTGGGAGACTCCGACTTGACTCAAATAGTCAAGCTAATGAAGAATTTTCAGTTGGTGATTCCCTAAAGGAAGGAAGTGTTGATGTTAATGCAATTTGGGATTCCTCTCAAATCCTACCTGATCTAGTTTCAGTACCTTATCCTCAACATCGGTATGTAGCGCCTGCTTAGCACAAACGACGAATACTTCGTATGCGAAGGTTGACTTCTCCATATCAACATCTGAATCGACAGGTTCGAAGACGGTTTTAGAATCAGAAGATACCTCTAAGTATTCCGGAAAAATAAACTTACCAGTCTAATCCAATCCCGATGACTTACCGTCAATTGTGGTCTTATTTTGCTAGAAACTCAATAATGACTCCCAGAAAGACTAGAATCATGAAGTCTCGCCCACCATGGTTTAACTCGAACACTAGCTGTGAATTTCACGATGGAGTGATGGGGCATTCGATTGAAGAATGCAAAGTTTTCCAAGAAAAAGTTCAGGAAATGATAAATGTTGAAGTGCTAACCTTCGAAGGAGAAAGCCCGTGTCTGAATGGAACACCATTACACTAATGGAAATTCTAAGAGATCTTTTTCAAGAAACCAAGAGAGTGGTTCATCATCTATTTATTGTGTGTGCTTATATGTACTTTTTATTTCTTTGATTAAAAGCATATTTGGCATAAAGATTACGTGAAGACATCACCATTTAAAATTTGAAGACTCTGCTTACCTGGGGCAAGTTATTTCCAAATGGTTTGTTCTGTGCAAATTTGACTTCGCCTAAAGAGCTATTTTTGAAGACTCAGTCATAATACCGTCAATCAGAGCCAGTTACATCGAGATTCGTCGAATCTCTCCAGAGAGTTTGAAAACAATGGGACGCCAAGTTTTCTGTAAAATCCTCCTGGAATGATTTTTTTTCTCATGAGCATGTGACTTAGGGCATTTAAGAATTAAAGATTATTTTATCCATTTACAACAAACCATTGTTCAAATGGCGACTACCATTACAATTCCTCAACACACAACATTCTTCATTCATGTCCCCGGTAAATTTTACTTCTGGTGGTCATGATCTCTCCAACGGATCTTTACTATAAATAATGATGCTCAATGTAGAATTCCTAGTGGTTCGCTTAACTTCACCTTCCCAATGAAGTGGATGGTATTTTAATCCTCAGCGAGTCTTTTTAACTTCACCTTCCCAGTGAAGTAGACGTATTTTACTCCCTAGGGAATCTTTTGCAACGCCGATCTTCCCCAGTAGAGCAGATGTTTATTTCATCCCCGTTGAAGCTTCGACTCTGGCATATTCAACAGCTATTTTAACCCAGGTTTCCCCATTGAAATGGATATTTATTTTATCCCCTACGAAACCTCAGTTCGAGTATCTCCATCTACAACTCCAATGGGAATCTCTCCAGTGAGACGGATATTCATTTTATCCATGAAGTTTCTCTGATTATGAGTTTGATCCACCCCTGGTATATCTTTATTCTCATTTTCAACAGGGTAATCAAGATTTATCAAGATGTTATTCCCCCAAGTGGAGTGTTCTCTTTTCCCTAGAAGAGCTTTGAAGTCCTAAAGCAGGATTGTGATCTCGTATTTGGTTCTCTACATATCCCCAGTAATGCTTCTAGCATTGAAGATTGGTCGGATGTTTGCTTCGAGATGTTTATTTCATCTCTGGTTGCCCCTGTCCGTTTGTTTTGTCAGCATAGCATACACATAGCATATAGATAGATAGCATGACATGTGCCTCTTGCATCTTTGTGTTTGTTTGTTCTGTTACTTTGGTCGTGGTTATCCCTAAGTGACTGGGTGTGTCTTCTCCTTCCAATTAGAGTTATCAGCCCTAAGCAGAAAAGATCACAATATTTCTAATTCTCCACTGAGTTCGATCCTCGTGGAAGACGGTTGTTTTAGTTAAATACCATTTGAACTCATGCCTCAATGGTCGAGTCTTGCTTGACAGTTTCTCTTCAGTTATCTCCTGAATTGAACTTTAGTCCCCGATAATCACTGTGGATATCTCCAGACTTTTGAGTCTGGATTAAGCGTGCATATATTTTGCACTTTACTATCCAAGAGGTTCTTTTTGAAGATCACTATCGAAAGACGTATACTTCTCCAACAATATTACAAGATTCTCTCAACAATTTATATCCAGACTACAAGCGATCTCTTTATTTGAGCAACTCGTTTTGATCAGGATTTCATTCAAAATGACATATGAAAGTCTCTTCAAGACAATTTGTCCACCCTCAGTGGGTTTATCAAGGTTACCTACTCGTCAAATGGCATCTCTTCGGACGTCCGTCAGAGAAGTTTGTCGAAGACTTTACAGATGTTTTCTCTTTATTTGAGAATTTGCACTTCCATGATTCATACTTTTACAACTACAAAAGATACTCCTCAGGAATGTATTTCCCAGTGAGTTTATTATACAAGTTTATTTCCATCAAATGGCATCTCTCCTGAGAAGTTTGGTGAAGTTTATTACATTTGATCTCTCTTTATGTGAGAAGACATATTTTGCAAATCAACCGGCTTACATCTCTTTTGAATATCCCCGTTGAAGCTTTACAATCTCTAGTACATTATGATTTATCGCTGAAGTCTTTAACCTCCATTGAAATTTTCAATCCCCTGTGAAAATACTCTCTTAAGTATACATCATTTTAGGAAGAAACTGAGACTCGTTCATGGCATACAACCTTGAAGCGTGGGGAGGCTCTTTGGGTTATTACCTTTGCCTAGGCTATCATGCGTTTGATAGTAGGTAATACACCTCTCTTTTGGTCAGATACCTTTTCTTAGGCTGCCAGGTTTGGTAGTAGGTCATCTGTCCTTTTTGTGTTCACCTTTTCTTAGGCTATCATATGTTTTGATAGTAGGTAACACACATCTTTTTGGTCAGACACCTTTTCTTAGGCTGCCATATGTTTGGTAGTAGGTGATCTCTCCTTTTGGTTATTACCTTTGGCTTAGGCTATCATGCGTTTGATGGTAGGTAATTATCGCAACTGCGAAAAACACCCGACGGAAAATAGAAGAGTCGCCACCTTTCGTTATTTATCCCAAAGAGAGGGAAAGGAAACGATCGAAAAAACCTGACGAAAAGGGAAAGACAAGGTCATCGCAACCAAGTCCTGGATTCGGGAGTCGATTATGCAAGGGGAAGGTATGAGCACCCCTCACGTCCGTCGTACTCGACGGGATCCACGCATTGTTGTCTATCTAAAAGGGTGATCATCTATTTAGCTAAAGGTCAAGGGACAAAAGAAAAAGAAAGGAGACTCGGCAGAGCATCACCGCTCTGTGCCTACGTATTCCCTCGTGCAATGGGAAAGTCAGAGTCAACGCAGTTTGGCTAACTACGGGTGAAAGGGGGAAGGTTGCTCGCCAAGATGTCGCGTCTTGTGCTTACGTACTTTCATCTGGTATGAAAGATCAGAGCAAATGTAGTTCAGGCTAAAAAGACCACAGGTTGGTTCAAAAGTTTTTTAGGCCCGAGTAGGGTTAACAAGTAGTTCTAGCAGTTGGTGTATGCAGCTCGACCATTGGAGACTTAGGCGTTAACGTTTGCGGTAGAACTAAAAGTTAACAACACTCTTTTATCTGAAAATATTTTCCTTGATTAAGATCCTGAAGGATGAAAAAGGTTTGAAGTGTTTTTGTGTTTTTTAGAGAAGAAGTGTTTTCAATTTGATTTGTAACTCATGTCGCACTAGAGACTATGACCTAAGAGCGAATGCATCGTATATCACCCAAAGGGTGTACACTAAACACTCTAGGTCATTGAGAGGAAGCACCTCAATCACCATTTCTCAAGTAGCTTAAGGCTCATAGCGTACAACACTTGTCATTCTTTGTTAGGTGTTTTATGAATGTCTGAAGATGAGAAGAGAAGAAATGACCACTAATGGGAGACTAATTCAATCCTAAAAGTTATCATGCAAAGTGGACTTAGAGTTGGGATACAAAAGGGAACTACCTAATGTTATCGTGCATGGTTAAGCACCTAATGTCTATCATAACCTCTCTTGAAGAAGAGAGATTAGAGGTCCTAAGGGAAGGAAGACAAAAGAAGAAGAAGAAGAAGAAAGAACATAAAAATGCAAGAATACAAACATAGAATGCACAAGTAAGATGAAAGTGAGGGAGGAAATATGTGTGGGACAGTAGCCTCTACAAGCTCATCTCAACCTCAAGCATGCATATGAGAATGCAAAAGAAGAAGAGAGAAAGAAATGCACAAGATGAGATCAAACAACAAGGAAAAAACCACATCAAAATGCACCAAAAGTGGGATGAAATGACCTAAGTTAAACAACATCAACCACAAGTGCCAAAATCCAAACCAAATGAAAGGAAAAGAAGCTCGAAACAAAAGTGAGGATGGGAGACTATATGAGGACAGCAAGGAACTCATAATATGCACACAACCATAAGCATCACAAACAAAGTGCAAAAGAAAGCACAAAGGAGTCCTCATGGATTCATCATTTTAGGTATGCTTCAAATACCTCCAAAGGAGGTACCAAGCCACCTTAAATGATACTCCAAGGTCATGGGACATAATGGGAGATGAGAGAAGAGAGGTAAAAAGCAAAAGCAATCACATCACAAGAGAAAACAAGCTTATGCATAAGAGAAAGCAAGCATGTTTCAAATGGAAACCCTAAATTGAAGCACAAAAAGAAACACAAGAATGAACAAGCACAACACAATATCATGACCTAAAATTGAGCAACCATCAACCTTAACATGTTATAAACATGAATCAAAAGGAATCAAAGGCTCAAAGGATCCATCAAAGTCATATCCAAGGCAAACTAGGTCAATGTGTATGTATGAACCTCCCTTTGGGGTAACTTGACTTGCAAGTTACCTCAAAATTAGGAAAATGATTCAAAAATAGCCAAATAAAATGCACAAAGTCCATAAACATGTTGGCAAACAGAGGCCAAGAGATCACAATCAAAATGAATCCACACCACCACCAAAGAAATTGATTCACAAGGGTGTCCCATTGTGAATGAGGATTGTCGAGGGTCAAATGAAATGCACTCAAAGTCAACCCAAAAGTCAACCAACAGGGGCAAAATGGTCCTAAAAAATTCATCAACTCATCATGGATATGAGGATGAAATTTTAGTCATTGTATCAAAAGGAGATGGAAGAAACAAATCAAAAACCAAACAATGTCAAAAATTAACTCAAACAATACCCCTCCAATTAATAATTCTTTTTTTAAATGAAAAATAATCCAAAAAAATAAAATAAAAATTCTAAAAAATAAAAGGCATTTTAAATTGTCCAGAAAGTATTTTTTTTATGAATTTATTAATTGGAGAGATATTTTATGTTGAATTAATTCAAAACAGTCACAAAACAAAAATAAAAACAAAATAAAACAAAATAAAATAAATCCACGGTGTGAATAGCGATCCAATAACGTGTAAAATCAATGGGCCTGTGTGCAGGGGGTGCCAAAAACAATGATGGCCCAATCCAATTAAACTCAGTCAGCCAATCCAAGGAATGATCTCAACCACACGATGACATTATCAGTCAATCAATCCAAGAGTCCATAATATGCCACGCGTATAATTAGAATTAAAAACAAAAACCAAATAAACCACAGCCACAAGATTAAGTCCAGTCAAACGATCCAAGGGCTGAAAAGCACGCTAGTGAAACGCACCGTTTCACTTAAAGCCCAGTCAAATCAATCTTGGCCACGCATTGTGATTACCAGCCTAACATCCAAAGGCCCACACGCTGCCACGCAATTAAAAAATCCCAGCACAAAATGAGAACAAATCAGGACCATCAGATCTGGTCCTAGTCAACTAAATCAACATAGATCTAACGCACACCAACAGACCACGCATCATCCTTTTCATTTAAACATGAAACAAAGGAGGGAAAACCAGACGGTGGCCGGATTCCCTCCGGTCATCTTCTCCGGCCACGATGAATAGTGGCCACTCAAAAAAACTCATGAAACACAAAAATTCTCACACCAATCGATTCCTCATGCTTCACAAAACTCAAATCCAAAGTTCAATTTAATTTTCAGTCCATGAATAAAGCAAATCGAAGATAAACAATTTGGAGCTCAAATCATAAATCATCACCAATGCCAGTCAATTTTAGTTGGAATTGATCTACACAGTTCCTAGGTCATTATCATGCAAAAATGGCATTCAATTGGATCACAAACAGAGAGAAACTTTGATTGAAGGTTACCTAGTGAAGAGCTTCCACTAAGCCTTCAAACCTTGATGAAAATTGCTGGAAATAAACCAGAATCACTCCACAATGCTCCCTGAAGCTTTAGATGCGTTTGATTTACCTTGAATCTTGATGAATCTCCAAATTTGAATTTCACTTTTCTCTTACTTTCTCCCACTGCTTTCTCTCTCAATTTTCATCCAAAATTCGTTCTGATGACTTGTTCATGATCCTGAAGTTAAATATGATGGATATTGATCACTTTGAAGCCCAAATAAAGCTTGCTTAGCCCAATTGCAAATCCAAAATTTCCTCACTTGGAAAGCTTCCAAAACGTGAAAATAGAGTTGCAATGCCTTCAAACATAGCTCAGGTAGCTTGCTGGTAATGAGTATTATTTCAAGGGCCAAGAATTTGCTCCTCAATTTAATCTTGTGGTAGGATTTACATTTGTTACTTTCACTTGAAGTAAGCTTGAAAATGGCATGGTTTTGGACCTCAACTTGCAATTCTGAAAATTCCATTGTGTTTGGAATGTGATTTTCACTCAAAATATGCACAAACTTGCACAAAATTGGTCCAATATGATTTAATTTGATTTTTGGGTTTTTAATGACTTTTCATGGAAATTCCTTCATCCAATCTTCCATCTAAGCCAAATAAATGGTTCCTTGATGTTTGGTTGAGCAAATGACCCCACTTGGAGCAAGTTTCATGTTGAGCAATATTTCATTTGAAGTGTGCAAGATAGTGAAATGGACCTATAATGAAAATGACCTGTAATCTTACTTCCCCAAAATACCCCTGCCTTGCAAGCCTCATAACTTGAGTTCTACAAATCAGATGAAGGACTTCTAGTACTATTTGGAAAGCTAAGATCATGAAGAACACCTTCCATGTTTGGGTCAGAGTAAGGAGAAACATCCTTCTAGGTCAAAAGTGGCTTGAAAGTTGGTTGACTTTTATTGACCAAAATCACATTCATTTGAGGAACTGTAACTTGTCAGCATCATAACTTGAGTTCTAGAAATCAGATGAAAGACTTCTAGTACTCAAAATAAAGCTAGAAACATGCTCTATAAGTTTCATGTTAGGGTCAAGATGAGATGAGACTTGTATCTTGAGATATGCGGTCTTGAAGTTGGGCACTAAACATGGGATTTTACACTGAGAACCCTAATTTAGTAACTTCTCACACTCTTGATTCTTCTTGATTTGATCTTGAAATGATATATTAGGAATCTCAACACAACACTCCATGATCACAAAGACTTGGAATTGAGTCTTAATCTCCTTTAACTTCACATTTGACTGAGGGTTGACGAGATGAAAACCCTAACTACAACACCTTTAGCTGTGGCTTCTTACACATGACACAACAACTTGAATAAACTCCAACATGGCTCTTACAGCCTTCAATGAACTTCCTCAACATCCCATATCCATAATCATGAATTCACAATCCTCTGATGATCTTCAACTAGTCTCTAAGTTAGGAGCTAATCTACATACACCCATCAACTCTTTCACAAAACTTTGACCACTTATTGATGACTTGATGACCATTCATGCTTGAGTAAAAACCCTTGCTTAGGCTCAAAACTCTTGGTAACCTCCTCTTGCTATGAACAACCTCTTGATCCCCTACTAAATGAACAATGCTATGCAATGCAAATGCTAGAAGAAAATGAAATGAAACATAAACCAGGCTAAGAAAAGGTTGGTCAAATTTTGGGGTGCAACAGTAATACACCTCTCTTTTAGTCAGATACCTTTTCTTAGGCTGTCAGGTTTGGTAGTAGGTCATCTTTCCTTTTTCTGTTCACCTTTTCTTAGGCTATCATATGTTTGGTAGTAGGTAACACGCATCTTTTTGGTCAGACACCTTTTCTTAGGCTGCCATATGTTTGGTAGTAGGTGATCTCTCCTCTTGGTTATTACCTTTGGCTTAGGCTATCATACGTCTGATAGTAGGTAATTTACCGTATTTTTGGGTTACTACCTTTGGCTTAGGCTATCATGCGTTTGTTAGTAGGTAATACACCTCTCTTTTGGTCAGATACCTTTTCTTAGACTGCCAGGTTTGGTAGTAGGTCATATGTCCTTTTTGTGTTCACCTTTTCTTAGGCTATCATGCATTTGGTAGTAGGTAATACACCTCTTTTTTGGTCAGATACCTTTTCTTAGGCTACCATGTTTGGTAGTAGGTCATCTTTCCTCTTCATGTTGCCTTTGCTTAGGCTATCATTTGACTGATAGTAGGTAACATGTGTTTCTTTGTTTCAACCGAATACCTTTTGCTTAGGCTGCCACGCGTTGGTAGTAGTTTATCCTGCACTTTCAAGTTCCTTGCCATGGTTTGACCTACTATACTCTTTAGGGTATTATATTATATCTTTATTTGGAAGATTCTACAATGATTGTTGTCTCTTCCCTCCTGGAGTCTCGCTTTGTTGAGTATGTTCTTCCCGTGTGTCGTGTCCGGTTTCTCCTCTGTGGCGCCATTTCTCCATGACTCTCCTCGGTTTTGCATTTCATATCATTGTATATCATTTGCATCTGGTGGCATCTTAGGGCCAAAAATTCGTGCAATATTTGTATTTAAGTCCCTCTTATCACGTCGAAACGGAGATTCCAATCTCCATATCTCCGGATAGAAGAAACTTAAATAGGGGCATCTGTCACACCCTAATTTTTGACCTTAAGATCCCACCTCTTAGGTTATTTTCTTGTGTGTGCATGTGTATTGTGACTAACAAGTGTATGCAGATGTAATAATTTCAGGTGTATATTCTCAGTCAAGCGCCTCAAGACGTAACTGGTTGGTTCAGATTCAGATTTGGTTATAGGGTTTTTCTAGTGGGTCTTTTTTCCCTCGTTATCTCAAAGGTATATACTCCTAAAAGGAATAAGGAGCTCATCAAAAGGAATGCTTAAGACTTTCATAGATCACAACGATTATCAGGCCATTTGGATCTCAAATTTACAAGTAGGATTGAAACTCATTTAATTTGTATAAAGTGGTTTCAAGAATCAGTAGTCAAATGCGTTATTCATGAGGATTTAAATGTTGGGATCTTTTAATTCAAGTTATATTTTCAAGTTTGAAGGAGTGGTGTAGTTGCATTACTTCTTGTTTCAAAAATGGGGAGATAAACTCTACACTAAGACGTTTATTTCTACTCAACCTCACACCACCATGTTTATGAATTGGGAATAATCATTCGGAGCTCTACGAATACCAGTGTCAGGCTACCTCATTTTAAAGCATAATAAAGTTTTTGTTTTTATTATGGTCAAAAACATAATTGGTACATAAATATTTGGGTTTGATACACAAACTAATACAAGACTACAAATTCAAGAAGTTGCAGCATAT
Source organism: Lathyrus sativus (assembly GCA_963859935.3). Classification (NCBI taxonomy): domain Eukaryota; kingdom Viridiplantae; phylum Streptophyta; class Magnoliopsida; order Fabales; family Fabaceae; genus Lathyrus; species Lathyrus sativus. The sequence continues at coordinate 653,059,475 of OZ012740.1, forward strand.
ACAAATCAATATTTTGATAACCAAGCACATTGTGAAACAACCTCATTAATATCCAATACTTCTCATCTAATACATGTAGAGCATTTACATCAAGGTTTCTTTACATTGGTACTACATTGATTTACATTGAAGAGGGAGGACTCAGCCCCTTTTTGTCTTCGCTAAAGATAAATTAACGGAATTTTAAACTACAACATTGAAGATGAGCAACTACTTGGTTGAACCACTCTAAAGTGTTAAAACATAATCCGGCAGCTTCTGAACTTAAGTCATTTCCTGAAAGAAGAAGAAGAATGTTAATATGGTTCAGGAACAAATCCGAAATTAACCATTCCTCAATAGAAAGATGAAACAGGGTAATCGACAATAGCTAAGGGTACAATCAATCCCCTTCCAAAACCAACCGATTACTGCCCTCAAGGTCTTAAACCACAGCCCCGGGAGATGCGGCACTTTCGATTAAATCAACGTCAAAGGTTTGGATGCAATCTTGCTCTTTGAGACAATATTTACACTTCCATGGAACTAGCAGACACCCAATAACCATCCTTGAGCTAACTGACTCAAAGGTTCGAAAAAGACGGAAAAGCAGTTTCGCGGTGTCGCTTCCGCGAAAATAAGGTGCCGGCAAAACAGAAGAGTCGCCACCTTTCGTTATTTATCCCTCAGAACGGGAAAAGAAACGATCGGAAAAACCTGACGAAAAGGTATAAGACAAGGTCGTCGCAACCGTTGTCTGGGTTCGGGAGTCGGTTACGCAAGGGGAAGGTATTAGCACCCCTCACGTCCGTCGTACTCGACGGGATCCACGATTGTTGTGTTTACTAGACGAGTTGGTTTATCTATCTACCTATCAAGGCTGGCTTAAACAGGAAAGAAAAATGACTCGGCAAAGCGTCGCGCTTTATGCCTACGTATTCTCATCAGAGAATGAGAAATCAGAGTCAACGTAGTTCGGCCTACGACGGGTTACGGGGAAGGTGGCTCGCCAATACATCAGTATTGTGCCTACGTACTCTCATCAGATATGAGAGATCAGAGCTTACGTAGTTCGGGATAATATGGATTACGGGGGTTCAGATTCATCTGTTTTATTGAGTAGGGTTAAACAGCAGTTCCAGCAGTTAGGGACAAAGCCTGTTTGTGGTGGCGCTGAAGTTTAACGACACTCTTTTCTTCAGAAAAGATTTCCTTTGAATCATAGGCCCACGGGGCAAAAAGGTTTGAAGTTTGTTTTCTGTCTTTTACGAAAGAAGTGTTTTTTATAGTGTTTGCAATTTCAATCGCACTAAAGACTATGACTTGAGAGTGAATGCGTCGCATGTCACCCAAAGGGTACCATACTAAACATCCAGACTGTTGGAAAGAAACTCTCCAACAATCCTTTCTCAGATAGCTTAAGGCTCGTGACGTACGAAAGAAATCATTCATGATTACTGTATCTTAAGCTGTTTTGAGATGAGAAGAGAACAGGCTCAACTACGGGAGACTATCAAGTCCTACTATTGTCATGCCAAGGATTCATCCTATAGTTGAGGTTTGAAACAGGGAACTCCTAGACGTTATCAGGCATAGGTTTCAACCTAAAGTTCTAATCATCACTTCCTTATCAAAGAAAATGAGAGTCCTAAGGGATCATATCAATGATAAACAGAAACAGATAAAGCATCAGCTTAAACAGTAAACAGTAAACGACTGTAAAATGCATGCAATGCAAGTGATGGAGGAAATGTGTGTGGGGAAGCAGCCTCCACAAGCTCATCTCAACCTCAAGCCAGATATGAGTAACTGCAATCATACAGGAAATAACATGCTATTAAGCAGAATACAGTAAACTGCAATCATACAGAAGAAAATAAAATGCTATCAAGCAAAATAAACCACATGGGCAAGGGAGCTGGGCTCTACCGAATACCCGCAAGCAAAGCCATACAGTAACAATGCAAGCAGAGGGAGCAACTCAACCTCTAGTGCAATCATGCTCCTAGATTAAAGTCAGTCTAGATATGGACTTATTCTAATGCATCAAGCAAGTCAAACAAGGCACATCAGCACAGAAAAGAAAACAGACAAGAAAGTAGGTCAACAACTCTCTTCCAATTCCAAGCCTCAGCTCTTCTGACAGCAATCTAGTCTTCAGACTTCAATCACCCTTCAAGGCTATCATCTTTCATGACAAGTATCCACTTGCTTCTCTATAAGTATCAACTTATTCTCTCTTCTTCAAGCTTCAGCTCTTCAGTCAATTCCACCTTCAGGCTTCATTCTTAATCACAATTATCAAATTGATTCCTTCAGGCTCTCCAAGCTTCAATGTAAGTATCAACTCATCTTTCATTCTTCAAGCCTCAGCTCTACACTCAATCTCAATTGAATCCTCTTCATAAGTATCAACTCAGTCTTCAAGCTTCAGCTCTCTTTGCTTTATCAGTATCAACTTGCTTCTCTATCTACAAGCTTCAGCTTCTCAGAGTAATCTTTAATCACTTAGAAGTGTCAACTTCATCCTTTCAATTCTTTAAGCTTCAGCTCTTCACTCAATCTCAATTGGGTCTTCAAGTATCAACCTGTTCTTCTTGCTCTTCAAGCTTCAGCTGCAATGGCAATGCTCAACGAATCATCCTCTTCCACATTCTTCAATGAAGTCCTCATCTTTAAACTCAAGTCCAACATCTTTCAAGATACTCAAACCAGAAGATAATTGATTTAACAGGATGAATGGAAATGATAAACAGCTTACTGACAACCAAAGGAAGCATGTAAGGGTTCATCATTATGAGAGACTGGTTCCCTCAAAGTTCTACTTCCCAGATAAAGCCACTCATCCTTCCAAAGGAGGGATGTGAATATCTGAGAAGGACTTTTAGTCATTGGGAGGAATGGAAGCACAAGATGCTTTCCATGTTTGTGAAAGAAATCATTCTAACTACAAGGCTCTCCCTATGTCCTATCTCCTAATCTTCCTCAGACACCTTCAGGCACCAACAAATCCAAAGCTCCAAGCAACTTCAAGCAACTTCAAGCATCCTAACCTTGTCTTCAACTTGTCTTCAACTTGTCTTCAATCTCAACCAAAGGCAAACCAAGCACAAACCCTAATCTAAGGGGACCAAGGAAGTTAAACTAGTTGAATTAGTAAGTTAGGATCACCTAAAACCTAGCACTAAAGTTAGTCATAACTAAAATACTAAAATCAATTGTAAAATCCTACAAAAATTACTATGGGAACCTAGGTCAATCATGACTCTACCACATTAGTTTCAAAGATCAAACCATCAAATTAGACCTAGAACTAAATTCTACATTACAAGGTATCAAACCTAAACCCTAAAAGGAAGCACCTAAATATCAATCTAGAAAGCACACCTATTTTCATCACAAAAATGTGAGAAAAATACTATGGGAGCATACATGTCTAACCTAATCACACACAAATAATTAGGCTCAAAATCATCACCATGAGATCAAACAAAATTCCACAAAAATATGCCTCAAACATAATCACTTTAATATCAATTAAAAAATAAAATTCCAATAAAATCAGAAATTACATGAAATGAAAATATTTTTTCTCTAAAAAATAATAGACTCAATCATGAGTACAATGCAAAAAGAATGGGTTTAATTGGGTTAATTTTAAATTAATTATGATTTTCTAAAGTTTAAATAAAAATGGAGAAAATGAAAATAAAATGTAAAATAGTTGGTGCAGATAGTAATGAGATGCAGTGCATTATCCAGATGGGCTCTAAATGGGGGTGTCATCAGTAAGCATGCTAGGCCCATGATTAAATCAGAAAATGAAAACAAAAATATAAAGAAAAAGAAAAAAGATGCGGTGAGAATAGTAATAAAACTCAGTTCAAAGTTTGGGTTGGGCCATCAGGGGGGTGTGAATAACACTGACTTCACTAAGCCCAAAACCAGCTGCTAAATGAAACACATCGTTTCATTTATTCTGATCCTTCACAAATTCAAATTGAAACATGGCCATTGGATCAGCCTCAAAGTCCAAGTCAAACCAAGATCCAAGGGTGCAAACTTCATCTTCAACCTTTCAAACCTCTGAGCTTCGCGCCCAGCTCCGGCCACCACCGGTGGAGCTCCGGTCACCATCCTCAACCCTAGTTCTCCCTAGAGGCCTCCAATCCAAGAGGTCAAAACATGAAACTCATCCCAAATCTTGCCACGAGTTCAACCATACCATTAACTTCCTCTGAAACCTCAAGATTCATCATATTCCAATCTCAACCGAAAATGGTAGTTCTCCTATTTTGTCTCTAATTCACCAATTAACTATCTGAAATTCATCCTACACCATTCTACAATAAATCTAACACCTTGATTCAACCTAATTCTACCTAAATCATGCTATAGGAAGAAAGTTACCAACCTGAAAATCTTGGTTGAACAGATGCACTAATCCTCCACTTCAAGCTCTACAATCTTGCAGACACGATCAATGAACCTTCTTCTTGCTTCTGTATGCAAAAGAACCAATGGAAAGTGCTTGAATCTTGAAACCTGATGGTGAGTTGCAGGTGCTGAAAATCACTTGCTCATGCACGATTTAGCCACCAATTCTTCTTGATAATGATCTGGAATCACTCCTTGACATTCATGGAAGGAGTATCAATGAAGAAAATGAAAAGAAAATGGAGAATTTGGTGAAACCGATTGCACTTGCAAGCTATGAAATTTCAATCTCAAACTAAACTCAATCCTTCAATGATCACCAACCTCTTCAATGGATCATCTCTACTCAATATATAGATGAAGTTTGGATGATCTAGAACCCTCTAGATCCTTCCAATGAGATTTTCCACTTCTCATGTCATGAGATTTTCAATCATGTATCATGCCATGCTCAATTCTGTTTGCAGATTGAAATTCATCCCAATCTCTATCAATTTCTCCCCTAGTGACATTTTGGAAGGGTTTAGCTTGCCAAGTTCCTTGCTCATGCCTTAATTTTTAGTTATGCACATGTTGCTTAATATGCAAGTAAGTGCTTTTCAAAGAAAGTCCACAATTTAGACCTCAAATCAAAAATGTGGCTAAACCAATGTTCTTAAAATGTTTTCTAGAGTCAAAATGATATATTACATGCCATGGTTTAGATGTGTAGGTTGAAAATTTCAATTTCCAACTTTGGTTTATTTAACTTATGCCCTTTTTTAGGTCATTTTGCAACTTTAAGCTACAAGCATTTCCAGCATCTCATTACCTCCTTACTAGCCTTAAAACATCATTTTGAACAAGTTTGATGTTGAATATTTTTCCATTTGAAGCTTGGAAATAGGAGTTATGGCTTTATGGTTGAAATGACCTGTAATCTCCAAATGACCAAAATGCCCTTGACTTGTCAAAGCCATAACTTGAGTTCTACAAATCCTATCAAGGACTTCTAGTACTCTCTAGAAAGCTAAGAAGATAAGGAACAACATTCATGTTAACCAAAAGTTCATAGGAATCATCCTTCTTGGGCAAAAGTTTGATGCAAGTTGGGTAACTTTCAAGGCCCCAGATTCACATACCTCAGATGACCTGTAACTTGTCAAAGTCATAACTTGAGTTCTATAAATCATATCAAGGACTTCTAGTACTAAAATTAAAGCTAAGAGCAAGCTCTACAATAATCATGTTGGGGGAAAGATGAGATGACAATCACATCTTGAGCTAAAATGCCTTGAAGATAGGGATCAAACTAGGGGATTTTACACTGTCAAACCCTAGCAACCCTAGCTTGAAACTTCTCAAACTCTTCAATCATGATGAGTTGAACTTGGAATCATCCTTATAGCATCTCAATGCATCAATCCATGATCACATGGCTCTTGAATTAGGTCTCAACCCTCTCCAAATCATCAGTTGACCTAGGGTTGACCCAGTCAAACCCTAATTATACCACTCATGGCTGGGTCTTCTTAAACTTGCACCATGACCTATCTAGGCCTCATGATGGCTTTCAAGACATCTCATGAGCTCTCTCAAGGCTTCAAGTCTACATTCATGGCTTCAGAATCATCTGATGACTCCCCACAACTCTCAAGCTAGGAGGCACACAACCTTGGTTTCAACCACTCATCTCTGAGAATCTTCTAACTCCTCTGACAAGGATATCACCCTTGAACACTTGAATAACCTTCTTGGCTAGCTTCATAGTCTTGTATAGCTATTGATTGGTACTCATATCTCTTGATCTCCTGCATACATGTCAATGAAATGCAAATGATAATGCTAATGTGAATGAAATGAAACATAAGCTAGGTAAAGAAATGTTGGTCAAATTTTGGGGTGCAACACGCGGTAGCCAACCAATGTTAAACTTGTAACAGAAACAGATATGGGCACTAAATCAGTTGGCTGAGAAACAACTACTAATTATAAGAAAAACAAAGTTCCACGGAGATACCTGCTGCGAGATTCCAAGTCCGTTCTGAGGCTACCGGTCCACTACTTCCACCCATCCAAGTTGAAACTGAAAGATAAAACCAACAAACTCCATTGCAATAGGACGGTGAAGAAGAAGCGAATTGAGTTTTGCTTCAAGGATCTGCCCATTTCTTTCCAGATAAGTCTAACATTCATCTCAACATCAACATAAAGCCTGAATCTGACCTGTCCCTTCAAAGGAGCTTCATTAAGTCATGAGCCTTCTGACCTGGCAAACGAAAATCAGATAACAATTAAAACTTTCCAAAATAGTGTTGACAAGGCCTTAAACTATTTCTAAAACAAATTAGACATGTTAATACGGATTTGGAAACAAATTAATCGTGAATTGATTAGCATAATTGGTGAAAGCTATAAAAGAGACTCATAGATCAAAATGAAAGGACAACATTCAACCACAACCAAAAGTTTACAGATTCGCAAAAACCCCAAAAATCTGAAATCGAAAAAACCTAGAAATTATAAAAGGGAAAAGCCGGAGAACTCATCTTTTTTCCAACCCCGCCGTGGATCGCTATCTATTTTTTCCAAACCTTCACCGGAAATCGTTAACCTCCACCGTTTCCGAAGATTGCCGCGAACCCGGAACATCCGACGCTGTAATTGTCATTTTTTTGCCGCTTTCTGTCTAACATTTGTTTTTTTCTTTTGTGTTGTCCAAATTTTGTTTTAGAATAGAAGAGGAAAGGCAAAGAAGTAGCATGAACTGAAGCTGAGAGGATATAAGTGTAGAAGAGGATAGCGTGAAGAGGCGATAGAAGAAGATGAGAAAAGGGAGAGAGAAGAGAAGATTGAAGGAATTGCGGACGAAAATTGAAGAGGGAGAAAAGAAGAGAGCATGCGGCGAAAAGGGGATGAATTGGTGGATTTAGGGTTTTTTTTATTTTTGTTGTTGTTTTGTATCCTTGTAATCACATATGTTGCACACACACACTAACTGATGTGCACCGCTCATCATACACCACTTATCACGCCCTTGATTCTCATCTAACGCCTCACCACGCACGCCTACGCTACACCCCCCAGACCTGTGTATCACCTCACCAATTAACCCCTTAAGCCCACTTAACCACCTTAATTAACTAATTCATTAATCATTAAAATTAATCAACTTTTTATAAAATTAACTAATGGCCCTTTTAATAAATCTTTTTCTTTATTTAATTTAATTAACTTTTTTAAAAACAACTCAATTTATTTATTTCTTTTTTAATAAATCCTGAAATATAATTATATTTCCTTTTAAATAAAATCCATTTTCTCAGAATTTAGAATATTTTATAAGAAAACAATTTCATAATTTAGATAATTTATATTCACTAGTTAAACCAAAAATCATAATAACACAGAAAATCCTTTTTTAATCATTTACTTATTTAATGTCTAAATAAGCAATTTAATTAATTCATAACTTAAACTTTTATTAAATAAATAAAACTAATTTATCCAACTTTTCCTAAAATTAATCTCACTAAAATAATTAGGTAACTTTTTAACTTACCACCAACTTTTACTTAAGATCTAATTCACCCTCTCTTAAAATCAACCTCTTCCTAAAATCAATTCAACATTCCTCTAAAATCAATTTCATATAAAACTCAACCGTGCAAGCTTCCGTGTCTCAGCACCCATTCGATTATTCACAACTCACGCACTTGTACACTTTAGCGCTTTCATGCGTTTGTATGTTTTTTTACTTCATCCTGCCTTTACTTTACCGTCATTTATTTGTCCGCATTGCATAATGTCCAAAGGAAGAATCTGCGCATAACGTAAAACTTGTGCGTACGCATTTCATTTTCATCATATTTCCCCACTTGATCCTTGATCCCATTCAAGTCGATCTCTAAGTTTAGATCCTACCCCATAAGGAGGACCTTTGTCTTTTATCTTTTACAACATAGAAACGAATACATTCAACTCAATTCAAACTATTTAAACAATTAGAGAATAAGATGTTAGTCATCTTGACAGCCGAGATATAAATCTCCTGCCTCATAACAATACAATCAATATGTAGGGACTTTTCCGCCTTGAGAGTGATAGTGGCATACTCGTCGATCACAATCCGAGTTTCTAATCCCTTCTCTTAAGACGATGCAAAGACTATTTTTCTACAAGTTGTGGTGGCTAAGTCAAGTATTCTCCCTCGAGATGACAACTCGTCTTTTCTCCTAGACCCAATCAATCAATAACCTTTTATCCCTTAGGACTTTTGACCAACAGTCAATAATTCCTCAAACCTTTAGGGGAACTACAAATACTCTGATTCCATTCCCGTCAAGATATGTAGGCACAAAATGCGACGTCTTGGCGAGTATACTTAGAAATAAACCCTTAGGTCTTTTATTCTAATCAAATAACCCATAGCAATAAACACAATAAAACAAGAGGTTCCTGTAGAGTACTACAGAAACTTAGGATGCTAGCACCTTCCCTAAGTTTAACCAACCCCCGAACCTAAACTCTCTAGCATTTGCATTTGCATTGCATTGTGGTTAACTCGATCTTTTTCCCTTCCTTTGGACAAATAAAAGACCGATAGTGAACTAAATGAATTAAGATTCAAATTAATTAATAATTTGACATCCAATTCTCACCGCGACAAAGGGTCAATATTAATAAGTAAGAGAGGAGACAGTTTGGTAACATTAATAATTGGTCAATTGGTGTTAGACGACAAAATATCAGTTGTAATTTTTATATCATTATAATACACACACACACACACACACACACACACACACACACACACACACACACACACACACACACACACACACACACACACACACACACACACACACACACACACACACACACACACACACACACACACACACACACACACACACACACACACACACACACACACACACACACACACACACACACACACACACACACACACACACACACACACACACATATATATATATATATATATATATATATATATATATATATATATATATATATATATATATATATATATATATATATATATATATATATATATATATATATATATATATATATATATATATATATATATATATATATATATATATATATATATATATATATATATATGGTTAAATATGTCTGTGGTCCTTCTAAATATCTCAAATTTCGTTTTTAGTCCCTTAAAATATTTTCTTCAAAGAATGGTCCTCCTAAAATTTTCCACCCACACTTTTGGTCCCTAATACTAAAATCGTCGCTAAAGATATCGTTATTTCAGTCACTAAGTTAAAAACTTTCCGTCGCTAAGTTGCAGGAGAGACAAAAAGCGTGGATTAAAAACTTTAGAAGGACCATTCTTTGAATGAAATATTTTGAGGGACTAAAAACTAAATCGAAATATTTATGAGGACTATAAACATATTTAACCCTTATAGGAAAGTTTGAGATTAAAAATGTTTTTAATGATTTCTCTTTCCTCTTATTGACACATGATTTAGTGAAAATCAGATTTAATCTCAATCTTTCCTTTTTAAGTATGATGGTTCTTATTCATTCTCACATTCTCATATAACTTGCTATAATTTGGAGTGATTATACGATCGATTTATAGAGCATAAAGCTGCTTCTAGATGGGCATATACGACTAGAGCTTATTTGTTGATGTTAATGGGTTCCATGATTTTTACAAACAAGACCTTTACGCTTATCGAGGCACGATACCTCTCACTATTTATGGACTTGGAGGGCTTATCAGGATATAATTAAGGAGCAATTATGTTGGTTATCCTTTATAGATATCTCGAAGATGCTTCCATGTTCAGTTGTAAGCAGCTCGGTGGTTATCTCCGACTCTCCTACAAGTATTTATTTTAACTTGGTTTATTTTATTTTAAGTAATTTTATTTATCTAGTTTATTATGTTATAATTAATTATTTTAAATTAACTAATAGTATTAATTTTGTAACAGTGCTGGATTCATGAGTATTTTTCGACACTTGGAAAAAAAGGAGAGAATTGGATACCAGCTAATAATGTTGGTCTCCCTCGAGTGATGAGAGAGATGGTCTTATAGGCAAGGTGTCCTGAAGGTGGATGACTTGCAACCTATTCTGAACGAGCTGATACCTGCCGATATCATATGGCGCCCATTCGAGGATCATAGAGTATAGCGTCGGTTTGATGAATTATGTCTGAGGTGGGGTGACACTATTGTTCCATACTTGCCTGACACATCTATGCGTCAGTTTGGATACAGGCAGTATGTTCCACCTCCGCCTCTTGATTATAAGATGGTTGGTGATATTGATGTTGAGTGGATCAGTTACCATCATACCATTGGGGATGTGATTCGCCGCACAACACTTGCCACCACCCCATCTGAGACAGACGATGGATATCTTTAGTGGTATTATCGTGTTTTGCATCCTCGTCTGATACCACCCTATCGTGATGTGCCAAGAGATGTGTCAGTTCCTGTTTACGATGCAGGACCATCTGATCCTAGTCGGGCTCGTGTTTCTTCATTGATTCATCGTTATCTTCAACAGGCTGGTGTTGAAGAAGATGATACACAGTTTGCTGAGTTGTTCGAAGCTTTATGTATTGCTTGTTCATATTGACTTATATTTATGTTTATTTTTATGTGTTAACTTTTAGACTTATTGACTTATGTTTATGTTTATGTATTAACTTTTAGACTCACTTCACCTAGTTAGGTTATGTTTATGTGTTAACTTGTAAACTTATGTTTAGTTTTGAATCCAATTATGTGTTATTGAAATTAAAATTGAATAACATAATTCATGATTCATGTTTTGAAATTAAAAATGAATAACATAATTTATAATTCATAATGTGTTGGTAATATAGGCATAATTTGTTGCTAATGTTGTAGACGTCCTGCAAATTCTAGCATCCAAGATGTTACTGCTGGAGAACGAAACTTCTTCCAATCTACTATCACCGGTGGCAATGGAAACCCTTCTTTCATGTTTACCTGAATAAAAAAAATGTTAAGTAAAAATAACTAAAAAACTAGGTTAGTCACATTAACTAAAAATAACTAAGTACTTGAACCCAATGATTTGTGTTTACAAAACCAATGCAGTAAAAGGATACATTTGGTGAAAATGAAGTTGTCATAGGGAAGAAAGTCCAACATTTAAATCCTAAATAGACAAGTACAACATTATAATGATTCGCTATCAAGTAACCCATATATGGTAGATTCAACCATTTCGGTGGTGGTTGAGGACCAAATGCCTCTATCATCAAAGATTCTATCACTTCTGCTAATTGATCAACAAATAAATTGGCATAAAAACTTGATCTTTTATTATGCATTATTTCCAACCCCGAGTCTCGGCGAACCATTAGCCAACCATCTTCACCATATCCATGCAATGAAGCAATGACTCTAAATCCATAATTACCATCTGATACAACATTAACTACATCATCAATATATGACCTTATGTGATTAGGAAACTGAAGGATGAACTACTTAAATGACTGTGAAGATTATGATAATTTCAACTTGTTTGAAGCCAGTGATGGTTGAGATTTCTTCTGTGCAAATTATGATAATTTCAACTTCTTCGAAGCTTGTGATGGTTGAGATTTCATGTGTGAAGATTGAGATGCCTAATCAACATACTCATGATATTAAGGGTCCCTATAAACATCATACCCTACTGGGTTTTTTTGCCTTTCTTCTTGACTCCCCCTTTGGTTTTTATTTTTTCAGGTGGTGGACACAAAGAAGTCATTATGGTGAAGGCAAGTTCAAAAACCCTAATTTTTAATGCCTTTTTCCTAACAACATCTAGTGACCTAAACCTTTTCCATAACTCATCTATTTCACTACTCATATCCACCTCTGATCCATCATCTACATCTTCCTCTAACTTAACTTCCATACTTAGTTTCCTCCAATGAACACGCACAACATCTATTGCTATCGATATACCACGAATTATATATCCTGTCAACTCACAAGCACAGGGTAACCCATAGGTTGTTCTAAGAGTACAACAACATATTTCCTTGATAGTTCCAACATAATCAACTCGTGTTAACTCTTTAGCAATGCGTCTTAATGCAGCTCGAGACACTGAACCACGTAAATTATTGTAAAATGGACTTACAATCACTTGTGGACACACATATTTCTTCACAAATAATTCTTTAAGCTTATCTAACACCCAATAAAAAGTCTCAGTCTGCTCAGACTCAATATACGCAAATGCGGCAGCAAAAGTCATCTCGGTTGATGTCATGCCAATAATTTTAAATAGAGGTTGCCTATATTTGTTTGTCTTGTAAGTGATGTCCATAACTAACACAATAGGAAAAATATTCAACAACTTAATTGAATCTGGTTGAGCCCAAAATATATCTCTAATAACTTCAAAGTCATCTCTTTTTCTACTCTAATAAACATAACCTGCATCATCAATAAGCTTAAACAAATGTTGTATCTCACTTCTAGGACCTCTTATATATTTTTCTATCATAGTCTTCTGCTTGTATATTTGCATGATCCGAGTGAGATTCTCTGGATCTTGCTCTTGCAAATAAAGTAATATATGTCTAGGTGGAACCTTTCTCTTTGACAAATCAACAACATGTTGCTTCTGATCCGCTGTCAACCTACCAACAAAGGAGTGACCTTCTAATGTATCAGGCAAACCATGGTTATGAACTCCAAATTTTACATCAACTTTCCATCCAAACCCATCTTTTTTCAGAGTCGGCCTGATTTTAAATGGACGTCCACATTTTTTCGTTCCACTTTGAGTACCACTATCAATATCCTTGTGTTTCCCACCTTTACCATAACCAAATATTAATTTGTTACTTCTTCCTCTCTTGCATGTTTCAATATCTAAACGAGTGATGATAACTGTTACTTTATTTCAGATTTCGATCTCTTTAATCCATCTTAGGAAAAATGTTCTGGTACACATTATGAC